>BSBK01001585.1:600000-1122131 GCA_027943335.1 Chamaecyparis obtusa
ACATCAAGCACATGAATGTAGATCTAAGGCTAGCAATTCATCCACCTCACCTAAGTTTCAAGGAAGTTGTTTCTACTGTCAAAAATATGGGTACAAAGCATTTGAATGCAGATCTAGACCCAGGTGGTTGTCAAATGAACAATCTAAGCCAGTCACAAAGCATAACTCATATAATTGGGATTACAACACTTGGTCTATTGTGGTAAATATGGACACATTAGATAAAATTGCACGAAGACTCATTTTAGAGGCAAGTCTAAAAGCTGAATGAATGGAAGCATGGTCTGTTACAAATGTAATAAGGTCGGTCACCTAAAGAAAGATTGTAGATCACCCATGCCGAACAATGATAAGAACCAGAATGAAGATATCCATGAGAAATTGCAGAATCAGATGGACAAGACATGGAAGAAGAAAGAAGAAGAAACCACAAGAGAAGCTAGCACATTTGCGGTCACCCAATTCGATGGATCAGGTGATCACACTTCTTCTAACTAAGCATGGAAGGTATGTTTGGAACTGAGTCTTGAAAAGTTTGATTTTTTTCATCAATTCGTAACATAGAATTGAGCAAAAGTCCATATCTGCATAGATAACGATGCATTAGGACATATCTGAGCAAAATAGGGAATTTAATTTTTTATGCCGAGCATCAATGTCTTGACCAAGCTATCAATGTATGCTGAGCACCTGTTATGGGTGAAATGCTATATATGTTGAGCTGTATCATAACAGTTATATCAACCTAGCTTGTAATTAACTGAAGTTAACATGAGTCTACTGAGACAGCTGTATTCCACCAAAACTTTTACGGAGCATTTATGAGGCCCTGATCCTACTTTTCAGATTCTATAAAGTGGAAAGTTGTTAATTTCATTTCACCATGCTATTTGAGATTTCATAGAGCGATTCAGAGTTGATGCAACCAGTTTAAGAAAGGCAATTCTAAATTTTCTTAGCGTGCCATCGGCAAAATCTATCTACAGGTTATTGACAAGAAAGGTATTTTACCGAGTAAATATTTATTTTTGGAAACTATTGTTTAAAATGGCATCATCATCTTCTGCATCAGTTGTGAAACAAGGGATGGAAGTTTTTAATGTGCAATTAGTAAGAAATGAAGTATGCAAGCCGAAGGTATTCAAGGCAATATCAGACAGTGCGATCAAAGGTGATTTAAATGGAGCCCTATCTTCCATTCCATAGAATGTGTTAATAATGAATGACATTAGGTCTTGCTACATGTGTAAAATGGGAGAAATTGGTGATTACAAGATCAAGGAAGCTTATGACAGACTATGTGTTAATGGAGTGCTGAAGCTGAAACATAAGGTAGTTGTTGATCAAGGGTTAGTGCATGCCCTAGATTTCCCGCAAAATTTTAAAGTGGAATGGATAAAGATTGTTTTGAGTCGAGTACATGACATGCATTTATGGCTAGAAGATGGACCAGTAAAGATTACAAAGGAGATGATACATCGAGTCACTAGATACCCTACAATTGAAGGGAAAAGAATGATGAAATGTGCAGGTAAGGAAGATATTCAAGCCAACACCCAGGTAGTTTGGAATAAATGAGGAATGACAATTTCCACCATAACTAATCCAGAAATTGACTTTGCTGTAAGAGTCATATCGCACAAGTTTTATCAATCTAGTCAGTTGGACAACATCCCCTATATGGCAGTGGACCAAGCATGGAAGATAATCAAGAAAGGACACATTTATGACCTTGTCGAGCTCTAGCTAACTCAACTTGCCAAGAATCTAAACTCCATCCAGACCGTGAAGAATTCTATGTGTAAGTTCAGTTCCTTATTGATTTGTTTGTTCTTTTATGTAAAGAAGTGTTTTCCTACACATGGAGGTGTTATATGGGATAAGAAGAGACCCATCACTATTCAAATCAATGAATTTGTAAATCAGATTGGAGATAACTGTAATGGAATAATGGACAAATATTTTGTTGAGTTTAAGAAGAAGATGAGAAAGAGGACTAGAGTCCTATTGCCTTTGATTGAAAAATACAGTAAGGATATATGTTTTCTGGTAGACACAGATTTTACTTATGCATAGGCAGTCCTACCTAGGGTTTCATGGTTAATGCCATTACCCTATGAACTAAATATAGATGAAGCTACTGCTGCAATTAAAACCATCTAAGTTGAAGAAATTGATAGTAAAGCACCTTACTTTGGAACCTTTGATGAAGCTAAATCCAAGATCTCTTTTGGATTAATGGCTGCCACCACAAAGAGGAAAAGAAAGAAGATAGTGAAGAATTTGGAAAAATATGTCAAAGAATCTGATTAGGATGCACCACTAGAGTTGACCCAAATATTGGGAGAAGATGAACCGAGTGAAACTAGTAATAGTGAAGAAGAAGAAGAGAAAGAAAAGAAACCAGTGATTGTCGAGCCCCCGACTAAGAAAAGAATTTTAAAACCTAAAGTGTCATCGACACCAGTACTTAGGCCCAGAACATGGAGAGCTTCTTTCAAGACTCCTAAGATGCCCCCTGCATTTGCTAAGTGAAAACCCACACTACCTAAGGCATTGCCGAATAAGGTTATAAACAAGCCTAGAAGAAAACTTGTTTTAGAACAAGACAATGATGAAGAAATAGAGAGTGATGAAGAAGTAAAGAGGAAGGTTATACAACATGATACTCAACTCACTATTGATGAAATATGTAACAAGATTACTAGCTCTGCAACAGTGGATGAGTTGAAAGGATTAAAATTTTGGAATATGAGCATTGGAGACAAAGAAAAAGTGGAAGATGCTATTCTTGAAATGTTGTGCATTTTCAAGATGTTGCCAATTCAAATAGAAAATAGAATCCCCAAGGAGTTAAGCAACAGGGTTGCACAGAAATGGGAAAATGCTCTACAAACTGAAAAGGAAATAAGGAAGAGCACTTTAGCTCAAGTTGAGTCTAGTCTCACCCCTGCCAGCATCAAACAGATAATTAAACAATACAGAGCTAAGTTTGATCCCAAACATAGAGCTTATCTAATTATTCAACACAAGGTTGAGGATGTTGTACAAGAAAGTCTCAAAATCTGGAAAATAGTGTTTGGATTGTTGTGTGAGAAGGATGAAGAAAAGGGTGCTAGTACTTTGAAAGTTGTTGAACTTGAAATAAAATAGAATAAAATGGAGACTGGAAATCCTAAGGAAGTGGAAGATCAGGACAAATCAGAGGTTCACATTGTTGACATAATTGAGGAGAGCCCCATCAAGAATTCAATTTTGACTGAGGTTGATTTAAAGACCGTGAAAACAAATGATATATCCTTACCAAGTAGTAACATAGTACTTTTACAAGTCAAGGATTATCCAACAATTGCTGGCACACAATCTGTTGATATGAGTCCTCCCATACCTAAAGTTGCAACTATTGACAATTTAGTCAGTACAAGCCTTACTGAGGAACCCATAAAGTCAGTACTAGTAACTCCATCTATATCTGTCGAGGAAAAGGACAAAGCAGACAATCTTGAAGGAAAAATCCAAAGTCCTCCTATGGAAGATAACAAAAAAGAAGAACAAGGAGATAAGTTAGAATGTTAGTCCTTATGCCGAGGATAAGGGTAAAGGAGAAATAGATATAAAAGGAAAATCTATTGAGGTACGAGAGCCTAAGGAGCAAGAGGCAATACAAGCTCTTGTAGAGATGCTAAGTGGAAGCACCCCATTGAGAACATAGAAGGAGACAACTGAGGTAACAATTGAAGAGGTCATTGTTATTCCTAAATGGGATACTGATAACCTATCTTATGAGAAAATGCAAATACTGAAGGATTTTCTAATGAGGAAAAGCTGGCAAGCAGGACTCTGAAGGGAACATCAGCAAAAATAGGTCCTATATGAAATAAAACATATATTTAATGAAGTTTATGAATTATCAGATGTAAATAGCTCTATCCCCATATTGGAACAGCTTGTACACATTGTTCAAAAAGTAAATAATTAAGCTAGCAGTGCAAGTGATAAGTTATTTGAGTGGTTAGAATTAAAGTTTGAGACCAAAATGCTAGAGAAGGTATCTGTCGAGATAGTAGTGAAATAGGTCAAGCTATCTACTTTGGTAAAAGAGACCAAAGAGGTAGTTGTGAATGGACAGTCTCTGTTGGCCAAATTCTGTAATGTTGAACTATTCACTGATGAGAATCAATCACTGGTTGACACACTAAAACAAGAACTTAAGGCTACCAGTCAGTCTCTAAGCTTGGATGCAGACATATGTGCTGAACATTATGCCAAAATCTTGCATACCCAAGGTAAGTTAGCCAAGCTGGTGGCTAATGATGGCAAGATTCGATCTCGACTACTTTCTATGCAAACCATTTTGACACCTCATCTGGAGGCCATACAGATAAATTTAGTCAAGGCTAAGGAATTAGCTCAGAGAAATCCAAATTTGTCCACAGCTAAGAGCCTAGTCAGTCTAGCTACCGAGCTAGAAGTGCAAACAAAAGTTCTAAATATTGCTACAACATCTTGGGAAACTGCACTACACATGGTCATGGTGTTGCATAGACCATTTCTCAAGAAATTTTGGGAACTCCCTACTAATGAAGAGATTCATCGTGTCAAAAACAAGGGGAAATCATCATGACATGATTAAGGATGGGTAGGTAACAAAATTTTGAATGTATATATATCTTAGGGGGAGTATTAGGCTAATACAACATACTTTTGTAATTGTAAGTACAAATGTCATGACAAAGTGTTTTTTCCACTAATGTCAAAGGGGGAGATTGTAGATCTCTATAGTTTTGTTGACCATTAGTGCTTCACACTTAGTCATCTATCTAGGCAATGATGGTCAGTCATCATTGTGAATGAGTCATTTTGTAAAGGCCAAGTTATGTATTGTATACTTACCAAGCAGTAGTACTGCCGAGTAAAGTCATGGTCACTACATGTTTCTATTATGCCGAGTATAGTTTTTTCTGAGTTACATATGGAATAGTTATTGAGTGACAAAGATTTTAATAGATGCCAAGTACAGTGAATATTGAGTACTAGGAATAACATTTTCTGAGTTGGCCAGGAATGACATATAAGTTTGGAATGGCACAATGATCGAGGTAAACCATTTTTTGTGATAGTGGTGTTTTGTATTTTGTTTGTTGAGGTAATTATGGAGGTAATTACACTTTCATCTTCTAATCATTGATCCCTATGTAATACCTAGAGCCAATCAGAAAATTGTATAGCTTAAGCGGCAATAGGAATAAATCTAAATTGTAGATCTTGAATCGTTAAGATGTTTTGGTTATTATATAAGGTCAAGATCTAAACCCTAAAATGTAGTAGCAAGGGACAGAGAATGTGAAGGGTGTAAGTAGAATGGTATGATTCAAAAAAGGGAAGCATACAGAGATAGAATTCAGTGACCGAGCTAAGCAATGAAAGGACAAAATCGAGAAAGATCAAATAGAAGAGATCACTAACATACAGTAAATAGGAGATTTGTAATCTGCATATAAGTGCAAACTGAAAGATCAGGTACTGAGACATTTTAATCAATGTATCAGGGTAAATCTCTTAACTGATTAGTCTTAACAGACTTTATGTAATCTCTTTACGGAGTGCTTACTTTGTTGTAAGTTTTAAATCCTTTAGCAAGGTAGACTGTATAAGTCTTTTAGCTTTTAATAGAGCAGACCTTTCACAGCGTAGATCATGAATTGATCACATTTTGTAAGCCTTAACAGGAAAAACTCATTATTACAGTAGTGAAGATTTGTGGGTGTCATCCCCACCCTAGTTTAACCTTTCAAGGGTTTTTGGGTTACCAAAATTACTGTGTTATGAGTGATTTCATGTATGCTGCTTAACATGTTAAGTTACTTAGAATGATCAAGTTTTGTTTATGTCATGCATAAAGTTTTATCAATAGAAAAGGTTAAAGTAGGTGATATACGATTCACCCCCCCCTCAGTATTACCTTCCCATTTATATTTCCAACAGGATCTCCATCATCTTGATAAGACCCTTGTTGGCTTTTGCCACATCTATGTCATTTTGGGTTATTACCTCGTCTTTGTTACCAAGAATCTCATAAATGCTTGGGACTTGATCTTGTTGTTGATCATCTTGGTCTTGGTCATGTGGAGGAGGGCGATAGTGATATGGTTTTCGATCACCTTGAGATTTGTTTTGGGATTGATCATTTTGGGATTGATCATAGGGTTAATCATTTCAAGAGTGATCAGGACATTGACTATTTTTAGATTGCTCATGAGTTTGGCTATATTTGCCAATTTGGAAATCGAATGGATCTCCCATCTTGTCAATGTAGGATTGTGTGATGAATGTAGACTCAGTAAAATGATATGAACAATGCCGAAAGGGCGGGGCTAAGGTAACCTCTGGCACTTTAATAGGATAAAAAAGGTTGATAGTTTCAAACAGGTTGATTGGTTCGAAAGAGTTGGTAGGTTCAATAATGCTAATAGGATTAGTTTGAGGAAGTGGCCTCTCAAAGTTATGAAACAATGAGTTGTCTTGTTCTTGAAACAATGAGTCAGGTTGTGCTTGAAACAATGGATTATTACATGCCTAGAACATGAGAGATGAGGATCGAGGTGGGTTGTCTTTCAGTGTACTCAATGAAGAGGAACTTGTGGATCCCTCACAATACTCAAATTGGATAATGGGTTTGGAACAACCTATTTCTTGATTGCGAGGTTTACCCCTACCTTGTCTGATTCCATGGATGGGGAATGTGTTACCGCTTCTAGTCATAATAGGCATAGATAGAAATGAAATGAGAGAGGACTTTGGATTATGCTAGAATGCTATCTCTAGGATAGTGAAAAGGAGATAAAGAGGCTAGAATAGCCAAGATGTGAAATGTACCTGGCATGAATCATCAAGAGTATGGCTAGAATAGTCGAGATGTGACTATCACATCGTAGAGTACAAAAGAACAATGAGATAGGAAAAATAACAGAGAGACAATATGAGTTTAAGTAGTAATCGTTCAATTCATAGCTTGAGACACTCAGTTTCAGATAGTGAACAATAGGAAAATAGGCAAATAGACCTCAGGCAAAAATTAGATCAGGCAGAAAATTCACCAGTCAATGGGAAATAGCTCGCTATTTTGAAAATTAGGGTACAGGTTTGCATGAGAAAGTGCTTGTTCACATGAGAAAGTACCAGATTGCCCACAAGAGAATGAAATCTCATGTGATGAAATGCTCAGCTTGTGAAATCTCACGTGGGAAAAGACCAAATTTTGATAGGTTCAGCATAGTTTTCAAGGTAAAAGTCAAATTTTGAGACACAACAAGGACTATTATTTGATAGAATTTCTAGTTTTTGGACAATTTGAATCAGCAATTTTAGTTTTGAATGTTTCAAGCATTCGTTTAAGAGCATAAAGCTTTAGATCAAGCAATAGTGATGCAAGAAGTAGTTGCAAATAGTTCAACCAAGGACAAAGAAACTTGGCAGAATCATGGGAGTCTTTGTTTAATTGTGATGGATAATTTAAGACTCGAAACAATCACTTAGTTATCCCTACAAAAAAAAATGGTAGAGAAGACAAAATCTGTGCCTCACAGCTTACATGCATGCATTCACCTCACATAGTTGTGTCACCCCCTAGAGGGCACCCGTATTTTTGGTGTTTCCAAGGACTCAATAGTATATGTTCAAAGGTTACTCTTGAAGTAGGGGCCAGTGTCATATACCACCTTCAAACATCCAAGTGCATGCCTGTGGTGAGAATCTAGGGGAGAGATTCTTCCCCCGCCCTGCACAAAGATTATGTCTCCTTTCAGAGGTGATCTGAGTAGGCAACTAACTAAGAAATTTTTTAGTGGGCTTATGTTCACACTAACCTTTGGTGCCCCTGATACAGGGCCAGGGCCTCATAGCCACACCAACACCCAAAATTCATACACCCCTGCAAGTAGGGCTAGGAGTGGCACCACTCAGTACAATAGGTGAAGCTTTCTCAAGATGATAGTCAAAATTAAGAGAAAGAAGTTAACATGGCTTTGGAGAGAAAGAATCTGTACATAGTGAAGCATGAACGTACGACAGAGTGCATAATTTTTATTAGAAAATTTTCAAGAGTGAGGCTAGAAATAAATTTTCTGCCCCACGGTGGGTGCCAAAATGTTTATAGCTGAACGTGGACCTCTAATCCAGCCATAGACACAACATAGTCATTGCTCACAAAGTGAATTACAAAAATGAGTATGAATTACCCACTTCATGAATTCATAGTGAATCGACCTATTGCTTCCTAATTAGTTGGGGTGTTTGAATTACTCTCATATTGGAGAGCCAACAACCATAGACCAAGCTAAGATGAAGGATTTAAAAACTTGAAAATGATTTAAAATGAAAATTTAAGCTATATGAGAATGCAAGTGTAATCTAAGAATGGAAGTGCAGATTTAATCTATGAAGTTTGAAAGAAATTGAGAATTAAGCTACTAAACAAGTAAGAAAACTATATTTAAAATGAGAATGCAATATCATACTAAAATGAGAATTATACTAATTATGCAATGAGAAAAGCTTGAAAGTAATTGAGAAATGAGACAAAAAAATGCTATAGTTTTGGTACTCTAAAATTGCATCCCCAAAATGAAGGAAAGAAAGTTCATAACATAGAAGAGCCCGGGAGAAGGATGAAGAGTTTCTTGGAAATAAACGGCTGACTCTTCATCTCCATGGAGCAAGGTGAGACAAATATTGATGAATTATTTAATTAAATGAATGAATATTGCCACATGGGTGGCTTTTCGATTTATTTTCAATAATTAAATTCAAATAGAGATGTCCATTCAAATAACCAAATAATATTTAATTCCTTTGATGTGCATTAGCTAAAGGGGCTGGAATTAATTTAGTTTAAAGCACTAGGACTTTAGGATTAAATTAATTAATCATAGGGATTTTTAGCCAATAAATGTCAAATATTTAGGAAATAAATATAGTGTGTGATTAATGCAAATTTAAGGGTTTTTGCAATTGACACCAAGTCAAATAAAGTCAAATAGGAGAAAGAATTGCCTAGTACAATAGGACTTTGAAGATGTAGAAATTCAAAGGAATGCACCAAAATTGATTAAAATTATAAGGTGCCAATTTTGGGGTATTACAGGTCCTAGTAGGCCCTCACTCCCTACTGCTATGTATAGTCCCTTGGGACTATTAGTGTCCCACAGATCAGCAATTGGAAGATCCGGTACACATCCTCAAGTGTTACAGTCATCTCCCCTATCGGTAGATGAAATGTCCCTATCTCCGAGTGTCATTTCTCACAAAGAGCTATCACCATCTACATATAGGTCTGCCTGCATGGCATTCATACCAAGTATCCTAGCCTGATTGTGTCGACTTGAGACCACTCCGCTGGTGTGAACTACTCTCCTACAGCTAGGAAGGATTTGTGTCTCTCCCAACTAGTCAGCTAGTCAGCCACTCAACCAACCACTACACCCAAGCCAAGTCAACAATGTCAGTTCTTTCCTACCAGCATCCTATCAAATTGTTAGTTATCATCCCTCCCTTTCCCCTTTACCATATTTGTTCCCTTCATTCTTGTCTAGTATGCTTTTTCCCACGCTCCCGTAGAACTTAGTTCTTGCAATCCCACAATCCATCACTTCTCATGATATCGTAGTCATGGGATCACAGATCTCCCCCCTAGCCGTACAGATGTAGGAATGCATTCCCACACCGCAAGCCCTAACCCTTTTCTTCCCTTCTGGGAACACACTTTTTTCATGTGTTGCCCCTTCTAAGCTTTGGGATCGTGATCCCACGAGAAATTCAAGTAGGCTCATGGTCCCGCTAGAAGTTTATATGGTAATGGAAAATGTGTGATCCTATGACAAATCCCTTAGCCTCCTCCCACCCCAATTTCCCAATAATGTTTTGCGGGATTGTGATCTTGTAGGTCCTGAAGGTGATCCTATCAATCCCGAGCTTGGAAGATCACACATTTCCTAACTAAAACATGATATAAATGCTTAATTCACAAAAGGAAAAAGTCATTTTTTTTATCCTACCTATTAGTCAAGTGCCCCATGCCATTGAACGCTCCTCATGATATCAGCATGATGCCTCAATCTCCTTCCTCGTGCCATCTCTATATACCAAATCAGAGCTCAAAATCACTATATTTCTAGGCTCTGAAGTGCACAAATGGCCTATTTTTGGCCCTCCTGACCCTTATTAAGGGCCTCCTGTGACTTGATTTCCCTTCCAAAATCCCCCTAGTCCACCCATTCTTCCTGTTTTCTTGCCTCTTGTTGCTTTCTTGCCTGTTTCATCCTCTTCTTCCCCGTTCGTGCCCCTTTTTGGCCCACTACGCTAGAGCCCTACTCTCTTTTCAAGACACCGCCTGGGCCCATTTCTCTTTCCCCACCACCCTCTCGAGGGGACATGACCCAGCCTAAACCCTTTGGCCCATAATCTGGGGAACCTTCATCACCTGGTCAATTCTTTGCGTCATTTATTATTTTAAACATCTTCAAAATAGTGTTATTTTAATACTATGTTGAAGAGGGAAAAAATGTAGACTCCTAAATCTGATTACACAATTAAGTAATATATTTAGTCCTCTCCTAAGGTATTTTATTAATTAAATATTATTTATTTAATTAATTTATGTCATCCCCTAGTTAATTAATTTAATTAATTCACTATAGCCTAATTATTTATCTAAGTGACAAACCCATAATCTAATAATTAATTAAACCCTTTCCTCTATTAATTTAAATGGATGCCTTTATCTATTTAAATTTATTCATACATCTCCCTTTTCCTCCCACTTGGAATTAAATAATACATTTAATCCAATTTGAGCACATGGCTCCTAACTTTAACCCCTAGCCAAACTCATCCCAACAACCTAACCTTGAGTTCCTACTCAACCCAATCCATTCACACATGCTAATCACCCTTAATTAGCTAATGACCCATGATTAGATAATCCAACCCCCCACTCATTATCTCTCCTCTCATCACATCTTCCTGATTCTCCCACTTGCCCTCTAATCCAAACCTAATCACCTCCTAAATATTTACACAATCATAATCCATGGATTAAGAAATCCTAACCCAACCCAAGTCAACTCTCATGTCACATCCTCACATTGCCCAATTCCTTCAACTCATGTCAACCTTAAATTCTCTTACACATGCCTTACACACTCCATCTCCTTCTTACACATTTGTCCCCTCTCACATCTCCCAAAATGGTCACATTCCCTCATTTCTTCCAACCTCTCCCTTTGTGACACTTCTCACAAGGAGATGCATTTGAGAAAGCACAATCTATGTTCTCTCTCTCAAATCCATCTTAACCCTTCCTTAGGTTTGCATCTTGACCATCCATTCAACTCTCCTCTTGTCTATAAATTGAACCCTCATCTTCTTCATTTTCATCCATCATTTGAGAAAACTTGTCATGCCATTTTTAAGAACAAAACTATACTCATATCCTCATAATGCCAAAATCCTTCCACATTTGAAGTTTGAGCACACTTTGAGAACACATCCAATCTCTTGGACCAAATCCATTCAACCAAGGAGGCTTCACATTTGGGTTTGTGAGAGGTTTGTAAACTTGTTTATTTTGTTCATGCTCTTCTTTTTAGTCTTAGCATAAGTGTTTATATAGTTTTTATTGTTGAATGTTTAGTTTGTTTTATGTTCTTTAACACTACATTTTATGTGATACAACTACAATAAAATAAACTGTCAAATAGTATCACAAAACATGAGCCAAAAACCACTTATAAAGAAGTGCCCATACTATCTCCAATCAAAGATATTGGGTATTATGTGTGAATACATATACCAACATGTGTAACTCCCTTTCACAGATCATTTACATGTTCAACACACTTTTACATTTCCTACGTCAAGAGACCAAACTTTCGAAGGCCACAATTTTTGAATAGGGTGTTTGAATGATAAGTAGGAGATATTTTCCACAAGTTAAATAGTGATATTGCTATCATGATTCAACTGTGTAGGTTTTTGAGTCAAACTCATTGATCCATGCTTTTTGAATGACAAATTGTTGTATTTAAAGGAAAGCTTGCAACTTTCTCTATGACATCTAAAATTTTATGTTGTTTTGCCACATTTTTGGCTCATTTTGGTGTTTCAAAAGCCTTTGAAATTGCATTTGCATAATTTTTTCTAGAAACTTCCAAAAATGGAAAATTTAATATCTTCCAAACTAGACATGACCTTACAACACAAATTCATTGGAATACTTATCTAACCAAATTGAACCTTCAGGAGAAAGAATATGGAAAGTCCATGCTCAAATTAAAATTCCCTAAAAATAGTAACCCTATATAAATACAAGGTTTAGACACTTTTCATAACAATCTCCAACTTGTCAAACACCTTGCAAGAGGAAAGGGAGTAACTACATTATAGTTCAATTGATAGGGGTCATAAGGCCCATAGACTTCAAACACCATCTAGACATCTCTTTTCTCACAACCTTAGTTAAGATGAATCTACAAAATTCATCAAAGTATCTACCTTAACCAACTTCTCCTTTCCATTCTTAACCATATCTCTAACAAATGATACTAACCATCAATTTTATTGGTGCTAGCATGAAAATTTGGGTTCTTCACTAGAAAGATCACACTTTGAATATTACAATGAACTATTACCACTCCTTGTTTTATCAGAGCTTCAGATCTTTTTTCCCTTGTCCTCATCCTAAGAGATTCCACCATGTTCATCTGATCTATAATTTCAGAGGGTTTTCTGTTGGATCTGAGGGACCTCTTTTTTTGGTTATCTTGGCTTCAAACGGAGCTCACAGTTGCATTCAGAGCATCCAAGAACCCCTAGATCCATATAAAATTTATCCAATTTGGAAAAATTTGGAATCTATGGCAACCTTTTTTTGCAACCAACCCCAAAATGGATCCCGAGGTGGTTATTGGTTTTTTTGGGCACTTTGGGCCCAAATGGACCTCTTTATTGAGCTCACAGTGCTAAAAAACCCCTATTTCCATGTAAGGCACGTCAAATTTAGACGTTGTTGCATTTTGAGGCAAATTTTTTTGCATGTTAGGCCATATGACCCTAGCACACAAATCAAGGAAAAAATTGTACAACCCTATCACACAAATCAAGACCAAAATTGTACTTCCCCTAACATGCAAATCAAGACAAAAAATTTAAGTGCCCTCATGCAAATTGAGGCAAAAAATATGTTGTCTTTGGACACAAATCAAGGCAACATCCGTATGACCTGGCATGCATCTTGAGGTGTGCATGCGATTTTGAAAAAATAAAATAAAATTTGGGCAGCGACGGCCATGTGGCTGTCAAATTTAAGCCCATCATTCAATGATGTCAGCATGCATCATCATCATTTGCACCATTTTTGGGCCCTCCAGGGTAGTAATTGGTATTATGCTCATAACTTGAGTATACGGTGTTGAAATTGGGCAAATGAGATATCGTCAGAAAGCTGGTTCTGAGATGTATTCAGATTTGGAGATTTTAATTTTTTTCTTTAATTTTTCAATGGTATTTTTTACTATCAAAGCCAGCTGTTCAATTTTGCACTTTGGGAGCTCTATCTTGTGCATCTGGACTCTGTTTGTGGAGAATGATATATTGTTGAAAATCTCATTCTAAGAGATTTCTAGTGTTGCAAGTCATTTTTACAGATTCTTCTCCATGTACATTTTATTTAGCTTTTTGCCTTTTTGCAATCTGGTGGATATCTTGAATGTTTCAGGTCTTGGGATCTCTTCCCTTTGAGGGATGGCTCATCTTTGGGTATTCTTTTGTTTCAACAGCCTTCACACTTCTTTGAGTAGTGTATACTTCACTTTTGTAGCATTCTTTTATACACACGCACTGAGATAAAGTTTCATTATATTGCATGTATGGGATTTCACACATGTTCATGCTCTATGTACTTGCACTCCATTATAAAGTGCCAAGGGGGTTTGATGTTTGTCTTTGTTTACCATCTACTTTTTTTATTTGAGAGTTCCTCCAATGAAATTACCCTCAGGTATCTTTATTTGTTTTTTTACTCTCTCTGCACCTTCAATGTTCATGGTATCATGCAATTCATATTGGATGATCTTTTTAGTGTACCTATCATTACTCGCTTGTTAGCATTATGGGGGGTTTCTACTATTGGTTATACTTATTCCTTGGTTTGACAGACTAAGCTATGTATTCATTATTTGATGCTATGTACTAGGCGGATGTAGTGATTGAGTACCTATACATTCTGGTGAGATGGATCATTTACCATATGGACACTCTTATCTTCCTATTTTTGGACACACTCTTCCAGCTTTGATTGAGAAACTCTTCATACGTTGGTATTTTTATGCCATCTTTATTTTTTATTTTAGGTGTTTTCCCTTGTATGCCTCCTGATTCAAGTAGTGTCATTTGAGGGCACTTGTGTAGATTACAGTATTCTGTATCTTCGACTTCAGTTGTTTGCCTTTGTTTGCCTCCTATTTTGAGTAGTGTCAATTGAGGGCACTCATGCAGATTACAGTCTTCTCTACTTGGTCATATTTCATTGAAGGATCTTTAGATGATCAGTTACTTCTTGATAGATTTTGCAGCTTCTTTCTTTAGTTATGTTGTACATGTTCCTCCTTGTTCCTATTTTCTGGAACATTCTTAGTTTTGGAGGCTTCTTCAGTCCTTCGGACTAGTCTTTGTCTCTTTTTTGGAGTAGAGTTTTTCCCATGTGGTTTTCTCTATTTCTCCGCTTTATAGAGACTCTCTTTTGTACTTGGGTACCTGATCAGGCCTTTGTTGGTGGGACCCATTTTCTTTCAATGGTTATTTCTAAGTTTTTAGCTTCTCCCAAAGTTTATCTTAAGGGGGGGTGTTAGAGTAATAAAAATTTTCCTTATTAATTAAATCATGTTTGATTTAATTACTAAGTCACTTATTATCTCTTTATGCTTAAGATAAAATTTAGATATATAATAATTAATTTAATTATTATTATGAAACCTAGGTTTTACCTTTTTAGGTTTTCAGATATCCTTTTATAAGGATTGGTCTCCTTTGTATTCAGAACAGATTATTCATTATTGAATTGCAACTTCTTTTTTTTCACATCAAGAATGATTTCTCCTCTCTCGTGGATCAATGTGTTCATGCCTCCACAACTTCTTGCTTCTTCTCTCTCTTTATATGATAGGTGTTTGCATGCAGGTGTTCTTGGGAGTTGTGGTTTGTTTACTTATCAACTCCAATAATTCCAATATCTGAACATAGTCTCTCAAGCCAAATGGCTTTTTTTATAATCATGAGTAGCTTCCATATACTCTCCTTTAGTAGTGTACAAAGAAACCATATCCCGTCACTTACTCATCCAACCAATTGCACCACTAAATAATGTAAACACATAAGCATTGTTAGGTCTTTTTATATCAATATCACCTTCCCAATTAGAATGCACATACCAAAAAATATCAAGGAAAATTTTGTCTCCTAAAAAATTACCATGATAACACAAATAATACTTTGGGGTACAATTCAAATATTGGAAGACTCTTTTCACTTCATCCCAATGGCCTCTACCAAGATTAGATATATATTTGAAAAGAGCTCACCATGCTTGGGCAAGATCTAGTCTTGTACAAACCATAGTATACATTAAAATTATAGTTACACTTTGGTAAGGTACTCTTCTCATATCTTCCATCTCTGATGGGGATGTAAGACAATCTAAAATAGACAACTTTGTTCCAACTATAAAATGAACAAATAATGGTCTATAATCCTTGATGTTGAGCCTTTGTAAAACTAAATTCACAAACTTACTTTGGCCTAGCCATATATTTATGTTCACTATATCTCTTCTAATTTCCATATCAAGAATATGTTTATTTGTGCCAAGTTCTTTCATCTAAAATTTAGTATCAAGTTGAGACTTAAGTTCTACAATCATATAGTTCCCTTTACCAATGAACAACATATAATCAACATGTAATACAATGCACAAGAAATGATCACCATTAGATTTATAATAAATAGAGTGATATGATTTAGAATGCTCAAATCCAAAACTCAACACATATGTACCAAATTGTTGACCTACCACATCCTAGGGCCCTAGGATTCTAAAAAACACACACACACAATTGAATCCAGAAATGAACTTCCATTATAATTGGATTGTGGAAATTTGATAATGTTACATCCTAGGGCTCTACTTGAGGCCATACAAATACTTCTTCAATTTTCAAACCAAATTATTTTTTACTTATTACCATGTAGTGCTTTGGTTGTGTCATGTAGATTTTTACCTCCAGATTACCTTGAATGAAAGTAGTTTTCATATCCATTTTCTCAACCTCTGAATCATATGAAACAACAATAGCAAGAAAAAGTCTAATGGATATCATTTTTGCAACAAGAGAAAATATCTCACCATAATCGACACCATCAACCTAAGGGTGGCCTTTCGCAATATACCTTGATTTATACTTGTCAATGATTTCATCTAAACTAATATTTTTCTTGAAAACCCATTTGCAACTAACATGTTTTGTCCTTTAGACAATTATACAAGATCTCATGTATCATTCTTTTCAAAAGTTTTCATTTCTTCATCCATATCAATATTCTAATATTTTTCATCATTTATACCTAATGCCTATTCTATAGATCTAGGCTCACCCATACTAGTTAAAAAAGCAAAAATTCATCTACAATCATCAAGAAAATAAAACTATACAAATCACACTTGGAGAAGAAATTTCAAGACTACGAAAACCCAAATCTTTTAGTTAAATAAATGATAAATGATAATGATTATGAGGAGAGGATTCTATGGGTCATTAGAGGAGTTAAAGGAAATTCCAGAGAGAAAAAGATAATTGATGGTTGTATTTATAGTTTCTTAAATAAGAGGTCTTGGGAATATAGTTGACATAGTGTTATTAGGTGGTTATTGGCTGCTCATTTTTAGTACCATGTGACTAATTTATTCGACACCAACCTTAGTAAAGGTCTTAGCTTTTTTCATCATGATGCCTATTTGGTTTTTTGAAATAAATTCAATATGGGAAATTTTAGTTTAAGTTAGTATTTATATGATAGGAATATGAGGAATATTTGAGTACATTTAGAGGATCTTAAAGAAAATAATGTGTCAAATATCGAATGACTAGTAGAAAGGTTTGGAAGGCCCTTTCACCCTAGGGTAGATTATATTTAATTTGAAAGGATATGTAGATAATCCTACTTAAAAGGTTGGGTATATAAGGTTTTATTTAGATGGAAAAAATCATTTGTTTTATTTAAATTTTCACAATGACCTTGTTCTACACTCCCCCATTTTGTATTTTTATTTATAAAAACATTTTTCTAATTTCTTATCAGATGACATTCAATAAAGTAAACCATAATAGAAGTTTATGAAGAAGTGTTAAACATTTACCAAGGTGGTGATTTGGCTAAAGGATGAATGATTTGGCACTAGGTTTGTTCGAGAGTAAGTGTCTTCCAACCTTTTGTTTCTTACCCTCTTCATTAATTTTTTTTTATTGTTGTTGTTGTTTTCCAAAGTTGTGTAAGTATATTTTCAACCTCAACTTTTAATCAATATACTTATCTCTATTTAATCTATGTATAAACATGAATGTGAAGTATCATCCACTATACGAACATGGAAAATGCAGTCAAGACAAAGATGAGGTAGCTCTTCCAACACTTAAATCCTTCAATGAGGTGGTTATTGCTGAGAAGTTAACCATTTCGGATTCTAATAAACTTTTTGTGCACTATGTTGAAGATAATGGACAAGGGAAAGAAACTAGTAGAGAACAAGGAAGACAAGTGATGTAAAAGGAAACTCAACCTTTCTTACAATCACAAATACCATAACCACAACAAAGAATTTCCTCTTCTAAATAAACACCATGTTGCAAAAAGAAATATAATTTTATTCATAACAAATTTGTACCCACACAAAAATTACAGACTTGGCCTCTCAATTGGCCTCATTCAAACTCACAAACAAACCCACTTTATTTTTGGGATGATACTTTTGTTATTCCTAAGATCAAATTGCTGAGAGGGGGGGTGAATAAATAATCAACCAATTATGCAACTTTTTAACCTCTTAAACTTTACAATAGCATTCAGAAGATAACTTAAGAGCAAAAAATGAAAATAATAACCATAAGAACATCCACATATCAATGAAACATTGACACAAAGATTTATCTCATGAAAACCCAATTTGGGAGAAAAAAATGACAAGAATAAACACCCACTAAATGATGTACTCTTCTGAACTATGCCCTATTAGGAGCTTAACCTTGTTAGGAGTTTATAAAAAAATTGTTAGGTACTACTCGATTAAGGGATCTACCTCTAGCCCTATTAGGAGCTTTACCTTTTCAAGAGTAGCATTGTTAGATGACTTTAAAAACAAGCTAATATGCCACCATGTTTAAGGATTTACAATAAGGACCTACTAGGATCCACCCGATTAAGGGATTTTGACTGTTGCAATTTTTAGGGAAAAACATAAAGAATGATCTATAGAATAGCACTCCCTTTTCTTGATCAGATCCATAGAAGCACACAATCTCTTCACGATACACTTAAATCTATCCTTGCTTGATCACAACTCCCGCTTTACAACTGCACTTGCCTAACACACGGTCTTTGCACTTAAGTTATAACTTCATCCATTATATATTGAGTTATTAATTCCATCACCTTAATCAAGCCCTAAATCATAAATATATTTGAATTTCAAATATCTCTCTTAGATCCAATAGGCCATAAAACAAAATTTTTATAAAACAATTTTTGAAGACCGCATCAACCTATACAATGAATTACATAGAATTTTTTGGTCAAGGGGTCAAACACATTTTAACCAAACACATACTTCCTCTAGAATCTTCTCCACATGATAGCATCAAACAATGTGATGTCATATCATCACTTCCAATCATGAAGACATGACACCAGATCATGAATGACTCAACCAATTCTACCACAACCTCAACACCAATCACCGATCAAAGATTTATCAATTTTTTCTAAAGAACACAAACACTTTAACCTAATAACAAATCTGTCTTTTCTCATCAATCACCTGTCTTACACATCAGCCACTCAAATTAGTTGTGGTCTCAACCATAGCTTCTACATATTTTCAAGAGCCTTCTCATGTGACCATGCCACAAAACTCATCATTGTTTTAACAAACCAATCCAAATGCCTATTACCTATCACTAATTGTTTTAGTAGTTGCACTGATAACCGTCATCTTATCATAATTTTCTTACCAATCAACATCAATAGTAGTGGTCATGTAGTTAAAAATTAGAGGCATCCCCAAGTCTCTCATAAGAATCAATACAACTAAAACTCAACACAACACCTTGATCACCATACTTATACTTAGCAACATACTAGGGACACTAGGTGAATAATTGATATCAATGACAACCCAATAATTGATCATCATGCAATAAAATATTTATCATGAAAACAACATTAATCACTTACCATAATTTCATTAGTTATGCCAAAAATCTCCACCTTTCCCATTGATGGTAACACTCTCTTCCTTTCTCTAACATGATTCATTATGCACAAACCTGCTCAACACTAGAAAAACAAATGCTCCCACTTCTGCAACTATGAACATTTTCAAACACACATTCTCCCCCTTTGAAAATAATGCCAAAGTCATGAAACACACCTAATATCTACTCTATTGATCCTGACTAATCAGAACACATTACTACATAGACTGTTCTCCCTAAGGAATAGCCCCACAACATCAATCCAAATATAAATATATTCACTGGATACACTTAGATTGATGCAACTACATCTTCTTTTAATTCAAATCAGATAGGTGAATGACTCCAAACCTACCTCTTGGATACTCAAATGTATCCTTAGGCAATGTCTTAGTGAAAATATCAACAACCTACTCCTTAGTTGGCACATACTCCAACCTCACTTCCTTTTCCTATACATTTTTTTATAAGAAAATGATATTTAATAGCTATATTCTTAGTATTAGAGTGCATCATTGGGTTTTTTAAAATGTTAATGAGACTTGTATTGTCACAATAGATGACCTCCATCATTTACCTTCTCCTCAACTCCTTTCAAAATATTCTTATACATACTACCTATGTATAATTAATTGTGGAAACAATATATTCACCTTCAACTGTTGATTGAATATAGATTTATGCTTCTTACTTGTCCAAGATACAAGCCTTTCACCAAGAAAGAATGAACCTCCACTTTTCCTCTCCAATCATCAACATTACTTGACCAATCAACATCAATAAACACATTCAAAGAGAAATCGCCTTTATGTCCATACCAGAGACCATAGTATTCAATTCCCTTAAGATATCTAAAGATTCTCTTCATCACAACTAAATATGATTCCTTGGGATTAGCATAAAATCTAGCCACTAATCCAACTTCCTGTGCTATATCTAGTCTTCTATGCACCACATATTGTAGCTTACTAATCATGTACATGTAAAGTGTTTCATCCACCTATTTAGAATCATCTTCTTTTGATAGTTTACAACTAGTTACCATAGGGGTACCAACTAGTTTTGAGTCTTCTAACCCAAATGTGTTTAATATCTCTTTCACATATTTGGACTAGATGATGTAGATACCATCTTTCATTTTTTTGAATCTGCAATCCAATAAAGAAGTTAATCTCACCGATCATAGACATCTTGAATTCTTTCCTCATCTCGTCTGCAAATGATCTTCTCATCTCTTCATTGCCACAAAAATCATATTATCTACAAATATCTCTACAATCAACAACCTTTCATCTTTGTCAGTCTTCAAATACACATTATTGTTATCACTTGTCCTTAGGAAACCAATGTGAATCATTTATGAGTGCAATCTCTCATACCATTCCCTAGGTAATTTTTTCAACACATACATATATTCCTATAATTTATATATCATTTTCTTACCTTCTAAATTAAAAAATCCTTTAGGTTGTTCAATGTATACCTCTTCTTCCAAAACATCATTAAGAAAATATGACTTAACATCCATTTGATATACCTTTAATCCTTTGAAAGTAGCATATGCAGGAAATATCCTTACACCCTCAAGTCTGGCCATAGGTGAAAATGTTTCACCATAGTCTACGCCTTCTTCTTATGCATATCCTTTGCATGCCAATTGTTACTGTTCAAAATTATGGATGATCAAAACCTAATCAGAAACCTTTGATTCATAACCCTAGTAGTTCTAACAGATGCATCAACAATAGAAAACACTAAGGTGTTAAGGATTTGCAATCCTTCTTCTCTTTGAGCTTTCAGCTACAGGTGGTTATTACCTCTTATGATTGAATTCTTCAAAAATCACAATAGTAACCTGTATACTTGATATAGATCTAATCACATAATTCTCTCACAAATTTAAAGTAAATCATTATTTAAATTGGTTGATGGTGAAAACAAATGTAAACCAAGCAATGACCAATGCCAAATCCTAGGGCATCAGAGTCAATAAATGCACATCTAAAGCAAATCTCTCAAATCAAACACACCCAAACCCCAGATAAAATGCGTTACAAATTACCCTCTTATGCATAAATCATATCATCAGATTCATACATGAAAAATGAAATCTCAAAGACCTCACTCAAGATTTACCCCTCCCTTGAAAGGAACTCAAGTTTCAACCCCACTATCTGCCTTGTAGAAAGATGTATCTAAAATGCCTTGAAAATTTAAACACATAGAGAAATCAAAATCACACATGAAGATAATAAAAGATATACATGGAAATTCAGTATATTTTATTGATAAATTTCATGTGTCAGTACATTCAAAAAAACTAGATTCCTGAGAATCAAAACTAAATCTATATGCTCCTATTACAATAAGTATTTTTCACCACCCTTTGGTGTGAGTTAGAAACTACAATATATAGAGAAACCATCCTAGGATCCTTGAGAAAAGGATGCAACAAGCTTCAGATTTTTCTAATAGTGACTTAAACTAAATTACAAAAGAGTTAAATTTCTAACAGAAAAAGAGGGAAAATGGCACCAGAAGTTGTTCCTCCTCATGGTGTGTTCTCCCTTGAGCTGTACCTTTGTCTGTCGGTATTCAGAGCAACTTCCAAAGTTGTTATGTGAATGATGACCACCAACCAGCTAACTTACATCATTCTCTTCATGATCAATTGTTCTCCCTATGCTCATAGGTCATGTGCATTGTTGGAGCTCATTCATCTTCTACATCTTCAAAATCATCTGTTGCATACTTATTCCTTTTAGGCTTTGTCAGAGTATCCCAAGTGGATACGTGTTCTTCTGTTGGCCATTGGAATTATTGAATGCTCTAGAGTTGTTTTTTGCCTCTCCCACCTAGCATCAGTTACCTACTTGACATCTGTAGTAAACTTGGTGAAGTCTATCTCAACTTTTAAAGCTTCATCCAAAACTGTAATGAATCTTTCAATATCTAATTCATTATTTTCATTGACAAATGCCTCTTTCTTAGGTAGCAAGGAATCAAAATATAACTTCCATTGATCTAACCCCTTTATTGATCCATCCTCATTCTTGATTGGAGGAACAAACCTATTGAAATCTGAGCCAAATATTATTATCCTTGTCTCTGTTTGATTTTATTTTCCTTTGAAGGATGAAGCAACACTTATCTTTTGAATCTCATCTCCTACTTGCAAAACTAACTTCGGGATATCATTCCTAAGAGATTGCCCAACTGCCAATCTCTCAAATAGTGATGCTCTTACTAACCAAGATGTATGATAAGTATTTAAGATAGAAACAAAATTGTTTACCTCATTCTATAATCTAGGCAACTTATTATACGCACTAAAAATTGCATCTGCCTTCTCCTTTAAAACCTCAATTCTATGCTGCAAAACCTTCAAAAGGGCTTGAAAAATAGCCTTATTCTTTTCCAGGTTCACCTTCTTTGTTGTTGTAGCAACTTCTTCTACATCTACACCTTGAATTTCAGGTAATGTAGGCTGCTCTGGTGGTGCAGGGGTAACCACAGGCATATTGATGATCTGTTGTTGTAGATCATCCACATATCTCTCTAATTCTTTCTCTTTAATAATATGTACCTCCCTATCTCTAACAAGTGCATTGAAATATTTAAATAGGTCATTATACCTATCCAAGAGTTTCTTGTTTTAATCTTCATTTAGCCTTGCAAAATGAGTGAGCACTTGTGAGATCTCAAGATCTCCCGTGTTGTGGATTAACCACAAAACCTTGTCACCATCCATCTTTTCTTGTATGTTTAGCAAGGAAGGCCTTTGATCCTTTGGATAGAGGTTCCACATAGCCAGTGCTTGATTTTTAGGGTTATACCCAAATCCTTTTATCAAATCCCCTACTTGGGTTTCTGAAAACAAATGAAAATTCTCTCACTTCCTTATCTGATCTATTACAAAAGCTGAAGCCAGATCCCATCCAGGTACAAGCAACATGTTGCTAGCCTTTACTAATTTCCTAGCCTCCTCTAGAGTGATGGCCTCTAACTTAGGATCATAGTCTCTTAAAGCTTGAATGGCCTCATCAAGTACTTGGCCATCTTCATTGATTTGCACATTAGAAGCAACATGTTGTTGCTTGTGCCACAATAGAAACTTCTTGAATTCATCTGGCTTGATAAAATTGTCATCCTTCAAGAAGGCAGCCTGCTGTAGCATTCTTTCATCTTGACCTAAAGCCAAGGGAAATTCAACTTCTTCAACTACTTCTTTTTGTTTCCTCTTGTCTTCCCTGATCTTCTTCCTTAATTGATGATCATATGCTCTAGTTCCAGTGATCAGAGCTCCTACTCTATCCTTCTTATTCTTAGGAACTCTTGCTTGTGAAGGCTCTCCAACTTGTAATTTATGCCTCTTAAGAGGAGGCTCATTTGTATCTTGAGAGATAGGAACCTCTGTTAAATCCATGATTATATTTTCCTCTCCTCCTTGCTCAATAGGAGGTGGCTGTTCTATGGCAAGAGGGATATATAATGGGTAACCTCCATCATTGTCTTCACATTTTTTTACTCAGAGTACTTCCCTTTCTCCCTTTCTTTATCATCAATATGGTCCTCAAGTGAATTGACCAATGTGTTGAAACTTTCCATCATTTTATCTAATCTCTTTAAATATGGCAATATGGGGTAGAAACCTCCAAAGGGAATTCCCTTTTTCTTTAGTCTTTTCTCAAGTGACAATAATTCTAAGAATTGTCCAGCCCTCCTCTCTACCTCTTCATCCTCTATAGTATTTTTGATAACATCTTCTTCAAGACACTACTCATGTCTATTGCTTATAGGAATAGAAAGAGTGTAATATTTCCTATCCATAACAATAAAGTCCTCTATATCTACATACCTATACACAGCAGCATTAATTTTGTACTAGCCCAAAAATTAATTTAGCTTATTGAATGCATTCTTCCCAATTGTGAAGTTGCATACTCTGAAGTGCCTTGGGGTAAATGTACCCTTCTTGTGGGGAGCTAGGTGATGCCAGGTGATCTATAGGAAAGAAATCCTGGGTGGCACAACAAATGGTAGGACATGAGGTGGTTGGTGACACCCATATACCCTGATTATTGTAAAGGTTTTCTCATAATAAAAATCTCCCCAGTTATGATTCTTAGTCGACTTGTCAACAAACTAACAAGGCCTCAATAATTGCAGAGCCTTAACTAATAGCCTAGAGAGATTTAATCCTAGGCTGTGCAAAATGGGTTGTACCATCCAATTCTGAAAAGCACAAAAATTACAATTGGTGGAAGTAGGGCTCCAAGCTCCTATCCAAAACTGCACTAGATTGGGTTGACCCCTCCACATCATCTAAGGCTATAGGTGCTCCAAGTCCATAATGTTGTAATTATAAAACAAAATGAAATGCATTAACAAGGAATAATTCAAAAATCTAGGAGAATCTTCCCTCTTCCTAAGAGCTCCAATGGTGTAGGAGCACCTAGGCTAGCCTCCATGGTTAGTGTTTTTTTGGCTTGTACTTGACTCTATCCAAGTCAAGAAGTTAGAATAGGTTGTTTGAGGACCTTAGTAGGTCTCTTGTTATGTTGTCTAGGTGAGTTATTTATTAGGACTAAGGTCACAACAATTGCCTTTGTTAGTTGTTTATTTAATTTCTTAAGTTAGAAGCTTAGCTTAGGTGAAAGTCTTAAATGTGTTCTAAAAACATCTTATTGTTATAAAGATTCCATAAGGTTATAAATGGCTTTGGATCCTTGAGACATAGGAGGTTATAAGCCCAAGAATATAGGAACATGGCATATGTGGAAGTTGCCAAATGTTCAAAAGAAGTTGTCTTCAATTTTGTAATTATTCCAAAAGAGTGCATGCCATTCGGGTATCTTTGGATTCCCTAAGTTATAGGAGGTTATGCTCAACCAATAGGCCCTAAAATTAAGGAAAATGACATCTAATTATACTGAAGACAAAGACATGAGACTCATTCAAGCATTGTAATATTTTTAGAGAAAGAAAAGAGAGCTCTGCAAGTATTTTTAACAGAGATTTACTAGTGTTTGTGTGGAGAATCATACTTTATGGATTGAAAAGCTAAATCTAATGCTGGATTAGGTTTCTATTGAATGTTAGGATAATTTTTCATGTGAAGAGAAGTCATTTTGAGTTGATCTAAGTGCTGGTTTTGGGTATTCTAGTTCAGGGAGTCTATTTTTAGCTTGTTTTGAGTAGTTTAGAGAGTAATGGATCCTCCATAAAATCTAACAGTGGATAAACATTCATGTTAGATGTAAATTGAAAAGGATTAATTTTTTTATATAGTTTTACAAGTTAGGAATTTTGAAATCATGAGGAACTATTTTATATACTAGGCCCTAAGCGAGTTTGTGAAGCCCAGTTAGAGGTCTAGAGGTAAAAGAAGTGAGAAACATTGCATGGTTGTACAGATCCGTACTGCTCCAAGAATTTTTGATAAATTTAAACATCATATCTAACCATTTTGTGAAGATAGAATCCATACCAATCATTTAGGATTTGGTTTGAACAAGTTTGCTATCAAAATCACAGTTCAGTCCTAGAAATTAGGCCTATTAGGCCTCTTTTCCTTATTTGGAGGAAGCACCTATACAGTCACTATTAGACCCAAACACTTTTTGAATCTTTTAAAACTTCCAAAAGGGTATCCAAACCAAGTCTTATTTTTTCAAGTTGTTTGGAAAATTTTTGTAAGAAACAACAAAAGGTGATTGGTAAGGGCTACTAGAATTAGGCCTATTTTTAAGGTCAATTCATGATGATTCATGGAATCCGATAAGAAGATGATTGAAGACCATTCCAAGATGGATAAAATGGGAAATAAAAATAATTTTTTCATGATGGAGAAGACCCCAGCAATTTTGGATCATGTTTATGGATATTTGGCACTTAGAGCCTTGTAAGTGAGTGTGGAGGAGTGAATCAAAACTAAGGTGTTGATCATTCAAGGTTAAGTTTTCAGAGATTGAATCTTATAGAAGAGTTTGAATAGTTCTTAGTTAATGATCTAAGCCTATTGGAAGATCCTATAGAGGAAAAGGATACTAGGAGGCAAGTGAAGTCTCTTGGAGAGTGTGAAAACAAGCCTTGAAGTTTATCATACACCATATTGGTATCAGAGCTTGGTTGATCAAGCTTGTGGTTAATGTTGCAATCTTTTGAATCAGTAGGAGAGAATACACCAGATAAAGAAATGGTGACTAATGCTGAATTAGAAAAGAAGGTTGAGGAACAAGAAGAGGATAACAAATTGCTAAGGCAAAGACTAGCTCAAATGGAGAAGCTCTTGGGTGAAGTCCAAGACAAAGTAGATAAGGTTAAGGACAAGATTGACCAAAAGGAAGAACCTGAACCAAGGGAGATGGAATTAGAGTTGGAAGAAGAAGCACCAACACCTGACCCTATTCTTCCTGAAGAGCCATTCTTGAAGGCATTAAAAGCATTGAGTGGTAAAGCTTTGGAAGGTGTCCCACTATTTAGTGGACAAATGGATCCAGATTCTGTTGTGGATTGGATTGATAGCATAGAGAACCATTTTGAATGTGATGGTATCTTTGAGGCACAAAAATTTATGGTGGCCAAGTCTATACTAAGAGGTTTAGCTCTTACTTGGTGGAGTTTTGTGCAAACCGAGAGAGAGAAGGATGGAAAAGGTCCTCTTGTAACATGGAAGGGCATGGTATCCAAGGTGAAGCAAACCTACCTTCCTAATGATTATGAAGTTCAACTTCATAGGAGAAGGCATAATATTAGGCAAAAGGAGCTAGATGTCCAAGCCTACACCGAGGAGTTTCAAAAATTGTGTTTGAGGTCCAAGGTAGTTGAAGATGAGAGTATCAAGCTTGCAAGATACTTGAATGGCCTCAAATGGTCTATTCAAGAGGAGATGAGTCTAGTGAACTTCAAATCCATTAGACAATGCTATCAAATAGCCTTGAAGATAGAGGAGAAGAGTAAGAGAAAGCAAGAAACCTCCAAAGGAAAAGGAAAAGGCAAAGATACCAAAGGTCAAAGAGGTGGCTATGGTGGAAGAAGTTCTGATTCAAGAGCTCAAGGTGAGGTAAAGTTCAGTGAGTAGCAAGAAGGAAGCTCAAGTAGAGGTGGTAGAGGAATAAATTATAACTCTAGCTTCAGAGGAAGAAGTGGTGGTTCATCACAAGGAGGAAGAGGCAATTATTTTTCCAATATGAAGTGTTACCATTGCAATCAAATGGGGCACCCTGCCTATAGATGCCCTAATAAAGGTGGTTCATCACAAGGAGGTGATAAGAGAGCTAACCTTGTTGATGAAGACACAAATGCAGTAGACAAGCATTCTGAGGTTCCATTAAATTCAGAGGAAGGAGAGAACCTCATGATGAGGAGGACTCTAATCAAGGAACCGATGAAGGAGGAGCCAAGCCAAAGGAGATCTTTGTTTAGAATCAAATGCAAGATAATGGGAAAAGTATGCAGGGTCATCATTGATTCAATCTCTACTGATAATATAGTGTTAGAGGAAGTAGTCAGCAAGCTCAAGGTGAAAAGGATATCCCATACCAATCCTTACAAGGTCACTTGACTTAATAAAGGCCAACATGTGTTAGTGAATGAGCAAGCATGGGTGGAGTTCTCCATTGGAAGGTACAAAGATAAAGTTTTATGTGATGTGTTTCCTATGGATGCATGTCATTTTCTCCTAGGTAGACCATGGAAATTTGACTGCCAAGCTATACATGATGGAGGGAAGAATTCCTATTCTTTCAAGAAAGATAATGTAACCTTCAAAATTCAGTCATTGTTGGAGGATGCTAAAGTGAAGACAGTAGGTCCAAATGTTCTTATGGTAGGTGAAAAAGATTTCCTACAAACCATGGAAGAGAGTGAAGGCATAGGCTATGAATTTGTGTTAAGACCAAGAGAGGAAAATGAAGGCAAGGTGACTAAGAAGATTGAATTACCAAGGGAGATTCAAGGTATGTTGTAGACTTACCAAGGCATTGTAAGTGATGGACATCCATCAACCTTACCCCCTCAAAGATCCATAAGCCATAGGATAGACCTTATCCCAGGAGTTACCCTACCTAACAAAACTTCTTACAAGATGACCCCTCAATAAAATGAGGAAATAGCAAGACAAATACAAGAGCTATTAGACCAAGGCCTAATTAGGAAGAGTATTAGTCCTTGTGTTGTACCCACCATACTTGCACCTAAGAAAGGAGGAACTTGGAGGCTATGTACTAACTCAAGGGCTATCAATAGGATAACCATAAGGTATAGGCTCCCTATCCCTAGGATTGAAGACTTAATGGACTATTTAGGTGAAGAAAATTACTATAGTAAGATAAACTTGAAGAGTGGCTATCACCAATTAAGAACCCATGAAGGTGATGAGTGGAAGATAGCCTTCAAGACCAATGAAGGTTTGTATGAATGGATTGTCATGCCATTTGGATTATCAAATTCCCCCTCCACATTCATGAGGCTCATGAATGAAGTAATCAAGGACTACATTGGCAAGTTTGTAGTTATATATCTAGATGATATACTAATTTTTAGCAAGACAAGGAGTGAGCATTTGGAACATCTTGATATTGTCTTCAAGAAGCTGCATGAGGAGAGATTGATGATCAACTTGGAGAAGTGTGAGTTCATCAAATCAGAGTTAGTGTACCTTGGGTTTGTCTTATCTCATGGCAATCTGAAAATGGATAAGAGCAAGGTCGAGGCTATCATGAATTGGCCTACTCCAAGGTCAGCAATCGAGGTAAGGAGTTTTCATGGTCTTGCACAATACTAAAGAAATTTCATAAGATAATTTAGTGCAATTTGTGCTCCTATGTTAGACACTATCAAAGGAGGAATTAAAACCAAGTTTGTGTGGAATGAAGATGCTAACAAGAGCTTTGAGTTGTTGAAGGAGAGGATAGCTACCCAACCTATTTTACTGCTACCAAGATTTGAGAAGCTATTCACCGTTGAATATGATGCTAGCAATGTAGCAATTGGGGTTGTTCTAAGCCAAGAAGGCAGACTAGTGGCTTTCCATTCTGAAAATTTAAGTGAGGCTAAGAGGAAGTACTCCTCATATGACTTAGAGATGTATGCATTGCTCCAAGCTCTAATAAAGTGGAGGCATTACTTGCTTCTAAAATAATTCATTGTGTATTCAGACAATCAAGCACTTAGTTTTCTAAATTCACAAGAGAAGTTTAGTCACAAGCACATGAAGTGGGTTGAGTACCTACAAGCTTACACCTTCAATATCAAGCACAAGAAGGGTGTACTAAACAAGGTGGCTGATACATTATCAAGAAGAGCCCTCACACTACAAGAAATTTAGTTGAAAAGCATGGGGATAGATCATTTCAAGGATCTATATGCAAATGATGAGGACTTTGCTGACATTTTGATGCAGGAGCATCCAGGGTGTAAGAGAAATCTTGCATCACCCAAATATATTTTTGTTTTTGTATTCAATAAGGGCTATCTTGTGCAGAGCTATTATTTATGGAAACTTGCTATTTTTAGTAAGTTGGTCATATGATCTCAGACTATTCTGATTTTACATGTGGAGGTTCATCTCAGTCATATCAGCCTGCTAGTAAAGTTTCATAGCTAGATTAGGTCTATTTTTGAAGATATTGAAGATTTTCGGTATTGGTGGCAGGGTATAGAAACTTTGAACTCAGTTTTGAAGGCTTTCAAGGCCCCTGATGAGGTCTAATTTTGGGCTGAATGAAGCTTTCTTCATTCAAATATTGGAGAGCTCCTTGCACCCTTTCTGAAATGGGGTTATAATAGTCAATCGGGTCAACAGGTGATGACTTATGGTCTCTGGATGTTGTGTCACCGAAAATGGTGAAAAATGATTTTCCTTCAAAATTTATGTTTGGGTTTCACAAATTATTTTCAGCCGACTTTGATGTAATAAAATGAAAAATAAAATAATTCTAAGTTTGGTCGGCCTTATTGGCTAAAATTTTGGAACCTTCCCAAGTGATGGAAAGTTGCCTATATAAGGAAGGTTATAGTGTTGTCTTAGGAGTTTGGGATAGTTCTAGGTAGATTAGGGTAATGATTCAAGGCTTTGTCCTATAGAATATTGTAAAGGGAATGCCCATGTGGCTTTGCATATTGTAATTCCACATTTGTGGAGATAATAAGAAGCCCATTTTCTATTCTTGCATATTGTTGTTGTTTCTCTATTTCTGTTATGTGTTTGTGGTATTAAGGGGAGCACCCTTCATCAAATGGTATCAAAGCAGTTGGACGTTCATCAGTGGTATCAGAGCAGGAGTTCTTGAGTGTGTAAATAGATTGCCGATTGTGAGGCAGCTTGCACCAGGACTGTGGGTTAGGGTTTCTATGTAAATAGATCGTCGACTATGAGGCAGTTTGCACCAGGACCATGGTTAGGGTTTTTGTGTAAATAGATCACTGACTATGAGGTATTTTTCACCAGGACCGTGGTTAGGGTTTCAGTGGGAAGTGCAAAAATGCCTCCATGAAGGGAACATGGTGGAAGAGCTAGTGTTGTAACACCTAAGGTTAGGGCACTACAGAGACAAGTGAAAGCATTCCAAGAAGAGATTCACAGAGGAATGAATCTTAATGTCAGAGATGAAAGTGAGGATGAAGCCGAAGAAGGAAATGATGATCAAGAAGAAGAAGCAGAAATTTTGAATCAAGAAGAAGAAAGGCTTTTTAGGGCCATTTCCAAGATCAGGAAAAGACCTAAGATTGAAGTTCTTGCATTTTTAGGAAATCTTAACCCAGAAGAATTGATCGATTGGATCAATGAATGTGAAGAATATTTTGAGTATGAAGATATTGAGGATCCTAATAGGGTCAAATTTGTGAAGGCTAGACTGAAAGGTCATGCAAAGATCTGGTGGCAAGAGATTGAATAGGAGCGAAATAGAAGAGGGAAAGATAAAATTACAAGATGGGATCGGATGGTGGATAAATTGAAGTGACAGTTCATCCCTGTTGATTATGAGCTTGACCTACTGAATAAAATGCAAAGTTTGAAGCAATCAGGATGATCTGTTCAGCAGTATACAAAGGAGTTCTATCGAATCGTCATTAGAACAAGCCATACAGAACCTAACAAGGAGAAAGTTTTCCATTACCTTAATGGGTTGAGGCTGAGCATTCAGGAGGAGTTGAATCTGGTTGGAATGAATAGTATTGAAGAGGCATACCAGTTTTCCCTAAAAGTAGAAGAAAAGATGAACAAGAAGTTTGAGAGAAAACAAAGCAGAAGAGGTCATGATGGAAGATCTAGTGGATAGTCATATGGAGATCAAAATGAAGATCTAAAAAAGTAAGATGAGGCTAGTAACAGTCAGAATCAGAGAGGAGATAATTTCAATTGTTTCCAAGATCAGAACGGTAGAGATCAAAGAGGAAGAGGAAGGGGACATTGTTTAGGAAGAGGAGGCTTCTGTGGAACATGTTTTCACTGTGGAGAAGAAGGTCATAGGGCATTTGAATGTCATCAAAAACAAGGAGGGATAGATAGGAGGAACAAAGGCCAGGCCAAAGTTGCACATTGTAGATGAAGATGCCAGATCATCACATTCTGAAGATGTTGAAAGAGGAGAAATGTTAATTAACAGAAGAGTCCTATTGAGTGGTGAAAATGAACCTGAGCAAAGAAGGAGCCTATTTCACACTAGATGCAAGTGTGAGGGTAAGTGTTGTGATGTGATTATTGATAGTGGCAATGTTGATAATTTGGTGTCAGAAGAGATGGTGACAATGTTGAAGCTCAAGAGGTAGAAACATCCACATCCATATTGGGTTTCCTAGGAGCAGCATGACCACAAGGTCATGGTCAGTCAATAATGCCTAGTAAAGTTCAAGATCAGTGGGTACCATGATGAGGTACTAAGTGATATCATATCTATGGATGCATGTCACATGTTGTTGGGTAGGTCATGGCAGTTTGACAAATGTATTGTACATGATGGTCGTGCGAATACCTATTCCCTGACAAAGGATGGAGTGTGACATAAGCTAAAGCCATTTAAGGAAACAGAAGAAAAGGTATGTGGTAATGCAAGAAAAACTTTTGTTGATAGAGAAAATTTCTTAGATGGTATGTGCCATGAGCATATGTGTTTTACCTTAATTCCAAAGGCTAGGAAAGAGGAAGTAGAAGATTTACCTGTAGAAGTTGCAGAATTATTGAATGAGTTTCAAGATATTGTGTCTGATAATGTGCCTAATGGATTACCACTAGTAAGAAAGATTAGTCATCAGATGGATTTGATTCCAAGAGCCAGATTGCCAAATAAGGCAACACACAGAATGACACTAGCAGAAAGTGAAGAGTTGAAGATAGATTTGAAGTTTAGTTCATCACATCATCCACAGATTGTATATGGAAGTAGTCCCAAAAATGCATCTGAGCTGAGAAAAATAGATAAAGGAGAAATAGTAGTGCTAAAGCTAAGGATTTTGCAGAACATTTGAAGAATATCCATGAGGAGGTGAGGAAGCACATTTCCAAAATGAATGCATAGTATAAGGCTAAGGCAGATGAGAAAAGGAGGCATAAGGAGTTTCAGGTTGGAGATGAAGTCATGGTTCATTTGTAGAAGGAGAGATTTCTAGTTGGTACATATAAGAAGCTAAAAATGAAGAAGTTTGGGCCATGTAAGATATTGAATAAGCATGATTCAAAAAATACATATGAGGTCGAGTTGCCTACTGAGCTGAATATTTCACCATTATTTAATGTTTCAAATCTAACAGAGTATCATGAAGGAAGTGTTGAAGATAATATTACAACAGCACAGTGGAGTATTCCAGCAACTAGTTCAGATACCAAAGAGATTGACAATATACTGGATAGTCATGTTGGTAAAAGCACAAGGAACAGGACATATGAAGAATATTTGGTTAAGTGGAAAGGAAGACCTGTTGAAGATTCATCATGGATGACAAAGGTGGAGGTTAACCATCTTGGTTTTCCTCTACACACCTTAGACGTGATGGGGTCACTTCTCAAATTACCCCAAGTGTCTTATGCAGGAGCATCCAGGGTGTAAGAGCAATCTTGCATCACCCAAAGATATTTCTATTTTTGTATTCAATAAGGGCTATCTTGTGCAGAGCTACTATTTATGGAAACTTTCTATTTTTAGTAAGTTGGTCATACGATCTTGGAATGTTTTGATTTTACATGTGGAGGTTCATCTTAGTCATATTAGCCCGCCAGTAAAGTTTCATGGCTAAATCAAGTCTAGTTTTGAAGATATTGAAGATTTTCGGTATTGGCGGTAGGGTACAGAAACTTTAAACTCTATTTTGAAGGCTTTAGAGGCCTTAAATGAGGTCAAATTTTGGGCTAAATGAAGCTTTCTTATTCAAGCGTTGTAGAGCTCCTTGTGCCCTTTCCAAAAAGGGGTTATAATAGTCAATCGGGTCAACAGGTGATGACTTATGGTCTGTGGAAGTTGGGTCACCGGAAATGGTGAAAAATGATTTTTCTTCAAAATTTATGTTTGGGTTTCAAAAGCTATTTTGAGCCGACTTTGATGTAATAAAATGAAAAATAAAATAATTCTAAGTTTGGTTGACCTTATTGGCTAAAATTCAGGAACCTTCCTAGGCGGTGGAAAATTGTCTATATAAGGAAGGCTGTAGTGTTGTCTAAGGAGTTCAGGACAGTTCTAGGTAGATCAGGGTAATGATTCGAGGCTTTTTCCTAGAGAATATTGTAAAGGGAATACCCATGTGGCTTTGCATATTGTAATTCTAAAAGTTTGTAATTCCACATTTATGGAGATAATAAGAAACTCATTTTATGTTCTTGCATATTGTTGTTGTTTCTTTGTTTATGTTATGTGTTTGTGGTATTAAGGGGAGCACCCTTCATCAAATGGTATCAGCGTAGTTGGCCCTTCATCAGTGGTATCAGAGTAGGAGTTCCTGAGTGTGTAAATAGATCACTGATTGTGAGGCAGTTTTCACTAGGACTATGGGTTAGGGTTTCTGTGTAAACAAATCACCGACTGTGAGGTAGTTTGCACCAGGACCATGCTTAGGGTTTCAGCGGAAAGCACGAAAATGCCTCCATGAAGGGAATGTGGTGGAAGAGCTGGTGTTGTAACACCTAAGGTTAGGGCACTGTAAAGACAAGTGTGAGCATTGCAAGAAGAGATTCGCAGAGGAATGAAGCTTAATGTCAGAGATGAAAGTGAGGACAAAGATGAAGAAGGAAATGATGATCAAGAAGAAGAAGGAAAAAATTTGAATCAAGAAGAAGAAAGGATTTTCTGGGCCATTTCCAAGATCGGGAAAAGACCTAAGATTGAGGTTCCTGCATTTTCGGGAAAACTTAATCCAGAAGAATTGATCTAATCAATCAATGAATGTAAAGAATATTTTGAGTATGAAGATATTGAGGATCCTAATAGCATCAAATTCATGAAGGACAGACTAAAAGGTCATGCAAAGATCTGGTGGCAAGAGATTCAATTGGAGAAAAATAGAAGAGGGAAAGATAAAATCACAAGATGGGATCGGATGGTGAATAAATTGAAGTGACAGTTCATCCCTGTTGATTATGAGCTTGACCTACTGAAGAAAATGCAAAGTTTGAAGCAATCAGGATGATGTGTTCAGGAGTATACAAAGGAGTTCTATCAAATCCTCATTAGAACAGGCCATGCAGAAGTTGACAAGGAGAAAGTTTCCCATTACCTTAATGGGTTGAGGCCAAGCATTCAGGAGGAGCTGAATCTGGTTCGAAAGAACAATATTGAAGAGGCATACCAGTTTTCCCTAAAAGTAGAGAAAAAGCTGAACAAGAAGTTTGAGAGCAAACAAAGCAGAAGAGGTCGTGATGGAAGATCTGGTGGAGGGTCATATGGAGATTGAAATAAAGATCTAAAAAAGCAAGATGAGGCCAATAATAGTCAGAATTAGAGATGAGATAATTTCAATCATTTGCAAGATTAGAACAGTAGAGATCAGAGAGGAAGAGGAAGGGGACAAGTTTCAAGAAGAGGAGGCTTCTATGGAACATGTTTTCACTATGGGGAAGAAGGTCATAGGGCATTTGAATGTCATCAACACCAAGGAGAGATAGATAGGAGGAATGAAGGCCAGGCCATAGTTGCACATGTAGATGAAGATGCCAGATCACCACATTCTGAAGATGCCGAAAGAGGAGAAATGCTAATTAACAGAAGAGTCCTATTGAGTGGTGAAAATAAACCTGAGCAAAGAAGGAGCCTATTTCGCACCAGGTGCAAGTGTGAGGGTAAGTGTTGTGATGTGATTATTGATAGTGGTAGTACTAATAATTTCATGTCAGAAGAGATGGTGAAGAAGTTGAATCTCAAGAGGTAGAAACATCCACATCCATATCGGGTTGCCTGGGTACAGGATGACCACAAGGTCATGGTCAGTGAACAGTGCCTAGTAAAGTTCAAGATCAGCGAGTACCATGATGAGGTACTATGCGATATCATATCTATGGATGCATGTCACATGTTGTTTGGTAGGCTGTGGTAGTTTGACAAATGTGTTGTACATGATGGTCTTTCGAATACCTATTCCCTAACAAAGAATGGAGTGCGACATAAGCTAAAGCCATTGAAGGAAACTAAAGAAAAGGTGTGTGGTAATGCAAGAATAACTTTTGTTGATAGAGGAAATGTCTTAGATGGTATGTGGCATGAGCATATGTGTTTTACCTTAATTCCAAAGGCTGGGAAAGAGGAAGTAGAAGATGTACCTGTAGAAGTTGCAGAATTATTGAATGAGTTTCAGGATATTGTGTCTGATAATGTGCCTGATGGATTATCACCATTAAGAAAGATCGGTCATCAGATGGATTTGATTCTAGGAGCCAGTTTTCCAAATAAGGCAACACACAGAATGACACTAGCAGAAAGTGAAGAGTTGAAGATATATTTGAAGTTTAGTTCATCACATCATCCACAGATTGTATACGGAAGTAGTCCCGGAAATGCATCTGAAATGAGAAAAATAGATAAAGGAGAAATAGTAGTGCTGAAGCTGAGGATTTTGCAGAATATTTGAAGAACATCCATGAGGAGGTGAGGAAGCACATTTCCAAAATAAATGCACAGTATAAGGCTAAGGCAGATGAGAAAAGGAGGCATAAGGAGTTTCAGGTTGGAGATGAAGTTATGGTTCATTTTCGGAAGGAGCAATTTCCAGTTGGTACATATAAGAAGCTGAAAATGAAGAAGTTTGGGCCATGTAAGATACTAAAGAAGCATGATCTAGGAAATGCATATGAGGTCGAGTTGCCTACTGAGCTGAATATTTCACTAGTATTTAATGTTTTAGATCTGATAGAGTATCATGAAGGAGGTGTTGAAGATGAGGTTACAACATCACAGAGGAGTATTCCAAAAACTAGTTCAGATACCAAAGAGATTGATGATATACTAGATAGTCGTGTTGGTAGAAGCACAAGGAATAGGACATATGAAGAATATCTGGTCAAGTGGAAAGGATGACCTATTGAAGATTCATCATGGCTGACAAAGGAGGAGGTTAACCATCTTAGTTTTCCTCTACACACCTAAGACGTGACGGGGTCACTTCTCAAATTACCCCGGGTGTTTTATGCAGGAGCATCCAGGGTGTAAGAGCAATCTTGCATCACCCAAAGATATTTCTATTTTTTTATTCAATAAGGGTTATCTTGTGCAAAGCTGTTATTTATGGAAACTTGCTATTTTTAATAAGTTGGTCATACGATCTCAAAATGTTTTGATTTTACATGTGGAGGTTCATCTCAATCATATCAGCCTGCCAGTAAAGTTTCATGGCTAGATCAGGTCTATTTTTGAAGATATTGAATATTTTCAGTATTGGCGGTAGGGTACAAAAACTTTGATCTTAGTTTTGAAGGCTTTAGAGGCCCCGGATGAGGTCTAATTTTGGGTTGAATGAAGCTTGCTTGATTCAAGTGTTGTAGAGCTCCTGCCGCCCTTTTTGAAATGGGGTTATAATAGTCAATCGGGTCAACGAGTGATGACTTATGGTCTCTGGGAGTTAGGTCACCGGAAATGGCAAAAAATGATTTTCCTTCAAAATTTATGTTTGGGTTTCAAAAGTTATTTTGAGCCAACTTTGATGTAATAAAATAAAAAATAAAATAATTTTAAGTTTGGTCGGCCTTATTGGCTAAAATTGTGGAACCTTCCTAGGCAGTGGAAAATTGCCTACATAAGGAAGGTTGTAGTCTTGTCTTAGGAGTTCAAGATAGTTCTAGGTAGATGAGGGTAATGATTCGAGGCTTTGTCCTAGAGAATATTGTAAAGGGAATGCCCATGTGGCTTTGCATATTGTAATTCTGAAAGTTTGTAATTCCACATTTGTGGAGATAATAAGAAGCCCATTTTATGTTCTTGCATATTGTTGTTGTTTCTCTATTTTTGTTATGTGTTTGTGGTATTAAGGGGAGCACCCTTCATCATATGGTATCAGAGTGGTTGGCCATTCATCAGTGGTATCAGAGTAGGAGTTCCTGAGTGTGTAAATAGATCGCCGATTGTGAGGTAGTTTTCACCAGGACCATGGGTTAGGGTTTCTATGTGAGCAGATCACTGACTGTGAGGCAGTTTGCACTAGGACCGTGGATAGGGTTTTAGGGGGAAGCACAAAAATGCCTCCACAAAGGGAACATGGTGAAAGAGTTGGTGTTGTAACACCTGAGGTTAGGGCACTGTAGAGACAACTGCGAGCATTGCAAGAAGAGATTCACAGAGGAATGAATCTTAATGACAGAGATGAATGTGAGGAAGAAGCCGAAGAAGGAAATGATGATCAAGAAGAAGGAAAAATTTTGAATCAACAAGAAGAAAGGCTTTTTTGGGCCATTTCCAAGATCGGGAAAAGACCAAAGATCCAGGTTCCTGCATTTTAAGGAAATCTTAACCTAGAAGAATTGATCGACTGGATCAATGAATGTAAAGAATATTTTGAGTATGAAGATATTGAGGATCCTGATAGGGTCAAATTCATGAAGGCCAGACTGAAAGGTCATGCAAAGATCTGGTGGCAAGAGATTCAATTGGAGTGAAATAGAAGAGGGAAAGATAAAATCAAAAGATGGGATTGGATGGTGGATAAATTGAAGTGACAGTTCATCCCTGTTGATTATGAGCTTGACCTACTGAATAAAATGTAAAGTTTGAAGCAAGAAGGATGATCTGTTCAGAAGTATACAAAGAAGTTCTATCAAATCCTCATCAAAACAGGCCATGCAGAAGCTAACAAGGAGAAAGTTTCATGTTACCTTAATGGGTTGAGGCCGAGCATTCGGGAGGAGCTAAATTTGGTTCGAATCAATAGTACTGAAGAGGCATACCAATTTTCCCTAAAAGTAGAGGAAAATTTGAACAAGATGTTTGAGAGAAGACAAAGCAGAAGAGGTCGTGATGGAAGATCTGGTGGACGTTCATATGAAGATCAAAATGAAGATCTAAAAAAGCAAGACGAGGCCAGTAATAGTCAGAATTAGAGAGGAGATAATTTCAATCATTTCCAAGATCAGAACAGTAGAGTTCAGAGAGGAATAAGAAGGGGACAAGGTTCAGGAAGTGGAGGCTTTTGTGGAACATGTTTTCACTATGGAGAAGAAGGTCATTGGGCATTTGAATGTCATCAATGCCAAGGAGGGACAGATAGGAGGAATGAAGGCCAAGCCATAGTTGCACATGTAGATGAAGATGTCAGATCATCACATTCTAAAGATGTTGAAAGAGGAGAAACATTGATTAACAGAAGAGTCTCGTTGAGTGGTGAAATTGAACCTGAGCAAAGAAGGAGCCTATTTCGCACCAGGTGCAAGTGTGAGGGTAAGTGTTGTGATGTGATTATTGATAGTGGCAGTACTAATAATTTGGTGTCAGAAGAGATGGTAAAAAATTTGAAGCTCAAGAGGTAGAAACATCCACATCCATATCAGGTTTCCTGGGTGCGGGATGACCACAAGGTCATGGTCAGTGAACAGTGCCTAGTAAAGTTCAAGATCGATGGGTACCATGATGAGGTACTATGCAATATCATATCTATGGATGCATGTCACATTTTGCTAGCTAGGTTGTGGTAGTTTGACAGATGTGTTATACATGATGGTCATGTGAATAGCTATTCCCTAACAAAGGATGGAGTGCGACATAAGCTAAAGCCATTGAAGGAAACAGAAGAAAAGGTATGTGGTAATGCAAGAATAACTTTTGTTAATAGAGGAAATTTCTTAGATGGTATGCGGCATGAGCATATGTGTTTTACCTTAATTCTAAAGGCTGGGAAAGAGGAAGTAGAAGATTTACCTGTAGAAGTTACAGAATTATTGAATGAGTTTCAAGATATTATGTCTGATAATGTGCCTGATGGATTACCACCAGTAAGAAATATTAGTCATCAGATGGATTTAATTCCAGGAGCTAGTTTGCCAAATAAGGTAGCACATAGAATGACACTAGCAGAAAGTGAAGAGTTGAAGACAGATTTGAAGTTTAGTTCATCACATCATCCACAGATTGTATATGGAAGTAGTCTTAGAAATGCATTTGAGCTGAGAAAAATAGATAAAGGAGAAATATTTGTGCTGAAGCTGAGGATTTTGCAGAACATTTGAAGAACATCCATGAGGAGGTGAGTAAGCACATTTCCAAAATGAATTCATAGTATAAGGCTAAGGTAGATGAGAAAAGGAGGCATAAGGATTTTCAGGTTGGAGATGAAGTCATGGTTCATTTGTGGAAGGAGCGATTTCTAGTTGGTACATATAAGAAGCTGAAAATGAAGAAGTTTGGGCCATGTAAGATACTAAAGAAGAATGATTTAGGAAATGCATATGCAGTTGAGTTGCCTAATAAGCTGAATATTTCACCAGTATTTAATGTTTCAGATCTGACATAGTATCATGAAGGAGGTGTTGAAGATTAGGTTACAATAGCACAGTGGAGTATTCTAGCAACTAGTTCAAATACCAAAGAGATTGAGGATATACTAGATAGTCATGTTGGCAGAAGCACAAGGAACAGGACATATGAAGAATATTTGGTCAAGTTGAAAGGATGACCTATTGAAGATTCATCATGGCTGACAAAGGAGGAGTTTAACCATCTTGGTTTTCCTCTACACACATGAGACGTGATGGGGTCGCTTCTCAAATTACCTTGGGTGTTTGATGTAGGAGCTTCCAGGGTGTAAGAGCAATCTTGCATCACCCAAAGATATTTCTATTTTTGTATTCAATAAGGGCTATCTTATGCAGAGCTACTATTTATGGAAACTTGCTATTTTTAGTAAGTTGGTCATATGATCTCGGAATGTTCTAATTTTACATGTGGAGGTTCATCCCAGTCATATCAGCCTGCCAGTAAAGTTTCATGGCTAGATCAAGTCTAGTTTTGAAGATATTGAAGATTTTTGATATTGGTGACAGGGTACAGAAACTTTGAACTTGGTTTTGAAGGCTTTAGAGGCCCCAGATGAGGTCTAATTTTGGGCTAAATGAATCTTGCTTGATTGAAGTGTTGTAGAGCTCCTTGCGCTCTTTCTGAAATGGGGTTATAATAGTCAATCGGGTCAATGGGTGATGACTTATTCTCTGGAAGTTGGGTCACTAAAAATGGCGAAAAATGATTTTCCTTCAGAATTTATGTTTGGGTTTCAAAAGTTATTTTGCGCTGACTTTTATGTAATAAAATGAAAAATAAAATAATTCTATGTTTGGTCGGCCTTATTGGCTAAAATTTTGGAACCTTCCCAGGCGGTGGAAAATATCCTATATAAGGAAGGCTATAGTGTTGTCTTAGGAGTTCAGGACAGTTCTAGGTAGATGAGTGTAATGATTCGAGGCTTTGTCCTATAGAATATTGTAAAGGGAATGATCATGTGGCTTTGCATATTGTAATTCTGAAAGTTTTTAATTCCACATTTGTGGAGATAATAAGAAACCCATTTTCTATTCTTGCATATTGTTGTTGTTTCTTTGTTTATGTTATGTGTTTGTCGTATTAAGGGGAGCACCCTTCATCAAATGGTATCAGAGTGGTTGGCCCTTCATCACATTTACAAGGTATGTGCTAAATACAAGAATCATTTTCATAGTAAATAAGTTGATTATACTTTGCAAAGTGATCTCTTGTTCAAAGGGAATCAATAATTGCGTGTTCCTAGAGGCTCTATTAGAGAGAATTTGATTCAAGAAAATCATAATGGTGCTTTAAGTGGTCACTTTGGGATCACTAAGACTCAAGACCTTTTTTCAAGGTTTTACTTTTAGTCTAGAATGAATCTTGATGTTAGGAGGTATGTGGAGAGTTGTGTAGTATGTCAAAAGGCCAAGGGAACTCCTACCAATGCTGGTCTTTATCAACCACTACCAATTCCTACTAGGCCATGGGAATGCTTGAGCATGGATTTTGTAGTTGGGTTACCCAAGACAAGACAAGGGATGGACAATGTGTATGTGGTTGTGGATAGGTTCAGCAAGATGGCTCACTTTGTGCCATGGAAGACCACAAATGATGCAAGTCAAATAGCATCCCTATTCTTCAAAGAAATAGTGAGAATCCATGGGTTACCTATCAGCATTGTGTAAGACAAGGACACTAAGTTTATGAGTCATTTTTGGAAGACTCTTTGGCAAAGATTGGACACTAACTTATCTTTAGGATCAGATTACCATCCCCAAACCAATCATCAAACTGAGGTTGTTAATAGAAGCCTTGGGAATCTTCTAAGATGCTTGACTAAAGAGTACAGACAGCAATACGATCAGTTGATTGGGCAAGCTGAATATGCCTACAATGACACCTTGAATAGATCCACAAGGAAGAGTCCATTTGACATAGTTTATGGACTACATCCAAGGGGTGTCTATGAGTTGAGAGATTTTAAAGAACGAGTCAAAGCAAGTGGATATGTAGATGATTTTGCATTTTCTATGAAAGAGGTTCATGAAATAGTGAGGAAGGCATTCTAGTGGACAATACCAACAAAACATAAAGCAAAGGTGGATGAAGGTAGTGTAATACCCCAAAAATGGGTTATAAGTTCATTAATCTCCTACATCAACAATTCGAACAAAATCGACATCGAAGTCCTAACCTAAGGCACATCTAAACATCATCGAATCATAATTGATTATGTTAAATTCTGCATCGGGGAATATTCCTAGTAATATTCCTAATCATCATAATTATCTTTAATTTTATAATTATTTGGCAATAAATCACATTTATCCTAAAGTTTGATTAATTGAATATTTTCATATTTAATTAATTAGATTTAATATTTGCCACTTAATTGTGTAATTAAATTTAATTATATCTATTATTAATTGTATTATTTAATTTTGACAATAAATCTAATATCATATGAATAATTGATTAAATTCTTATTTAATTAATTAAAGCAAGTTGTTATTATTTAATAATATAGTTTTTAATAAAAGTTTGATTAAATAATTGATTAACCCATAAATCAATTGTTTTATTTTTAAAAGCAGTTAAGTTGAGCATAAATCACTTTATTATTAAATTAATTCATAAATAAAACATGCACAATCATAAAAGCAGACAACTATCAATTATCAATTAAAGTTAAACTCTATTTTGAGTTAAAGCTTAGCTTTTGCATGTTTTTGTGAGTTAATTATCCTTTATTTAAAAATAACTCAAAAATCAACCTGAGTTATTTGAGTGATTTATGGCTTTTTCCCATGCACCTCCAAAGCCCTGGATTTCTATAAAAACAAGGCTCAGCTCTTCATAATTCATCTCTCAATCATCTCGCAAATTGCAAACATACTCTACAGGAATCATAGCATATCAGATTTGGAGAATTTGCACAATTGGAGCTTGAAAGAATCAACTTGTGAATTCAAAGCTTTGTGAGATCAATTTCAATTGCATAGTTTTTATATCTTAGCATAGAATTTCATAGTTTTCATATCATTGTTAGAATCTTCATTGTTAGATCATTTAGCATTCTTTTGATATCAGTTTTCAATAGCATTCATAGATTCATATCAGTTTTTATCATTCTTATTGCATAGAAAATATCAAAAATATAGATTAATTGCATTCAATTTCATATCCATCTTTTGCATTCAAATCCTTCATTTAGGTGTCGTCTAGGTCACTGATCTTGATTACAATCTGAGAACATTAATCTCACACCTATTAGAAGGCAGTAAATCACTTGGTTAGATTAGATTTCAATTTTGCACGATTTTGATTATCACTAACCTCTAATGTTTTACTGAGTGTTGTGTCTACAGATCAGGTACAATTTTCACACACACAGGTAGAAGGATAGTTGAGTTCAATGTTGGTGATCTTGTCATGTTGCATCTAAAAAAATCTAGATTGCAAAAAGGAGTCCCTCACAAGTTGCAAATGAGGAGGATAGGACCCTGTCCTATATTGGCAAGGTATGGTGACAATGCTTACAAAGTAGACCTGCCAGATGATAGTGAACTGTCAAATTTTTTCAATGTTGCAGACCTTTTCCATTATAAAGGGCCTCAAGAAGACATAGAACAGACCATACATGAAGTGATCAGGGATGTAGAAGACTTACAACTCCCTACTGCTGCAAATACAGGACCAGACAGTGTACTAGACACTAGAGTCTACAAAAAGACTAGACTCAAGGAGTATAAAGAACACCTCATTTAGAGGTATGGGCAGAGTGCTGATGATGCAATTTGGGTCAAGGAATCAGAATTCAAAAGGATGGGCATTGATCCTAGCATCATCAATCCAAGGGTGGATTGAAGTTCTTATTTTGGGGAGGATGGTGTAGGAGCACCTAGGCTAGCCTCCATGGTTAGTGTGTTTTTGGCTTATACTTGACTCTAGCCAAGTCTAGAAGTTAGAATAGGTTGTTTGAGGACCTTCATAGGTCTCTTTCTATGTTGGATAGGTGATTTAGTCATTAGGACTAAGGTCACAATAATAGCCTTTGTTAGTTGTTTATTTAATTTCTTACGTTAGAAGGTTAGCTTAGGTGAGAGTCTTAAATGTGTTCTAAACACATCTTGTTGTTATAAAGATGCCATAAGGTTATAAATGGATTTGGATCCTTGATACATAGGAGGTTAAAATCCCAAGAATATAGGAACATGGCATATGTGGAAGTTGCCAAATGTTCAAAAGAAGTTGTCTTCAATTTGCAATTATTGCAAAAGAGTGCATGCCATTCGCGTATCTTTGGATTCCCTAAGTTATAGGAGGTTATGATTGAACAATAGGACCTAAAAATAAGTAAAATGGCATCTAATGATACCGAAGACAAATACATGAGACTCATTCATGCATTGTAATAGTTTTAGAGAAAGAAAAGAGAGCTCTGCAAGCATTTTTAACAGAGATTTACTGGTGTTTTTGTGGAGAGTCATACTTTATGGATTGAAAAGATAAATAGAATGATGGATTAGGTTTCTATTGAGTGTTAAGATAATTTTCCATTTGAAGAGCAAGTCATTTTGATTTTATCTAAGTGCAAGTTTTTGGTATTCTAGTTCAAAGAGTCTATTTTTAGCTTGTTTTGAGTAGTTTAGAGAGTCATGGCTCCTCCATAAAATCTAACCATGGATAAACATTCATGTTAGATTGAAATGGAAGAGGAGTCATTATTTTATATATTTTTATGAGTTAGGATGTTTGAAAGCATGAGGAACTATTTTATATACTAGGCCCTAGGCGAGTTTGTGAAGCCCAGTTAGAGGTCTAGAGGTGAAAGAAGTGAAGAAACATTGCATGGTTGTACCGATCCATACTCCTCTAGGAAAAAAAAGGTAAACATAATATCTAACCATTTTGTGAAGATAGAAGCCATACCAATCATTTAGGATTTGGTTTGAACAATTTTTCTATCAAAATCACGGTTCAGTCCTAGAAATTAGGCCTATTGGGCCTCTTGTCCTTGTTTGTAGGAAGCACCTGTACGGTCACTGTCAGACCTATAAACTTTGTGAATATTTTAAACCATCCAAAAGGGTATCCAAACCAAGTCTTATTTTTTCAATTTTTTTGGAAAAGTTTTGTAAGAAACAACAAAAGGTGACTAGTAAGGGCTACTAGAATTAGGCCTATTTTTAAGGTCAATTCATCATGATTCATGGAATCCGATAAGAAGATGATTGAAGACCCTTCCAAGATGGATCAAATGGGAAATAAAAAGAATTTTTTCATGATGGAGAAGACCCCTACAATGTTAGAGTATGTTTATGGAGATTTTGCACTTAGAGCCTTCTAAGTGACTGTGGAGGAGTGAATCAAAACTAAGATGTTGATCATTCAAGGTTAAGTTTTCAAAGATTGACTCTTATAGTAGAGTTTGAATAGGTCTTAGTTAATGATCTAAGCCTATTGGAATATCCTATAGAGGAAAAGGATACTAGGAGGCAAGTGAAGTCTCTTTGAGAGTGTGAAAACAAGCCTTGAAGTTTATTATACACCATTCAAGTCCTTCATGCATTTTATTTATTACATATCCTATGTAATCATATCCTTTGCTTGTATGAAGGCTTTGTAATTCTAATACCATCATTAGGATGTTAGATAAAATCATGTCTGCACCACCATCTACCCCTAGCACCCTGCATAATCCATATGCAATGTATTTGATGTAGAAACATAGGTCCTTGTAAAAGTATGGGGCTTCCCTAGCCATTGTTACAATATAGTTCATGTTGCCTCTTGGTACATGGTTTTGGATTTCCTTAGACACTAGGACTGTCTCCCTAATGTACCTATTAGCTTGGGCCTATAGATTGATCTATGTGGCCATGGGAATGTGAATACCAAAAGCCCTCATAAACCAATTTCGGTCTAGAGCCAAGCCATCCCCTTTCCTTATTGTCTTAGACAAAGGGTCATACTTGTCTTCCAAAGTAATGAGCAAGTCTACATCTGTAAAAGCATCATGAACTATCAACCTAGCCAACTTGGAGGTCCAAGGGTTTGAAACAAGGACTAGACAATTAGCATTCTTATAAAAATATCTAAATAGACACATGCCAGATAGATCTCATGTCTTTGCATCTCTAAAGTAACTTAAATAATCAGTGAAAACTTCATCACTAACCTTTTTATTTTGTGAAGACCCAGGCAGCAGAGTGAGAAATTCATCTAAAAAACTTTCCTTCTCCTTTTCCTTGGATCCCTTACTGGTGGAAGCTCCACTGGTTGATTATTGATTCATCTTGACTATAGATGTAAATTCTTCTAAAAATTTTTAACTTCATTGAATTGCTTAATCATTGAAAAACTCAAGAAATCTTGTAATTCTTCAGCTTTGGCTCTCCAGAATGCTTGGTAATTTTAGAATGCATGACAATTAACTGTATTTATTCCAGAGAATTGAATGAAGTTGCCCTTTCAAATCTCAAACTCTATAATCATGTCACTTCCATCATTACTTGGCACATTCTGAACTCAATTCATGACTAGCCATGAGCTAAGAAAGTGACAGGTAATCAAATTTGATTTCTGGTGACCTAGCGACTACACTTAGTCTCCCATTCATTCAAAGACTTGGCACTTTTTCAATAGTTTCAGAGATCTAGCAACTAAAGGAAAATCCTCAGTCATTACATTATTTTATTCTATCTAGAGACCTGCCGACTATAGTTAAAAATCATAGTCACTAAATTATTTGGCCTTTTATCATTTTATCTCATGATCTGGAAACCTTATGAAACTATAATTTTTCATTCAAAGACCCAGCAACTATAGTCTATCTCCCAGTCGCTATAAAATGCATCACTTATTAATCTTATTCTGAGACCTAGAGACTACGTCTTTCCTAAGTCTCATTACCTTTCCTCTTTATTGGGAGACTCAATGACTACAGTGAGTCTCTTAATCGCCAAAACCTGTTGACTTTTCAAACTTTTTTTGGAGACTACCCAACTTCGCCCATCTGGAGACCTGGCGACTAAAGAGAAGTCTCTTAATCACTAAAACTCTATTTAAATCCTTATTTCTTCTCGTGACTTCACGACAACCACAGGATCTTAATCTGATAGTAGTCACTCAGTCTCATAAACTTTATTCTGACTTTGAATTTCTCAAGAAATCTAGAGACTAAACCCCTTTGGAGATCTGGCGACTGAAGGTAGAATATCCTTGATTTATTGCTTTTAGAGATTCATCGACTATAGTCCATTTTATAATCGCTGAGAGATTATTATTTCTTCATTTTACTCTGCGACCATTCAGGAACGAACACGTCATCAAATCTAGCAAACAGATTCATATCTTTTTTCATTTTTTGACCTCGACAAGCACTTAATCCTTAGTCATTTGGCGATTGTGAGACTGAAGTTACCTCCCAATTGTTGAATAGTTTTTGTTGGAGCTCAAAAATCCTAATTTTTTTTTAGTCCATATTTCAAAAAATTATTTAAGTGTTAGAATTAGTCCTTTGAAAATCATTAAAGATGCTTAGTTTGAAATGCATGAAAAGTAGGGCCTGTTATTTTTCATGATGAACCACTGGGGTAGGGTGTTCATTGTATTTCATTTAACATGTGTAGTGGGTTTGAACTTCCAAGTTTTAGTTCTGGCATGTTTAGGGAATAGGCTTTTGGAGGTGTTCTCAGAATTCTGCATTTTGTGTTTGTCTAGAATTGTATAGAGTAGCTCACTTTGGAGGTTTGCATATTTTACCCTGTGATTGATCATTGTGTGCTAGTTATTGCATCATACTTTAGGTATGAGAGTGAGTCATCTCACCAACTTTCAGCCCCCCATGTGCATGTTTGTCTTATTTGCCAGTGCCATTCCATTTGCAGATTGTTAAAATTCTCTGAGTGTGCATTGTTCAGAATTCTAAGTGGCCTACTTTGAGGCTTTGTAATTTTTGCCCTGTGCGAGGTCTAACATAATTGAGAGTTGTTTCATATTGTAAACCTAGAATACTACTTACCTAATGATTTTCAAGTCCTTGTCAATCCATTTGATCACTTTTCCAGGCCAATTCCAAATCAGATTTCTATGTTTTTCACTATTTCAAATCTTGAATTTTACTAACAGGTTGACTTTGGCATTTTATTGTGATTGGCATTTCAACTTTGTGAGGAAGCTAGTTATGGATTCATATTCCTTGTATGAGGGAGAATCAGTGCCTAAGTAGTTGGTCCCTAAAAGTTTCAATGGGTGAGTTTTTGAAGCCAGTTCTGAAAGAGATTTGTGCAGTTTGGCAGTACGGACAGTCAATGTTTCCAAGTGGCCATGTTTGGTCGTTAATATATTTTGGCTAAAATCTTTCTAAGCATTTTCCTTTGACCAACATGTTGTGGTGTTGGAGGTGATCATATGTTCTTGGTGGCGTGTTCCTATGAAATCATTTGGTTAATTTTCAAAGCCGCTCCCGGGGGTCAGCTAATGTTAGTTGGTGATTTTGCAAAGATGAAAAGGGTGAATAGTGTGATTACACTTTTGATGCACTATAATTTGGATTCTTCAAAGCTTGGCCTTATGAATGAACTGAGGCAAAGTGGATATCAAAGGGGGCACGTGCCAAGACTAAAATGGAGGCTCCCACGTTGAATTCATACAAAGCTCCCTAGTCCCACTATGTCCTCTATGCAGGCATTTTGCTGAGTTTTGATTTAAAAAACCCATTGATATTTCAATGCACTTAGTGTTTCTTTTCTAAAATTGGTCACTCATGTAATGGATTTGAATGAAAGCCTACAGAACCTGGTTCAGCAGGGCATCATCGAGCTTCCCTAACACATTATCAAAGGCAAGCACCACGAGAGTGATGAGGAAAGTTGGGTTCAAGTAAAGTGTTATGGTTCTTTTGAAATAGATTCTTCTTGTGAGAAAAAGGGGCTCTTCCAGACTCCAAACATTTAATGATGAGAAAAATGTTAAAGGTACAACAAATCAAAAAATAGAAACATTAGCTAATAAGGATTGTAGTAGGATTGAAGTTCATACATTACATGAACTGGCTTCTATGACAGGCATTTATTTTAGTATAATTTCTAGAGAAGGAAACATGGGAACAGTAAGCACACCTGGAAGCTTTTTGATAGAAGAAGTCTATGCAAGCAAATGGAGACTCATGTAAGGAAGTAAATATGCCAAGTGCCTTGTGTAAATGTGGAGGATGCGTTGGAGTTTTAAAATGAAGATGGTCGTGTGTGCCCTGCACACCTTTTACCATGCACACCTCTTATCTTATTTTGGGAGCACCAATGAAATGGGGATTGGCATATAAAATAAGGAGCTTGTGTGAGGTAAGGAATGGTGACTCACGTAGGTTGAAAGGCACAGGTGAGAGAAGAGGCCTACGTGAGATGCAAATAAGGGGGTTGCTATAAATGATGCTCATGCTAGAGGGCTTTCAAACCAGAGTGAAAACAAAGAGGGCCTACGCATTAAGTGGGAGGTGTTGCCTAAATGACAAGGGAGCTCACGTTAGGAGATGGAGATCCAGCGCAATGTTTCAAGGGCCTGCCTTGCGCAAGTGAAGGTGAGTCCCACGTTAGGCACATTCCATGTGGATGCTACCAGTTTGGAGATGCCTCACACTATACAAATATTGGAGGCTTGCACGGATTTGGGCAATGGGCCTCAGCATTTTTTAAGTGGACCAAAGTTTCAAAAAAATGCAATCGGCAGGTGTAAAGCCAATTCCACAGTTGTTGCCAACACTTACCCTGCACAACATAATGTAGAAGCATATCCAAAGCACATGAACTATTTGACATTGGTAAAATGTGTTGAAAGGGAAAATACCACTCCATAGAAATGTAGAAAGCTAGCGCAAGTAAAAGAAGAATTCTTGGTTGTTGGTGAAATGAAGGAGCCTCATGCAATTTTGGGGGCCAGTGATAATGGGGACTCACACAATGTGAAGGGATTTTGTGCATTAGCAAAGAGGCCTGCACAAACACAAATTGGAAACAAGTCACATGAATTTATGTAGGAAAGATGAGATTCCTCAATGTCAAGTTGGTCTCATGAATCTCAGAGAGAAAGATGGAATGGATGCATGGTGTAAGGGATAGAGGTTATGTGGAGTTGTGCGCAGGTAAGAAGCTACTATGTGTGGGCTGCATTATGTGAGATTTTATCCCACATTTGTCCCAAGTAATGTGATTGTGGTGTTTAAAAGGAAGGACGCCTAAGCTAAAGGTAAAGCAAGAAGAAAGAGGCTATTTGTGACTGGCCTCTTCCTTGTGGGCCCACCTGAATTTGCATGCCGACTGGGCACATAAGATAATATTTTGATACAACATTTAAAACCTACAAAATTATTAGTCCCACATTCATGCCGAAATGGGCATCTAAGGTGAATATATGTAACGACATTCACATAGTGAAATAGATTGAAGAACAAAAGCTCTATGCACGCGACCACTCTCGAAGGTGCCTTGGAATCCATGTTGGTGGGCCCACAAGTAAAGAAATTTTGCAGAGACATGGCGGTGATGACTAGACAAGGTGGACATGTGGTGGCCATTCACTGAGTCACACAATGAGACTAATGGTTAGGAAAAGACTTGGAGATTCAACGACGGCGGTTAGTTGCCGGTGGTCACCAGATCACTGAGTATTGACAATTAAGGTGAAATAATTCTGAGATCACAAGAACACTTGGTCGTTGAATCTCCAAATGTCTGGTGGTCAAAGGAAAAGATTTAGAGATTCAGAGAATGAGCAGTCGATGGGTCGTTGGATGTCCTAGCGGTTAGTTGATCCATTCTGAGATTGGGATAATGGGCTAAGTCACCCATTCTCCATATTTAACTCAAGGTTAAGGACTAATCTGGAGATTCAGAGGTATTCTATTCGTGCAATCACCAGATTTAACCATGGTTAAGGAGTCCATTCTGAGATCTAGAGAATAGTGCTAGTTGCCCAATCTCCCAATCAGGTGGTCAACCTTGACTTAGGTCCAAGCATCCAGTCAAATGGTGACACATGGCTCATTCTAGTGCCTCCTGGGCATAAAGTGAAGAGATGATTATAAAAGGTAGATTTCAAAGAATTTAAAAATATAACATAGTCCATACATTAGAATAAATTCAAAAATTTAAATGACAGGCCCTACTCATGGAAAAAATGCTTAGAGGCTTAATTTTTTACCAAACATAGACATGTGATATGTTTTCAAAAATGAGAGTAGACAAGGAATCTGATGGAAATCATTATTTTCAGTTTCAAAGTGATGGGAAAGAGTAGTTTGGGTTAGAACTTTGAGATCAAAATTAGATCAGTTTGGAAAATGATTGCAAGAGGTGGATCAGTTAGAGAGAATTAGTTGCAGGGGAGTTGAGAGGAATGTTGGAGATATTTTGGGATGAATGGACAGTTGTCAGTTCTATGTAACTGACCTCATTTTGCTATATCTCTAGTTTTCCTTTGAATTGTAGAGGATGTTGAAAATTTATGATGATGGGCAGTATTCATGCCTTTTTCTTGTTTTCTCTGTGTTTTTTTGTCTTGTAAATATGTTGAACCAGATGATTTTTCAATAAAGAACAATGGAATCCATGTTCAATTATTTTTGATGTCTTTGTGTATCTAGTCTTAATTCTTGTGTATCAGTTTGTAAGGCATTTTGATGCACTGGCTATAAGGTAGCATTAATCTTATTTTTAAGTTTCTTTCAAGGAGAGAGTCAATCTTGAATACAAGTTCTAAGAATTTAAGGTTTATACATTAATCTGATGTCCAAGAATTGGAGTGAGAAGAGTGATTTGTAAGGCACTTCACTTGGTTTCTTTACATTTGGAGTTAGGTTTTTTTGGGAATGCATGTTTGTTTGACTTTGTTCCCCAATAGATAAGGCACTGGTCTCTTGCTTGTCCTATAGTTTCATCATCAATTCTTTTATTCAAATCATTTTCCCTTTCCAGTTTAAGAGCATTAATGTTTGTAAATTGCATTGAATAGTGCAAATTCTTTTGGTGATTCCTTGTAGAAGCAAATCTAATAGGTTAGCCTGCCTGATCCTCTGGGTTCGAAGAGAAGAATGGTGAATATCCTTGTTTTTACTTTGACCATTTCCCTAGTTCTTAGAGAATCATATAGGTGGGATCCTATATAAGACCGGTTGAGTTGAACTCCCATATCTTATAATTCTGAGAACTATCCACTGATTTTCATGTCTACATAAAGGGTTTTAGTGAGAGAGTGTTTATGTATGCAGATTTAGTATGTTTTAGGTGCACCCACCTGAGTGTGTGGAACTCAAAGCAGGAGGAGGATCAAATCCTCATCAATTAGTCTTTTATTTCCCCTCAGTTTGCAGGAAGAAGCAGACTCTTGTCAGCTAGAAAAAGATCTCTAGGTCTGGTTTTCATTGTCTCTTTTAGAACCGAGGGATACAAGAAAAATCACTAACAGTTTCCTCAACCTGGGTTTAGTCCAGAGATTGGGTGATAAAGCATTTCTCACGGTCACTGAAACTTTTCCTGACTCATGGTTTAATTGGGAAATAACACAAGCACCGCTCGATTAAAAATGTATCAACGGTTCATATTCATTCTATGAAAACCTTTTCCTTAACTCATCACCTTTTGGCAAATATGCAACTGAAGATGTCTCTCAATCTCTTAATATTTTCCTTTACCCTAGTTAAATTCGGAGACTATACAAAAGCCTTTATTCACCAAGTCGCCAGATATCCTGCTTAACCTCAGTTAGACTATGAGATTAAATGTTGACCATTGATCTTTCCTTCATCTTATGGTTATCACTGAGTCGCTGAATATTTTATGACTTAACCACCACATCATGAGATTAAGAGATAACCGTGTCACTAGATCATTGAATGTTTAAAACATAACCACCATCTTTCATTTGGAGACTCAGCGACTATAGGGAGCCTCATAATTGTCGAATACTTTATCACTTCATCATTTTATTTAGAGATCACCCGACTGAAGGTATTTCTGATCTGGAGACTGGGCAACTATAGTTGCCTTCAATATATTTATCAGTGTAGTTGCTAGATCTCACATAGAACATTCAGAGAATTGACGACTGAAAACATGTGCTGAGTCTCATGAAGAAAAGGAATATTCTAAATACATAAAGAGATCACGTGACAAAGGGTTTTGGGGGATCGCCAAACTAAAAGGAATATGTTGAACTCTTCAGGAGACTTAGTTAGTAGCCAATAATTATAAAGTGTACATGCTTAAAGGCTCACTTAAGTGATTCAAAAAAGGTAATGGAAAAATAGAACCCGGTTAGGCTTTTCTAGGGTTTTTAGATCTTCAGAAGGATTTAAGACCTAGTACTTAGTGTTTTTCACCATTATGAACATATTTCAAGCTCTGGGACAGGAAATTTGCAAGAAAATGACCACACAAATAGGGAAAACTTTCAAAGAAGTAAAAATTAAAATGCAACCTTGAAAATTGAAAATATTACCAATAGTGGCTCTCTCTGAGGATGCTTGAATGCCAATTTATAGCAATAAACTAGAATCTCTGGATAGCAGACCAATCAAAACTTAACCTACTACAGGAAAATAACACATGACTTGAAATAGAAGCACACCTATACACTACAAAACTACTGTGCATTGAACATAAGTTATTTTAATTGAAGAAAATTTTCAAAAATTGTCCATGCACTGGCAGTTCCTATTCTTCACCATTCATATTTTTCATAAAATAAAAGTCCATTCCATGAGCCTGATGGATAATATAGGGACCTAACCATAATGATTCAAACTTTTTATGCTTTCCCTTATCCTCACTCCTTGCATTCCATTGAAGGACCAAATCTTCAGGCTGGAATTTCCTGACAGTTTCTCTTTTATCAAATAGATATTTCATCTTTTGTTGTAGTCTAATGTTTTCCTTTTGACCATCTCTTCTTGTTTCATCTAGTTCAACAAGCTAGAGCACTCTATTTTCCAGAGGATCAGATATTTCTAAATCTTCCTCTTGTATAAATTTGTAAATAGGCAAGAAGTTGTGCATAGGAAGTCTTGATTTAATACCATAAACCATTTCAAAAGGAGACTTGCCTATAGATCTCTTTTATGTGATCCTATCTGCCCATAAAGCTAATTTCAGCTTTGAATGTCAGGTTCTCTTATTTTTTTCTAAGGTCTTCTTCAGGATTTGTAGAATACTTTTATTACTTGATTATGCTTGTCCATTAGCTTGTGGGTGATATGGGGATGAATATGAAATTATTATGCCCATTTCTGAATAGAAGTCCTTGAATTCTTGTGATCTAAAACTCATGGCATTATCCATCACTAACTTGATAGGAACACCAAACTTTGTAACAATAGTATCCATCAAAAATTCAATAACTACTGTGCTTGTAGCCCTTTTGTTGGGATTTCTTCAATCCACTTGGTAAAGTAATCAGTGGCTACAATTATCCAACTGTGTCCTCCACTGGACTTCTTAGTAAACTCCCCAATGATTTTTGAGAACCTTTGGTATGGTTCACATTTTTTGACAAATGCATGAGTATCTTTAAATAACACAGGCTAGTAATACCCAGCCCTCAAAATCTTATGAGTAGTTGCTCTAGCTGAATGGTGTCCTCCACACATTCCAAAATGCATTTCTTTTAAAATCCTCTTAGAATGTCCTTTGTCTAGACATAAGAGAAAGATCCCATCATTGTCTTTCCAATACAAGTCACCTTATAGCAATATATACCTTTGGGCTTGCAATTTCAAGATTCTTCTTTGATTATCAGTAAGGCCCTTTGGGAAAATAACAATTTTGAGAAAGAATACAATGCTTGTATACCAGGGCTACATATCAATGCTGGTGATAGTCCCTTCATGGGTATCAACATTGTTGACCTGAATTAAATCCATATTTTCTTCAGTCATTAGCTTTGCAAGTCCCAAAACTCTAACAAATTTAGTGATGTAAAGCTCTAAATCAAACTCCTGGATTCTATTAATCCACTTGCATCTTTTGCCAGTGACTTCACTTTGTACTAGAATATCCTTGACTGCAGCATGAGGGACATATGCATTTACTTTTGCACATACCAGGAAAGGTATGAATGCTTTGATAGCCTTTACTAAAGCATAGGCCTATTTCTCCATCAACTCATAGTTCAATTCTGCTGACTGTAATGATTTGCTAAAAAAGGCAATGGAGTGCTCAAATCCTTCATTATCCTTTTGTAGAAAAACTATTGCAATGGTATGAAATGAGGCAAAAGAGAACAGAGAAAAGGGTTTAGAGTAGCCAGGGGAAACTAGGACTGGTGCCTCCTAGATGGTTTGTTTTATCTTTTCAAAGGCCTCCATTTCTTCTTGATCCCAAAAAAAATTTACATCTTTTTTCAACAACTTGACAATAGGTTTGACAAACTCAGCAAAGTTGGAAATGAATCTTGTTACAAAATTGACTTTTCCAAGGAAAGACTAGACACCTTTGATATTTTTGGGGGCAGGGACCTTCTTAATAGCTTCTACTCTCTCAAGATCAATCCTTACTCCCTCTTTGGACACTATGTGACGTAGTAAATTTCACTCAGTGACAGCAAAATGGCATTTCTTAGGATTCAAAGAGATACCATACTCTAGAGCTTTAACCAAAACCTTTTCCAAGTGATTGCAGTGATCTTCATCCCTTTTAGAATATGCAGTTAGGTCATCTTGGTACACAACCATAAGAACATCAATAAGATCCTTGAGAGCTACATCCATTTCCCTTTGAAAAGTTGCTCCAACATTTTTTAAACCAAAAGGCATCAGGACATACACATATGTTCCCCAAGGAGTGGTAAATGTTGTCTTGAAGAACTCTGATTCCTTCACCAAGACATGGTTATATCCTGAGAATCCATCCATCGTGGACAAAAAATCATAGCCAGTCACCTTATGAGGCATAGCCTCCATATTTGGCAGTCCATAGTTGTCTTTTAATGAAGAAACATTCAAGTTTATGAAGTCAACACACAATCTTATGTCACCACTCTTCTTTTTGACTGGTACTAACTTTGAGACCCAGGATGAATGTCTTATGGGCTCAATTATGCTTGCACCCCTTAGCTTGGTCAACTCTATTTGCATTTTAGTAGCTAACAAGGGGTTGATGGGTCTTTGTTTTTGTCTAAAAGGCTTGGTGTCTTCTTTAAAGGGAATTTCATGCTAAAACAGGTCTTCCCTATAGGCTTTGAGATCATCATATGATCAAGAAAAAACATGTTTGTATCTTTTTAGCAATCTTACTAAGTTATTCCTTACTTCCTTACTAAGACTTTTCCTAATGTAGACAATCTTAGGGGAGATCTCTGACCCTAGGTTTATTTCTTCTAGGTCATCCACCCTGGCATTGGATTTCTGGGACATATGACTATCATTTATTTTAAACATGCCTTCTAACTCAACTAAACCCTTAGAGATATGGTTAGAAGGTAACTGAACAAACTCATTTCCCATGGCACAATATTTTCCATCAACAATTTCTTAATAGGCATTCAAATCAATTTGTTGACCTTCATACATATCCAAACCTTGAATAAATCTTAATATATCATTGTCATCCTCAAAAACTTGCCAATTGCAAACATTATCAGGGACAGCTGGCCTATTCTTTATTTCCAATCTTGACACCCCAGTAAGGGTTGCATCATTGCTCTTTAATGCAACATTTTCAAGGAAGTATGCCATCATTTTTTTGGATCTTTCTACCATTAGAATATTGAAAGCATCAAAAAATTCAATTCTATCCCAGAAAACATATTTGTATAACTTAAGCCTGTCATCCTTAGCAGCATATTGTGATCTAATCTGAGAAATGATTAATTGGGAATCTCCATAAACTTTTAAACATCTTATACCATGTTTTACTGCAATATCTAATCCCAATATCAAAGCTTCATAGTCAATAATGTTATTTGTGCATTGGAAGGTTAACAGAAAATAGTACTTAAAGGTAATACCTGATGGGGATATTAGTAAAACACCAGCTCCTGAGCCCTCTTTAGAGCATCCACCATTAAATTATAGTTTCCATAGTCCATCTTGTTGTAAGAGAAACTCATCAACAATTGGATCAATATTTTTAGGCTGAGGCACAATTTCTTCTATCATGAAGTTATTCATGTCAATATCAACATAGCAATTCAAATCCTCTAGAGCTACCATCTCAATCATTACTAATGAATGAGGTTCTCTATAAAACTTTACCTCAGTACCATTCACAGGAATTGTAGCATATGATATGTCTAATTGCAACTTTCCTCCTACTATTGTTTCCCATTGTCTAGATAGTAGCATACCATAATGAGGTTTTGTATCAACTACAACAACATCCATCTTCTAAGTGGCTTCAGGGAATGTAGCAATCTTTACCTCTATTCCAACCAAAGTCCCTACCATAGGAACTACTCTATTATCCATAGCATAACATCTGCCATTAGATGTATCAACTTGAAGTCCTAATTCCTTCATTACATGGTAGGGCATCATTGTTTCTGCAGCACCAGAGTCTATCATACAATTTTTTAATAATAAATTATTCACAATCAAAATGACATAAAATGGATCAATATAGGATGGCTCTTAAGTTACAACATTTCCAACACAAAATTTGGAAACTCCCTTAGTTATCTTAGGTCCTGTCACTGGTTTCACCTTTTCTATCACAATAGGAAGATCTTCTCTTTCATTAATCAAAGCCAAAGTTGTTGCCTTATGCTCTTTTATTTTCAACATTTCTAACAAAGGGATTGATACCTTCATTTGAGACAAAGCATGTCTCATGTCAAAAGTTGGGGCCTCAGTAGAAAGATTAGATAAGTATGTTCTTCCCCCAGCCCTCTTATTTCTTTGTTCTATGATACTTTCCCCATTTATCTTAGCACTCTGAATCATGATAGGTTTCTACTTGTTGTTGCTATCCTTACTTTTGGAAGCAATTGGTTTAGGAGAAACCTTAATCTAAGGATCATCCTTGACAAAGAGTGATCTAGGGACTCCTTAATCTGCATCAACCCTTCTATTTCTTAAGTTGTAAGAAGATCTAGCTTGAGAAATAGTAGCCATAGTTAGATTCTTAATTTCTTCTTTACTAGGCTTTCTCCAATGAGTATCTTCTATCTATGGTCTATTCATATTTGTTTGACCAGTCTCAGTATCTGATTCCTCATGATCAGAATGGGAAAATATTTGTTGCTCATAGACAGGGAGAAATCTTCTTTTATGGTCAACATCTTCTAATATCTCTTCATCATCTGAAGAAGCAAATTCATCCACCCTTTGAGTGGTGAACATATTTACTATAGGATTTTTAGAGCCTTCATGGTCTCCTGCAAGTAGATCTTTTGGCTCATCTTCTAAAGCTTGGGCAACAGCACACCGAAAAGGTGAGTGAGGCATGTTGCAGGCCATACACCATGGAATATTTTCCACATTGTGGGTTGTATTATTTTTAAAAGGATTAGGAGTATCCCCACCCTTTTCTGGCTCATGGTTGTCAAAAATAGGCTTCCCATCCTTCCAATCTTACAATTGAGTACAGTCACAGATTTAATGCTAGAATCTATCATTGGGAAGCATTTGGACCTAGATCTAGTTGTTCCTTCTGTTGATGGTGGATCTAAAGGCTAACTTGTTTGATAGCCTCTTTTATATAATGTAATCTTTTTTATAGTTTTAGAGAGTTCAATTAGAAGATAGAAGCTAGAAGTTTGGAGATTGTTTTAGATCCTCGCATGTTGGAGGACTTTTGTACTTGAAATGTAATATATGGCCTAAACTGGGAAGGCCTTATAGCCTGGCATGTATGAGTCAATTGAAATAAAAATATGAATGATATCTACATTCTCTCTCTCACTTGTGTGTTGTGGCTTCCGTGTGTGATCTCTACAAGGTGGATCTGGTTAGGGTGTGCCTTTGGCCCCTCTCCCTATCCTCCCTTGCATTAGGTGGTATTAGAGGGAGGTGAGATCTAGAACTAGGTTTGCAAATCTAGGTTTGAGAATCTAGGTTTGAGGGTTCCTTCTTGTCAAACCCTAGTTGATTTGTTGTGGGGTAGAGGATTGTGATCTAGCCTGCAATTGCAGAGGTTTTTAAGATGGTTTGTGGGAGGCAACTTGCGGATCCAGGATTGGAAGACATGTTGAGACAACTTGCTACTAGATTAGAAACTATTGAAACAACCCAGAGAAGAGGAAGACATCTTGAAGATGTTAGTGATGATGAAATTGAGGAATAACAAGTTGATGTAGAGCCTACACCGGTGATGGATCAAGGTGAGTAAATATTGTTGAAGCCTTTGACAAATCTAAAGTCTACACCACACTTTAATCCTCTTGAGTATAGTGGAAAATTGGATTCTGATGAATTGGTGGACTGGATCATTGAGATGGAAAAGTATTTTGAATATGAAAATGTACCTAAGGAAAAGAAGGTGAAAATTGCAAGCAAAAAATTGAAAAGTCATGCATCCTTGTGGTGGGAACATCTGCAGTTGGACAGAAAGAGGAAAGGCAAAGACAAAATTAAGGTATGGAATAAAATGGTGAATAAATTGAAAGGAAAGTTCTTACCTTGTGATTATCATATTAACCTAGTTAGGTGAATAAAAATTTTAACATAGAAAGATAGCTTGGTAAAATAGTATACTAAGGAATTCTATAGATTAGATATTAGATCTGAAAATGATGAAGATGATGTGGAAATAATTTCTAGGTACCTGAATGGATTGAGATTTTCCATCCAAGAAGAAATCAATTTGGTTAAATTGGAGAACATTGAAGAGGTTTATTAATTTGCATTGAAAGCTGAGGAGAAATTGAACAAGAAGCATGAGAAAAGACAAAGAGGTAGAGGTGGTAGATTCCCTAGAGGAAGAGGTAGATCTTATGGTGAAAATAGTAGATCTAAACCTAAAAAGACAAATCCAGATAAAGGCAAGATGGAGTGGAAAGGTGAAATTTCATCTAGAGGCATAGGCAGTAACTACTGAGGTGGTTATAACAGAGGTGGTTTCTGAGGAACTTGTTACAATTGTAGAGAAGAAGTACATAGATCATTTTAGTGTACACATGCAAGTAAGAAGGTCCATAGCAATAAAAATGCTTTGGTGCAAGAAGAGTCGCTGAGTGAACCTGAGAAGGAACACAGCTTGATGGTAAGGAGAGCACTTTGGAGTGAAAGTAATAAGGAAGATCTGGTAAGGAAAAGTTTGTTCAAGACCAGATGTAGAGTTTCTAATGAATTTTGGAAGGTAATAATTGACAGTTGTAGTTTGGAGAACTTAGCATCTGAGGAACCACAAAGTTCCAGTTGAAAGGTTGGAGCATCTAAAGCCCTATCAGATTTCATGGATCAAAGATGAGCACACACTCTTGGTAAGTGAACAATGTTATGTGAATTTGAAAATTGGAAAGTACTATGATAAGGTGTTATGTTATATCATGCCTATCGATTGTTGTCATATTTTGTTGGGTAGACCTTGGAAATATGATAGACATGCTATATATGATGGTAGATTGCATAAATATACTATTTAGGTTGATGGAAGAAGACAAATCTTGTTACCCTTGATTGAAGAACCTGTTAGTAATGTTTGCACATTTGTGAAAGTTTTTTTGATGGAAGGAAGAAAGTTTGTTAAGGATTTAAAGAGGAATGATGTATGTTTTGTTGTGATTCCTAACAAACTGAGTAAGAAAATAGAGGATAGTATCCTTGATGAGATTGATAAGTTACTCACTGAATACAATGAGATCATTTTTGATAATGTACTTGATGGTTTTCCATTGAAGATAAGCATTGATCATTGTATGGATCTAATTCCTGGAGCTAGTTTATCGAATAAGGCACTACATTGGTTAACACATACCGAGAGTCAGGAATTGAATTGACAAATTCAAGAATTGTTGCAGAAATTTTTGATCCGAGAAAGTTTGAGTCCTTGTGCAATACCTATTATAGTGGCACCTAAGAATAATAAAGAATGGAAAATGTGTATGGATTCTAGAGAAATCAACAAGATAACAATGAAATATAGGTTTCCTATACCGAGAATGGATGACATAATGGATAGTTTGACTGGAGCAAAGTATTTTACCAAAATTGACTTGAAAAGTGGGTATCATCAAATCAGAATCAGAGAAGGTGATGAGTAGAAGACTTCTTTTAAGACAAAAGAAGGTTTGTATGAGTGGTTGGTTATGCCTTTTGGTTTAACTGATGCACCAAGTACTTTTATGAGGTTGATGATTGAAGTTTTGAAGAAATTCTTAGGTAAATTTGTGATTGTATACCTAGATGATATTCTGATATTCAGTAAGACCAGAGAAGAACATTTGTTGCATGTTAAACAAGTATTGCAGAGGTTGAAAGAAGAAAAGTTGTAGATAAATCTAAAAAAAGTGTTCATTCATGAAAGAGGAGATTGTGTATTTTGGATTTGTGATTTTAGCTGATGGTTTGAAGATGGATCCTGAAAAGGTTGAAGCTATTTTGAATTGGCCTACACCTAAGAATGCCAATGAGGTAAGATCATTTTATGGTTTGGCAAGTTTTTACCAAAAGTTCATTAGGAGTTTTAGTTCAATTTGTAATGCTATGACTGAGACTATGAGAGGAGATAAAAGAGAATTCAAGTGGACACGTGGAGCTGATAAAAGTTTTGAGACTCTGAAGGAGAAGGTTTTTGAATTTCCTATGTTAGCATTGCCTGATTTCAATAAGGTATTTCAAGTGGAATGTGATGCAAGTGGAAGTGCAATAGGAGTTGTGTTGAGTCAAGAAGGTAAACATGTTGCTTTCTTTAGTGAAAAGTTGAAAGATGCAAAAAGAAAATATTTTGTGTATGATCCAGAATTCTATGCTATTGTTCAAGCCCTAAAGAAATGGAGACATTATTTGATATTGAGTGAATTTGTGTTGTATACCGATCATAAAGCTTTACAGTATTGTTAGAAATAGGGAATACTGAGAAGGGGGGGGTAAATCAGTATTTTACAATCTTTATCTTTTGCCCAATTATGGATATAATAGATTATCTTTACACATGCATAACATAAGAAGCTAAACAACATGCATAGCAATAAAACTAAAGAACTCATAACACATGATATGTTCTCGAGGAAACCCTGGCCAAGCAAAAACCCCGGTGGGGATGGTACCCACAAAGATCCACTAATCAAAAGTATCCTATTAGGTATATTGACCCTGTTAGGTGTCTATTACAAGCATATAGTGTATCAATCCTGATTAAGGGACTATAGGCCTTGTTGGAAGCCTCAACCCTGTTAGGAGTTGTCAATACAAAATCTGATTACCAGATGAGCCCACTGCCCAAACAAGTAATGTACAATGTATACTGATTACAAAATGGATTAAGTTACATAACCTTATGCTACTTGCATCAATATCTTTTCATTGCTCTTACATTTGCATCATATCATTACAATATTACCACATATCTCTTTTTCTTATTACAATTTACAATTACATATATACAAGTTATTAAGGCTGATAACTTTACATGGTCAGCTTCCATATATATTTATCTAAGGGTTAAAATCTAGGATGTCATCCCTTTATATTGTTAAGACATTATTTTTATAAACAAAATAATCTCTTAACTCTTTACCAATTCTGTCTTCAAAACTGTCCTGTCGACTTAACACTGTCTTTGGTAAAACTGTCATAACTAATTTCGTACATGTCGTACCAACTTGCACTCTGAGATGGATCATCATTAGACATCATAGATTCTATGTTCAAGTGTACAAGCATTGAACTTACTCCAGTCAATGTTGCAAACAAAAACTATCCTCAGGTACACTAGTGAAAATGTTGTCTCACACTTAGACAAATTTGCAATGCGCTCTGCTATACTTGCTCTCTAACCTTTGTGCTCTTCATGTGGATCATATGTTTCCATAATGACAACATCTATGTACTTAGCTCAGCCAAATTGCCAACAATCTCCCCCTTTGTCATTGGTGGCAACATATGAGAAAATTGGCTAAGTGTACAACTCAAAATCTCAAAATTTTGGCCATAGTATAACATATACATATACTATCTTTATAACTCCTCAAAATTTAATTTCTAATACAATACTCCCCCTAAGAGTATCAATCCATATCATATACAATAATTTTCTACTCTATATCTCTCCCCCTTTGACAACAATGACAAAATAAAGTAGGGAGGGCTACAAAATTGTGTCACAAAAAGATTATACCTTAGTTCCTTATTGCAAAGCCAATAGGCTTGCAACACAATCTGCAAAATCAACTTTCATTGCTTCTATCTCCTTCTCCCATGATTTCTTAATGGAATCTAACACATTGAGTAAAGTTCTCAGTCCATAAGCTACTATTTGACATGCTTGAAGGTTTTCAAAGTTAAACTTCTGAAAAGATGCCTTTGTTGAAAGACATTCTTCTAACTGTTCTTCAATTACACATAACTTCATAGAAGTGTGCTCTCTCAAAAGAGTAAATCTTCTCATTTTTCTATTCCTTTCATCTTGCAAAACTCTAATTTCATCATAAAGCTTCCTAACTTTCTTCTCAATATCTAATACCTTCACATTGGGGCTAGAAAGAAGGTTACATTCATTTTGAATTTTTGCTTCTTTCAACTTTATCTTTTGATCTTCTTCTATTGTTAAGGTCTCTGATTTTGTACATTGTATGTACAAAGATTTTCCTGTTCCCAAATGCTTTCTAAAGTCCTTGATATAGATATCAAGACTATTAATATCATTCCTAATATTCTGACCAATATTCAAAAGCATTTCAGCTTCATAAGCTGCTTGAGCTCTCACTTTTGCAATATCAGATAGATTAGTGAATTCATCATCAAAAGTGCTCATTACCTTCTTAGCTTTCTCCAAAGGGTCTACCTCTATAATTTGTGTAGTTACAATTCTTTGTAACTTCTCAGTTAGTTCTTTTAGACTCCCTTCAAGATTCTTCACTTTCTTGTTCTTGCCAATAATCTTATTCAAAGAAGTGATCAGTTCCAACTGATCATCATCATCAACTTCTTTTCCTAAATCTACAAATAAAGATCCAATTTCCTTCTTCTTTCCAATCTCAAGAGTAAGACTGATGTCTTCTTTGATAGGAATAGGTGCTTGAATCTCTGTTGCTTTGGGTTCTTCAAGAGTGGTCGGTGTCTGCTCTGCTTCTATATCAGGTTCATCAAGAGCCGAATTGTCAACAATGTTTCCTAAATTCTTGAATACATTGTCATCAGTATCCAAGGTGACCTTTGTACCTTCTACATTCATTGATTCATCTTCAATGCTAATAGCTGGAGGAAAAGAAATGTCCTCTTATTCTACTTCACCTGCTTGATCTACTACAATTGATGGTTCTCCAACAATTTCTGCCATAACCTTGATTATTGCCTGCTCTGTATCAGAATTAACTTCTTCATATCTGTCTCCCATAATTAGAGTGGTTCTCCTTTTGGTTCTTAGGTGGTTGCTTAAGGCCTTCAATATTTGCTTTAGGTGTGCATCATCTCTCACATCACAAAGCTTTCTTACTAGATTCTCTCTGATAGAAGTGTCTTCTTCTTGTGCTCTCTTCTTTCTATTTGCAAGTTTGTTATACAAGTCATTAGGTATCTGACCCTAAATAGTATCAAACTTCTTATTTGCAAAAACAATGTGCTTTACAATTGCATTCTCCAAGTTAAGTCTGTCTGAATAATCATAAAGATTGTAGTACTTATTCATTCTGGTAAAGTTGCCATTTTCAATAATCTACTCATTAATCTTTTCAACTTTAGGTTTCCAAGATTTCTTCTTAACCAAAGTAGTGTCATCATCTTTAATTATTGCAACTTTCCTAGGAACTGGTGGCACCAAAACTTTCTACCTCTTACCAGGTCCAGTAGCAATTTCTTTCATTCTCTTGCTAGGAGTGGAGGAGGTAGACCTAGTAGGTCTGCTTGTTTCTTGTTCCATCTCTGGTTCCTCTACTTTCACCTTGACTTGAGGTTCTTTCAGTTGTACTGCAATTGGTGGGGTAGACAAAACTTCTTTCTGTTCACTCAATCTAATTGATGCTATTGTGTTCTTTGCTATCTCAAACTCATGTTGTGTCAATCCTGAATCTTTCAATATTTTCTTTATGGTGTTGTCAACTCTCTTCTTAGACTGCTTCTCCTCAATTATAGCTTTTGCAAAGTTGAAATTCTCTTCAAAAGTTCCAAACCTTTTGCACTGAGTGTCCAACTTACACTTAAGTAACCTGCCAACATATTCTTCTATGTCTATCTCAGATATCTCATAGCCAAGAGGGTCTATGAACTCAATTCTAGGCTCCACTACTTCAATATAGGTAAAGTTAGTGTCAACCATAAAACATATATCATCATTATATTTCTCCACAATAGACTGTGGAATCCTTGATCTGTTGATTACCAATTTCTGAAATGTCTTCATCACTAACATAACACTCTCATTCACTTTGTCAATAACATGTTTCATATATACTTTATTTATCCTTTCCATAGTAGATTGACCATCATTCCAATCATTTTCAATGGTGTATGGAAATCTTCTCAATAGGTGGAAAAACATGTATGTGATTAAGGATGAAAATCTAAATTGTGCATACTTAGTTTTCTTAATCTTCTCCAAGTTTTCAAACAATTGTATTCTAAGAATTTCACACATATCAACTGGTACATTATCAATACACATTAAGTAGGCTATGTGTACCATTCCAGCTACCATGTCATCTTCTCTAGAATTTGCACAAAACTTAGTTGTTAGGTACTTGCATAAATATCTAACATCATGTTGTTTGATGTTGTGTTGTCCATGACTATTTTCCTCATATTCTTTTCATTTAAAGGAATAGTACCAATTTTAGATAGTCCAGTGACTTCATGAATCAAGTCAGTTGTAATGTCTATCACTCTATCCTCTAGCCAAAACTTTCCATTGTGAATTATGCTCAAAATAATCTTAGTGCATTCTTCATTGTCAAATTCATACTGCAATGCATACTTAACAATCTCATTGTCTTTCAAATGTTCATATCCTTGTTTCAATGTCATATCCTGATTGTAAATCTTTTGATATTCATTGGTAAAATCACTATCATTGATGGTTTCTAGCTTGCATCCAAGATAACTTCTCACATTCTCCAAATGCAAAACTCCATCTGGTATGGATGATAATGCTAAACTAGGGTTATCTTCTTCCAAGGGTTCTACTGGTTCCCTCTTCATTCTAGGTCTATTTTTGTCTCTGGCATTATGAATTAAAGAAACATCCATGATTGCTTCTAGTTCTTTATACCGATTCAAAGATCTACCAAGAAAAATACCTTGAATTCATGATTCTAGGGCTTGCATAGATTCGACGCTCAAATCTTTCACCAAATTGTTGCAAAATGCTTCCAATCACTACTCTTTTCTCTCCTAAACACTTCAACTCACTTTGATAATCAAATAACATCAATCATAACCTTTTATTACTTCAATCTCACTAAGGTTTGACATCGCATTCAATTCTTTTGCCGCTTCTTTCCAAAAAGTTGTTTCTATTAACCTACAAAAACTTAAAACTTCTTGCGATCTCGCAAAACATAATATTTTCTTTTGTGCTCTTAACCATAGCATCAGTACATCATAAACTACCTTACATTAACTGCACAAGACTTAATACATCATAAATCTACTTCTACACTAATTCTAAGTTCCTAATCTACTATAGTTTTCATAAATCAAGTGCTTCCAGATAGGTCAGGTAAGGATTCATTCTTACCACTTGATACTTCACCTTTCTAATTACCTTCAATGTTGAATATGTCTCCTTGATCTGTGCCTTTAACAAACTTCACTTCATCTACATTACTACAGCAACCTTTATGACTGTTTCTTGCATCTTCATTTCTTCTTTCATGATTTCTAGGGTTAGGGTTAGGATAAAAAACTCCACTGTCCATTCTGCAAAATATTGTTGTATGTCCAATCTTGTTGCATATCTGACAAATAGTTCCATTGTTTCCATATCTTGGTCGTTGCTGATTGATTTGTGATATGCAGTTTCTAGCAATGTGTCCAACCTTGTTGCATCTATAACATACTACTCCATTTCTTCTGTTCATATCTTCAGTAGGTCTCTTATCTACATTGTTAGTATTCCTAAACATTCTACTACCATAATTGTTTTCAATAACTTTAGGTTTTCTACATTCAATAGCTCTATTTCCAAAACCATGACAATTATAACAATAACCATTAAGAGGTTTAAATTGCTTACCTGTACAATCTCTCTTCATATGACCAATAGTGTTACAACCAAAACATCTACCTTTGAATTCTCTTTGCATACCTTTGGGTGATTCTTCTTTCTTAGGTGGTTCTTCTGATTTTTTGATCTCATCAGACTTCTTCTCATCTAGACTTTTAGATATTTTCAGATCTGGTTCCTTGTTCTCAACATTTGTTCTAAATATGTTAAATCCAAGTCCAGTCTTATCATAGGATGGTTTCCCAAAAGATACTTGTTCATCGATCTTCTCACTATTTGAATATAGCCTTTCAAGTTGTTGTTTGGATTGAGTCAGTTCGCCTTTCACAATCTTGTTGTATTTCTCAAGTTTAGCATACTGCAAATTGACTTTCTCAAGTTCAGATGTTACATTGCCAAGTTTAGATTTCAGTTCTTCATTTTCAATCTTCAACTTTTCATTCTCAGATCTTAGATTTTCTTCATTCTTGCTATTTCCATCTTTCAAACTTAATTTCAGTTTTGCTATCTTCAATTCATGCTTAAGGATCACATTTTCTTTTTCTAAATTGTCATCACAATCTTCAATAAGAATTTTGAATTCCTTTTCAGATTTCAGATCTTCCAACTTATTTTTCAGTTTCTCAGTGAGGTTCTTTGCATCATCATATTTCCCTTTCAGAGTGTCTCTTTCATCAGTAAGCATATCAATCTATTCAAGAGCTTCTTCAAGATTCTTTTGTAGTTGATCCATATCCATAGAGATCTTACTCAAGCTGCTAGGCTTTTCTTGAATGATTCTTTTTCGAGTAACTAAGCTCTGATACCAATTGTTAGAAATAGGGAATACTGAGAGGGGGGGTGAATCAGTATTCTACAATCTTTATCTTTTTCCCAATTATGGATATAATAGATTATCTTTACACATGTATAACATAAGAAGCTAAACAACATGCATAGCAATAAAACTAAAGAACTCATAACACATGATATGTTCTCGAGGAAACCCTGGCCAAGCAAAAACCCCGGTGGGGATGGTACCCACAAAGATCCACTAATCAAAAGTATCCTGTTAAGGATATTGACCCTGTTAGGAGTCTATTACAAGCATATAGTGTACCAGTCCTGATTAAGGGACTATAGGCCTTGTTGGAAGCCTCAACCCTGTTAGGAGTTGTCAATACAAAATCTGATTACCAGATGAGCCCACTGCCCAAACAAGTAATGTACAATGTATACTAATTAAAAAATGGATTAAGGTACATAACCTTATGCTGTTTGCATCAATATCTTTTCATTGCTCTTACATTCGCATCATATCATTACAATATTACCACATATCTCTTTTTCTTATTACAAATTACAATTACATATATACAAGTTATTAAGGATAATAACTTTACATGGTCGGCTTCCATATGTCTTTATCTAAGGGTTAACATCTAGGATATCATCCCTTTATATTGTTAAGACATTATTTTGATAAACAAAATAATCCCTTAACTCTTTACCAATTCTGTCTTCAAAACTATCTTGTCGGCTTAACACTATCTTCGATAAAAATGTCATAACTAATTCTGTACATGATGTACTAACTTGCGCTCTGAGATGGGTCATCATTAGACATCATAGAGTCTATGTTCAAGTGTGAAATCATTGAACTTACTCCAGTCGATGTCGCAAACAAAACCTATCCTTGGGTACACTGGTGAAAATGTTGTCTCACACTTAGACAAATTTGCAATGCGCTTTGCTATACTTGCTCTCTGACCTTTGCACTCTTCATGTGGATCATATGTTTCCATAATGAGAATGTCTATGTACTCAGCTTAGCCAAATTTCCAACAAGTACTTGGGTAGTTAGAATAAGTTGAATCAGAGACATATGAAATGGGTTGAGTATTTGTAGAGTTATAAAATTGTGATAAAACATAAGAGTGAAGTCACCAACTGAGTTGTTGATGCATTGAGTAGAAGAAGATCCTTAATGACTGAGATGAAAATTGAAGTTCTTGGTTTAGATGACATGAGATATTCTTATGAATTTGATCCTGATTTTTCTGAGTCATGGAGAAAGTGTAGAGCACCTATTCAAGATCAATTGAGTACTAAAAGGAAGGAATATTTCATTCAAGGAGGTATGTTGTTTAAAGGTATTCAGTTGTGTATACCGAGAGGATCAATGAGAACTAATTTTATAAAGGAAAAACATAGTATTGGTTTGGCTGGATACTTTGGTGTTGACAAGACATTGAATTTGCTTAAGGAGAAATACTTTTGGCCACAGTTGTATAAAGATGTTCAGAAATTTGTGAAAAGTTGTGGAATTTTTCAAGTTACAAAATGAGTAAGTTAGAATACTGGATTGTATACACTGATTTCTATTCCTGAGAAACCTTAGATTGATATCAATATGGATTTTATTCTAGGCTTACCGAAGATAATAAGAGGTAATAATTCTATATTTGTTGTTATGGAGAGATTTTCTAAAATGACACATTATATACCTTGTAGAAAGACATCAGATGCAATACATATAGAAGATCTTTTCTTTAAGGAAATTGTTAGATTGTGTAGATTACCGAGGAGTATCATCTCTGACCGAGATAGTAAATTTGTTGGATACTTTTGGAAGACCCTTTGGAGAAAGTTTGGCACCGAGTTGAAATATAGTTCTACATTTCACCCATAGACCGATGGACAGATAGAAGTTGTGAATAGAAGCTTGGGTAATCTTTTGAGATGTTTAGTTGGAGATACACCAAGTAATAGGGATTCTGTGTTAGCACAAGAAGAGTTTGCATACAATAATTTAATAAATATGAGTACTGGAAAAACACCTTTTGAGATTGTAAATGGCATACAACTGAGAGGTATATCAAATTTGAGGGATATTGTTGATGAAAGAAAGAGTACTAAAGGAGTAAAGTTTGTTGAGTACATGAAGACATTGCATGAAGATGTGAAATATAAGCTAGAGAAAAGTAATTAGAAATACAAAGACAAAGCTGATAGATCAAGAAGACATAATACTTTTGCAATCAGTGATGAAGTAATGGTTCATTTAAAGAAAGACATATTTCCTATTGGAACATATGGGAAGCTAAAAATGAAGAAGTTTGGTCCTTGCAAAATTTTGATGATATTTCACAGTGGAGATGCTTATGAGATTGAGTTACCTGATGACATGGATATATCACCTATTTTCAACATTTCTCATTTGTATGAGTATCATGAGTCAGATGAAGAAATGGCAATACTGAATGATTATCCTAAGAAACAAATAGAAGAAGTTGAGCAGATTTTGGAGCAAAGAATTGGCAAAAGTACAAGAGGAAAATAGTATATAGAATATCTGGTAAAGTGGAAGAATAGACCGATTGAAGACAGTTCATGGATTTTACAATCTGAGTTAGATTCAGCTCGAATCATATATGCTTCATGGTTCAGAGAATCATTTCAAATAACCCCAAGTGTCTAATGTGGGAGAATCTCGGGTCCTTGGCAATCCTGTGTCACCAAAAACATGTTTGTGTTTTCCTTTGTTTCTTAGTTCATGCTTTGACCGAGTTGGTTTGGTGTTGCTTAGTTTCCTTTGTTTACCAGGGTTGATCAATTATCTCTTTGGTGCTCAGTGAATTCCCTAGTGCTCGGTCATGCTTGTCTGGTGCTTGGTTATCCTTGCTTACCGAGTTGTTTGTTTTAGTTTCCTATTGAGGCCGACTCTTGCAATTAATTATGGTCACAGAATTATTGCTTGAATCTATCATTGGGAAGCATGTGGACCTAGATCTGTTTGTTCCTTCTGTTGATGGTGGATTTGAAGGTTGACTTGTTTGATAGCCTCTTGTATATAATGTAATCTTGTTTATAGTTTTAGAGAGTTCATCTAGAAGATAAAAGCTAGAAGTTTGGAGATTGTTTCATATCCTCGCATGTTGGAGGACTTCTGCAATTGATTTGTAATATCTAGCCTAAACCAGGAAGGCCTTACAGCCTGACATGTATGAGTCAATTGAAATAAACATATGAAATATATATGCATTCTCTCTCTCACTTGTGTGTTGTGGCTTCTACGTGTGATCTATGCAAGGTGGATCTGGTTAGGGTGTGCCTTTGGCCCCTCTCCCTATCCTCCCTTATGTTAGATTTGGACCTACCTAAATTGTCTCCCCATTCTAACCATTGAGATATTGCGATAGGGCATGCTCATCATAGAAATTCAAGAAAAATGATGCCTGGTACTTGCAAACTTGTCATCACAAATCCAAACATCTACATGCATATAATATATAAATAATGGTGGAGATCGTTTGATTGTGTGTATCTCACAAGCAAGTAACTACATCTTCATCCCTCACCATATCAAACACATAAAAAAGAAAAGTAAAATATACATATAATCCATGTGAATATAGATATACGGTCAGTATGTCAGAAATTCTTAAATATAAATAGCATTACCATAATAAGATGATCAACATAAAATAACCATAATTTGTTGGAGATTTTCCAACAAGCCAGTGTTGACTGTATGTTTGTCATTGATGACAACATATGGTAATTAGCATGCATGGAATACTTAGGCAGTAAGCCTTGAGTACATGTAGCATGGACATGTTATCAGCATGATATCATGGGTGTAGAGGTTAATTGTTAGTATAGATAGTTATGTAGCAGCTTGTGTCAGTAGTGTTCTATGTGTGATTGTTTGTAAAGTCATCATAGAGCCTTGTGCATTTGGATATGTGATGAAGACATGTTATTATTGTTACATTCATGGATGTAGAGTCTGATGTGTAGTAAAAGTGAAGTTATGCAGTCGTTATTCACCAGTTATAGTTTCATGTGTTTATCCAAAAGAGCTGACGGAGATTATATTGGTACAAGAGTTACACCTATCATTTCGGTATGCATACTTGGATTAGTGATTGGAGAAGAGTTAAGAATGTTTGGTTAAGAGCACATGATGTAATTCAACTTGAGGAGAAAGTATCAATTAATTTGGTAGAGCTGACAGTGTGTAGCGTGCATCTACACTTATTGATTTGGATAGGTCCCAGTTTGTGTTGCGTGCTTAGTAGAGATAAAAAAGAGGTTATTGGAGCATTTTATTGTTTCTCTAATATGATTTCAAGGTGGTTCTAATAGACTGACTTGATTATATCATTTAGAGGAAAGATACTTATAGCCGTTCATTTGTGATTGCTAGAAGCATGGCATGGAGATGAAAGATTAGAGTAGAGCAGAGAAGTGTGAAGTATTGTGTCATCAAGAAGAATCTATGTGACAAAGAAGATAGAGTGTGCTATTCATTAGAACTGATCGAGATAGTAGGTCTACCTCACAGGTCACCAAGATCTAGATATAGTGTGTATTTTTTATTCAAAAGGTTATAGCCTTCACCCCTTTGAGTAGTGAGCTCTTGGACAGTGCGTCATCACCCCTAACAAGGTCAATCGTAAAAGACTCCTAATAAGGTTTGACATTTGACCAGGTCACTATACTTATTGCATTGTAAAGATCAACTCCTAACAGGGTTGCATGATCTTCTAACAAGGATCATTATACACTACTGCAGTTTATTAGTGGGTGCTAATTTCCATCAGGGTTTTTACCTATTTGGGTTTCCCTGTAACCAAAATATTGGTGTTGTGTTCAAATGTTCTTTCATTATGTTTATGCTTAAAGTTTAAGTATACTTAATTGGATGAATAATTGAAACTTGTAGATAATTGATACACCCCCCTCTCAGTTATCTCTTGGGACTATTCCTAACATAATCATCTAGCTATGAGAATGTGATATCACACAACTACCTAATGGCTCATATATATCACATCATAATGTAATTTTGTACATCATGATGAACTACAACTAATTGAATACCTGAATGACTTGAAGATTAGTCATTAGAGATCACCAAGTACTGAAATGATATGTAAGATAATTAAATTAGTCAGTATGTTGTCATTGATATCAACTAGTTTTGATAGTACTTATCATGTTGGTTGTACACATCTAAACATCTGTAGAGTGGAGAGAAAAGATGAAGAACTGAGATATCTACATGGAGGAAGATGGATATGACAAGATGAGGATAAGGAATACTTTTGGTAACTTATTGATGAGTCTATGACTTCATATTTTTGACTTGATTATGTTGCATTAATTTGTTATGAAGTTGGAAGCATAAATTAACAAAGTAGTGTGGTCAATAAATGAAGCACTTCAGTATACATTGAGCTAGTGTAGTGTATACTGAGTGATAGTACTAACCGAGCTTGTGTTCGCTGACATATTTCTTTGTTAACCGAGTATGGATGAAGGAACTAAATGTTTAGTTTAGCCAACAGAAATTGATGAGCTGGAATGTGTATGATTTTGAGGTTGAAGATAAAGTTTGTTATGAGATCAATGGCTAACAAAATTTGAAGAAGATCTAAAGGATAGAATTGAAATGAGTTATTGACACATCTTTCGAGGAAGGTTTAAGCAAAAAAATGAATGAAGGAGATTAAGTGGCAAAATCTAATGGATGAAAAGAAAATGGTTTACTTGTCTATATAAGAGACATTGGTTTCATTGTTGAAACAATACCGGAAGAAGGAGATTGTAGAGATATTGCATGAACACAACTTCATGCATGCCTGATCAGACTGGTTGAAGAAGAACTGAATTGCAGAATAGTATTGAGTGTCAGAGAGTTTTTACCGAGGGATAGTAAGTTATTGAATATTGATGCATTGAATTGAAATATTCATCAGAGGATTTTTATGGGCTTAGAATAGATCTAAACATCTACAAAATCAAGTTGTATTGTAATCAGATCACCTACTATTTTAGTTTAACCATTGTAACAAAAAAATATCTTAACCGAGTGGACTTAACCATCTTGTGATTTCCCTATGTCATTCATAGACTGTACATTGTTATCCTATCAACCCCATAGTGAATGCTAGTTGGATGATAACTGTTAGTCATAAATCCTCTAACAAGTTCACACCTTACAGTGTATTTTTTAACCTTTAACAGGGTTGGCTCTTCACCGAGCTCACTTCAGAAGAGTGAAAATATTTTGGGTTATCGATCCCAACTGGTTTTTCCCTTTACAGGGTTTCCACGTTAAATCTTTGTGTAATTTGTTTCTGTGATGATTTCTTTGTTATCATGCTTTACATATTGCATATTTTATTTGGTCAGTAATCACTGTAAGTAATTAACTGGTAATCGGTAAAGGCACAAACAGGTTAGTATTCTATGTTACCAAGTTGCAGATATTTGTTGAATTTGTTTTAAGAGATACATTTTGTAATTAGGACTATTGGATAACTGATCTAACTGATTCACCACCCCCCCCCCCCTCAGTTATTCTAACAATTGGTATCAAAGCATATTGGTTCCTTGGAACATAGTTTTAGGGACTTCAGCAGAAATATCACAAAATGTATAAGAGGGAAGTGCAAAAGCTGAATAAGGACAACTTTACAATATGGAAAAGCCAAAAGAGACTTCATATATTTGGAATTGGGAATTCTGCCCTCACCCTATTGGATAATGGCTACTTAGCACTGCCCACTAGACCTTTGACTCTTGATCAATTGAGAGATAGACATGAGCATAATGTTACTATGATGGATATTGTTGCTGCTCTATTAGATGTTGAATTTGAAGATGTCAAGGATTGCCTTACTTCAAAAGAAATGTGGGATAAATTTGCTCAAGTTTATAGTGGTGATGCTAATGTCAAGAGAGCCATAGCTAAAAGTTTAAGAGGAAGATTTGATGATATGAAAATGAAAGGAGAAAATATAGTGTAGTATACAAACCCAATAAAGGAGGTAGTTAATTCTATCAGAGGATCGGGTGGTGTCATTGATGAAGATACAGTGATAAGTAAAATTCTAAGGACCCAATTTCCTATTTATGCAATCAGAATATCTGCTGTAATACCCCAAAAATGGGCTATATGTTCATTAACCTCCTACATCGACAAATCGAACAAAATCGACATCGAAGTCCTAACCTAAGGCACATCTAAACATCATCAAATCTAATTGATTATCTTAAATTCTGCATCGGGGAATATTTCTAGTAATATTCCTAATCATCATAATTATCTTTAATTTTATAATTATTTGGCAATAAATCACATTTATCCTAAAATTTGATTAATTAAATATTTTGCATATTTAATTAATTAGATTTAATATTTTCCACTTAATTATGTAATTAAATTTAATTATATCTATTATTAATTATATTATTTAATTTTGACAATAAATCTAATATCATATGAATAATTGATTAAATTCTTATTTAATTAATTAAAGCAAGTTGTCATTATTTAATAATATAGTTTTTAATAAAAATTTGATTAAATAATTGATTAACCCCTAAATCAATTGTTTTATTTTTAAAAGCAGTTAAGTTGGAAATAAATCACTTTATTATTAAATTAATTCATAAATAAAACATGCACAATCATAAAAGCAAACAACTATCAATTATCAATTAAAGCTAAACTCTATTTTGAGTTAAAGCTTAGCTTTTGCATTGTTTTGTGAGTTAATTATCTTTTATTTAAAAATAACTCAAAAATCAACCTGAGTTATTTGAGTGATTTATGGCTTTTTTTCATGCACCTCCAAAGCCTTGGATTTCTATAAAAATAAGGCTCATCTCTTCATAATTCATCTCTCAATCATCTCTCAAATTTGCATCCAAGCATCTCATAATTTTGCAAGCTTACTTTGCCAAAGTCATCCACAAAATTTGCACAATCACGCTGGAGAATTGGAATTGAAGAATCAAAGCTCTTGTGAATCGACATCTTTGTGAGATCAATCTTATTTTAGCATTCATATTGCATATCATTGTTAGATTAGCATTGCATATCAATTTTCAATAGCATTCATAGCATATCAATTTCATCTAGCATAGATTCATATCAAGTTTTTCATTATTATTGCATAGAAAATATCAAAAATATAGATTAATTGTATTCAATTTCATATCCATCTTTTGCATTCAAATCCTTCATTTAGGTGTTGTCTAGGTCACTGATCTCGATTACAATCTGAGAACATCAATCTCACACCTATTAGAAGGCAGTAAATCGCTTGGTTACATAGTTTTCAATTTTGCACGATTTTGATTATCACTAACCTCTAATATTTTACTGAGTGTTGTGTCTACAAATCAGGTACAATTTTCACACACACATCTGCAATACATGAAATGAGGTCTACACCTAATAGTACTCTCACTCTTGATAATCTGATTAGTAAGCTAACAACTTTTGAGTTAAACAATTATGATAATAGTATTGTACTATTTGTTGAGTCTTCTTTCATGACTTCTCTAAAGATTGATAAGTCTAGCAGTAGAAATAATAAGGATGATAGTGACAATAACACTAATGATGAGCTTGAAGCTCTTATGGCCTGAAGGTTACCTAAAGGTAAAGGTAGATATAGGGGTAAATTACCTTTAGCATGTTTTAACTATAAAGAAGTTGGTCATATTGCTGCTAGATGCCCAAACAGGAAAGAAGATGATAGAAACAAAGATCGATCTGGTGAAGGAAGCTATGGGAGGAGAAACAACAGAAGTTGTCGACACTACAACAGGGATAACCAAGACAACAATGATAAAGGAAAAAAGGTATGCTACATTGTTGAAGAGAATGATACTGATACTGATACAGATGATGATGTTGAAGTAGTATTTGTTGTGATGAAGGATGATTTTGAGGAAGAAGAAAGTTATGTAGAGATAGCACTCATTTCTAAAGTTAATAAAAATGATACATGGATCATTGATAGTGGTTGTACGCATCACATGACTTGTGATGAAGAAAAATTTGATCATCTTGAGAAATATAATGGAGGATCAGTAAAAATGGGTAATGATACACCATGTATGGTTAGAGGAAAAGGATCTTTACTAATAAATGATAAAATCAAATGTGATAATGCTTATTGGGTAGAAGGACTAAATTAAAATTTTCTAAGTGTGGCACAACTTAACAACTCAGGTCACCGAATATCTTTTGAGAGCAAGAAGGTAAAGATATTTGATGATGGAGGAAAACTTGTTGGAACAAGAGCACAATCCAAAGGTAACTTGTTTTATCTTGACAATGTTGAGTCTTCATGTTTAATGATGAAAATGAGGATGCATGGTTATGGCATAAAACGTTATGTCATGTAAACTTTGATAACCTAATTAAGATCAGTAGAAAGAAAAAGGTTAGAGATCTACCTAGCCTAGCAAAGCTTGAACATGTTATGTGTCATGAATGTCATAAAGGTAAGATGACAAAATCTAGTTTTAAGAGTAAATACTATTCAACAAAGAGAATCTTGGATTTAGTTCACACTGACCTATGTGGTCCCATGAGAACACAAAGCTACTATGGAGATAGATATTTTATTTTGTTTGTTGATGATTACACTAGATTAATGATAGTAATATTTTTAAAAGAGAAATCTGAGGCATTTAAGATGTTTAAATGGTACAAAGAAAAATTAGAGAAAGAAACTAGGAAAGAACTGAAATGCTTGAGATCTGACAGAGGTGGTGAATTTATTTCTAATGAATTTACTAACTATTGTAATGAGCATGGCATAAAAAGTTAGGTTTCTACCCCAAGAACACCTCAACGGAATGGGATTGCTGAAAGGAGGAATAGATCAATTGTTGATTGTGTAAGGACACTAATGTTACAAAACAATGTTGCTCAGACATACTGGAGAGAGGTAGTTAGCACAGTTGTATATGTTCTGAACTGATTACAATTCAAGAAGGACACAAACAGAACACCCTACGAGTTATGGGTTGGTCACAAACTGACTGTAAGTTACTTCAAAATTTTTGGTAGCAAATGTTTTACTCTTAAACATGGTATAAATGGAAACTTTGACTCTAAAGGTGATGAAGGGATATTTCTTGGATATTTCACTAAAAGAAAAGCTTACAAGTGTCTGAATAAAGTTACTAATAAAATGATTGAAATTGCCAATGTCAGAGTTGATGAATTTGATGATAAAAATGGTGAAGAAAGCACTAGGGAGCCAAAAGACTATGGTAGATTCACTTACATTGAACATCCAGAGTACCTACCAAAGCCATAGGCTGAGTAGACTGAGCATCAGGAAAACAACACCAAGGAACAACAAGGGGAAACCAAGGATCATGAAGGAGCTACCGAGCAAGGAAATGAACTTGAACAGGATGAACAATAAAGAAGAGATCAAGTATTGGCAAGATTTGTCAGAAGACATCATCTTGAGAACCAAATTATTGGACACAAGCAAGCTGGCATGCTGACAAGAAGTAAGTTAAGACAAGGTACATGCTTAGTTTGTGAGTTTGAACTGAAAAATGTTAAGGTTGCACTGGATAATGATGAATGGATAAATGCAATGAATGAAGAGATAGAAAAAATAGAGAAAAAAAAGACATGGACCTTAGTACCTAGATCAAAAGATAAGAATGTTATCGGTACTAAATGTATTTTCAAGAATAAGCTGAATGAGAATGGAGAGGTTACAAGGAAAAAAGATAGACTTGTATGCAATGGATATGTATAAGAGGAAGGTATAGATTATGGTGAAACTTTTGCACCTATTTCTAGACTAGAGGGAGTGTGCATGTTACTTCCATATGCATCACATAAGAAGTTTAAAGTCTATCAAATAGATGTTAAATCTTCTTTTCTGAATGAGATACTATAAGAGGAGGTCTACATAGAACAACCAGAAGGGTTTGTTGATCCAGACAAAAAAGACATGGTATGTAGATTACACAAAGATTTATATGGTTTAAAGAAAGCACCTAGAGCCTAGTATGAAAGGCTTCATACTTATTTGTTAAGTATTGGTTTTGTTAGAACTAGTGAAAACAACAATTTGTATATGAAAGGAGAGTCTGATGACACTATTTTGATTTCTGAAATATTTGTGGATGATATAATTTTTGGAGGACAAGATCATATATGTAAATGATTTGTTGATGAGATGCGAAAATAATTTGAAATGTCCATGTTTGGAGAGATTAAGTTCTTTCTAGGCTTGCAGGTTATTCAGCAAAATGATAGAATTTTCATCACACAATCAAAGTACATAAAGGAAGTATTGAGAACATTTGTCATGGACAATGCTAAACCAGTTGGAACACCGATGGTCACAGGCTACAAACTAACTAAAGATGATGAATCTACAGAGGTAAACCAGATATTGTACCAATCTATGATTGGTAAACTGATGTATGTAGTACATAGTAGACTAGACATTGCACATGCAGTGGGTATTGTTGCTAGATTTTATGCCAATCCTAAGGATTCACACATGGTTGTAGTAAAAGGAATCTTGAGATACCAGAAGAAAATAGAGGACTGTGGATTATGGTATCCTAAGGAAGGAAAGTTTGAACTAAGAGTCTACACCGACACAGATTGGGCTGGAAATATAGATGACAAAGAAAGTACAACCGAAGGAGCATTTTTCTTTGGTGAAAGACTTGTTACTTGGACAAGTAAGAAATGATCTTGTATTTCTTAGTCTACTACCGAAGCAAAATATGTTGATGTTGCTACAAACTGTTCAAACATTGCTTACATCAAGCAAGTGTTGGAAGGGATGAATGAGGTAATCACTGAGCCGATGATTACTTATTGTGACAACACTAGTGCAATAAATATTTCTAAGAATCTTGTAATGCACTCAAAGACCAAGAATATTTCTATTAAGTATCACTACTTAAGAGAACAAGTATAGGAGAAGAAAGTCAAACTGGAATATGTTACTTCAAAATAGAAACTTGTTGATATTTTTACCAAGCCTCTACCGAAGGATAATTTTGAATACTTGAGGACTAGACTTGGGGTCTATCCCCTGTCTACCGATCACTAATGTGATCTAGAGGTTGCATCAGCCTAATCTTATCAGAAGATCATTCATGTTGATACAACATAGTTCACACTTTGGATTCTGTCTAAGGCTATGAAAGATTTGCATATCAGTATACCGAGATATATTGTATGCACCAGACAATAGAGAGTCACATGGCTATTGCAGAGCTATATGTTTATGTGTTTCTTTGGCATTGTTGTCAAAGGGAGAGATAAACAATATGACAAACTGAGAGATCACTAGAACATCTATCTAAGGGAGAGATAATTTGTGAAAGTCAGGGAGAGTTTTGAAGATTAGTTACTGAGAACAGAAGAAGGAATTTGAGAGCTCAAAAGATCATATATGCAGAGGAAAGTCTGCATTTGCAATGCTGCTATGTAATGTAGTGATTAAACATATTAAATATCAAGCTAGGGAGAGCTTACCGAGCTAAAACATTTTCTTACATAGTTGTAGAATACATGTTTGGTATGTGTATGGTATATTTCATATTGCTTAAGTTACCATCAATGCCAAAGGGAGAGATTGATGAACTACAACTGATTGAATACCTAAATGACTTAAAGATCAGTGATAAGAGATCACTGAGTACTAAAATGATATGTAAGATAATTAAATCAGTCAGTATGTTGTCATTGATGTCAACTAGTTTTGACAGTACTTATCATGTTGGTTGCACACATCTAAACATCTGTAGAGTGGAGAGAAAAGATGAAGAAATGAGATATCTACATGGAGGAAGATGGATATGACAAGATGAGGATGAGGAATACTTTTGGTAACTTATTGATGAGTGTATGACATCATATTTTTGACTTGATTACGTTGCATTAATCTATTATGAAGTTGGAAGCATAACTTAACAAAGTAGTGTGGTTGATAAATGAAGCACTTCAGTATACACCAAGCCAGTGTATTGTATATTGAGTGACAGTACTAACCAAGCTTGTGTTCGCTGACACATTTCTTCTTTAACCGAGTATGGATGAAGGAACTAAATGTTTAGTTTAGCCGACATAAATTGATGAGCTAGAATGTGTATGATTTCGAGGTTGAAGATAAAGTTTGTTATGAGATCAAATGCTGACAACATTTGAAGAAGATCTAAAGGATGGAATTGAAATGAGTTATTGACACATCTGCTAAGGAAGGTTTAAGCAGAAAAATCAATGAAGGAGATTAAGCGGCAAAATCTGATGGATGAAAAGAAAATGGTTTACTTGTCTATATAAGAGACATTGGTTTCATTTTTAAAACAATGCCAGAAGAAGGAGACTGCAGAGATATCGCGTGAACATAGCTTCATGCATGCCTGATTAGACTGGTTAAAGAAGAACCGAACTGCAGAACAATACCAAGCGTCAAAGAGTTTTCACCGAGGGACAGTAAGTTATTGAATATTGATTAACTGAATTGAAATATTGATCAGAGGATTTTTATGGGCCTAGAATAGATCTGAACATCTGTAAAATCAAGTTGTATTATAATCATATCACCTACTATTTTAGTTTAACCATTGTAACAGAAATATCTCTTAACCAAGTGGACTTAACCATCTTGTGATTGTCGTATGTCATTCATAGAATGTACATTGTTATCCTGTCAACCCCATAGTGAATGTTGGTTGGATGATAATTGTTAGTCTTAAATCCTCTAACAAGGTCAAACCTTACAATGTGTTTTGTAACCTTTAATAGGGTTGGCTCTTCACCGAGCTCACTTCAGAAGAGTGAAAATATTTTGGGTTACCGATCCCAGGTGGTATTTTCCTTTACAAGGTTTCCACGTTAAATCTTTGTGTTATGTGTTTCTATGATGATTGCTTTGTTATCATGCTTTACATATTGCATATTTGATTTGGTCAGTAATCACTATGAGTAATTAACTGGTAATCGGTAAAGGCACAGACAGTTTAGTATTCTATGTTACTGAGCTACACATATTAGTTGAATTTGTTTTAAGAGATACATTTTGTAATTGGAACTATTGGACAACTAATCTAACTAATTCACACCCCCTATCAGTTATTCTAACACATCAATGTCCTCAAATATCACTGAAATAACCAACACACACATAAAAAGTTCCCTAAAAGAATTTAACATCAAAATTGAAACAAAAAACTATGGGTGGGTGATGCAAGAGCATCCTGGGTGTAAGAGCAATCTTGCATCACCCAAAACTATTTCTGGTTTCTTTTCAACAAGGGCTATCTTGCAGAGATGCTATTTATAGAAACTTACTATTTTTAGTAAGTTGGTCATACGATCTCAGAATGTTCTGATTTCATAGGTGGAGGTTCATCTTAGTCATATCTGCCTACCAGTTGAGTTTCATTGTCATATCATCTATATCAGTGAAGTTATTGAGGTTTTTGGATACAAAATCTTTGAGCTCAATTTTAAAGGCCTTAGAGGCTTTGGATCATGATCGACCCCCAGTTGATTGGAGCTTGCATGAGTCAGGCATTGTAGATCATAGATTAGGTCCTACCATTTCTGAAAAGTGGCTATAATAGAAAAATGGAGCTACGGTTAGAAAGTTATGGCCTCTGAAAGTTGGGGTACCTAAAAACATATTTTGTAATTATTTGGAGCTGACCCTATGTAAAATAAAATGAAAATAAAATAATTTTAGGAAATTCATCCTTAAGGGATAAATTTCTGGAACCTTCTTGGGCGGTGGAATTTGTCTATTTAAGAAAGGTCTGTAGTGTTGTCTAGGGCAGTTTTGGGTAGATTTGGGTAATGATTTGAGGCTTTTTCCTATAGAATATTATAAGGGAAAAATGCCCATCACCCTTCATCAAGTGGTATCAGAGTGGGATTTCCTAAGCGTGTAGACAGATCATCAACTATGAGAAAGTTTGCATCGAGACCGTGCTTTAGGGTTTTATCGAGCAGCACGAAAATGCCTTCGTGAAGGGAACATGGTGGAAGAGCTGGAGGTGAGACACCTGAGGTTAGAGCACTCTAGAGACAAGTGGGAGCATTGCAAGAAGAGATCCACAAAGGAATGAATCTTAATGTCAGAGATGAAAGAAAGAATGAAGCTGAGGAAGAAGGAAATTTTGATCAAGAAGGAGAAGGCGAAATTTTGAATCAAGAGGAACAAAGACTTTTTCAAGCCATTTCCAAGATTGGGAAAAGACCTAAGATTGAGGTTCCTACATTTTCAGGAAATCTTAACCCAGAGGAGTTGATCAACTAGATCAATGAATTAGAGGAATATTTTGAGTATGAAGATATTGAAGATCCTGATTGAGTCAAGTTTGTGAAGGCCAGACTAAAGGGTCATGCAAAGATCTGTTGGCAAGAGATTTAATTGGAGAAAAATAGAAGAGGAAAGGATAAAATCACAAGATGGGATCAGATGGTGGATAAATTGTAGCAATATTTCATTCCTATTGATTATGAGCTTGACCTACTAAAGAAAATGCAAGGTTTGAAGCAAGTAGACAGATCTGTTCAGGAGTATACAGGGGAGTTCTATTGAATCCTTATCAGAATAGGCCATGCAGAAGTTGATAAGGAGAAAGTTGCCCACTACCTTAATGGGTTAAGCCCAAGAATTCAAGAGGAGCTGAATTTGGTTCGAATGAACAATATTGAAGAGACATACCAGTTTACCCTAAAAGTAGAGGAAAAGTTTAACAAGAAGTTTGAGAGCAGACAAAGTGGAAGAGGTCGTGCTAGAAGATCTGGTGGATGGTCATATGGAGGCCAAAATGAAGATCCGAAAAAGAAGGATGAGGCTAGTAGAAGTCAAAATTGGAGAGAAAATAATTTCAATAATTTCAATGATCAGAATAATAGAGATCAGAGATGAAGAGGAAGAGGACAAGGATCAGGAAGAGGAAGCTTCCATGGAACATGTTTTCACTATGGAGAAGAAGGTCATAGGGCATATGGATTTCCTCAATGCTGAGGAAGGATAGATAGGAGAACTAAAGGCCGGGCTAGAGTTACACACATAGATAAAGATGCCAGATCATCATATTTTGAAGATGTTGAAAGAGGAGAAATGCTAATTAACAAAAGAGTCCTATTGAGTGGTGAGAATGAACCTCAGCAAAGGAGGAGCTTGTTTCACACTAGGTGAAAGTGTGAGGATAAGTGTTCTGATGTGATTATCGATAGTGGAAGCACTGACAATTTGGTGTCAGAAGAGATGGTCACAAAGTTGAAGCTCAAGAGACAAAAAAATCCACATCCATACCCGATCTCTTGGGTGCAGGATGACCACAAGGTCATGGTCAGTCAACAATGCCCAGTAAAGTTCAAGATTGGCAGATACCATGATGAGGTACTATGTGATATCATACCTATGGATGTATGTCATATGTTGTTGGGTAGACCATGGTAGTTTGGCAGGTGTTTTGTACATGATGATCATGCGAATAACTATTTCCTGACAAAGGATGGAGTATGACATAAGCTAAATCCATTGAAGACACAGAAGAAAAGGTATGTGGTAATGCAAGAATAAGTTTTTTTGATGGAAGAAAATTCATAGAGGGTATGAGGCATGAGCATATGTGTTTTTCTTTAATTCCAAAAGTTGGTAAAGGAGAAGTAGAAGATGTTCCTGTAAAAGTTGTAGATTTGTTGAATGATTTTTAGGATATTGTATCTGATAATGTACATGATGGATTACCACCGGTAAGGAAGATCAGTCATCAGATGGACTTGATTCCAAGATCCAATTTTTCAAATAAGGCAGCACACAAAATGACACCAGCAGAAAGTGAAGAGTTGAATAAACAAGTACATGAGTTCTTACAGAAGGGGTTGATTCGGGAGAGCCTGAGTCTATGGATAATGGAGGATGTGTAAAGATTCTAGGGCTATAAATAAGATCACAATCAAGTATAGGTTTCCATTGCCACGGATATATGATATTATGGACTCTTTGAGTGGAGTTGTGTATTTTTTAAAGATGGATCTAAAGAGTGGATATCATGAGATTCAAATCAAAGAAGGAGATGAATGGAAGATTGCTTTCAAGATAAAGGAAGGATTGTATGAGTGGTTAGTCATGTCTTTTGGGCTAACCAATGCATTGAGCACTTTCATGCGGCTCATGAACAAGGTTCTGAAAGAATTTCTAGGTAATTTTGTCATTGTTTACCTAGATGATATTTTGATCTTTAGTAAGACATTGGAGGAGCATATGATGCATGTTTGTATGGTGTTTGAGAAGAGGGAAGAGAAATTGTTGATTATTTTGAAGAAGTATAGTTTTTTTGAAGGAGTTAGTGTATTTGAGATTTTTAGTTTCAGCAGTAGGTCTAAAAATGGACCCAGAGAAAGTGCAGGCTATCCTTGAATGGCCTACCCCAAGGAGTGCTACTGGGGTAAGATCTTTTCATGGTTTGGCTAGCTTTTATAGAAAGTTTATCAGAAGTTTTAGTAGTATTTGTGGAACTTTGACTGAAACAATGAGAGGGGATAGAAAAGAGTTTAAGTGGACTACTGGGATAGATAAGAGTTTTAAACTATTGAAATAGAAAGTTTAGAACAACCTATTTTAGCAATTCCAGATTTTAATAAGGTGTTTCAAGTAGACTATGATGCTAGTGGTATTGCAATAGAAGTTGTTATGAGCCAAGAAGGTAAACCTGTTGCTTATTTCAGTGAGAAGTTAAATGATGCCAAGAGAAAATATTATGTTTATGATCATGAATTTTATGCTATAGTTTAAGCATTGAAGAAGTGGAGACACTATCTTCTTATACTGATCATCAAGCTTTGCAATATTCAAATAGTCAAGGAAAGTTGAATCAAAGGCATTTGAAATGGGTTGAGTTTTTGCAGAGTTATACATTTGTTTTGAAACACAGGAGTGGAAAGTCTAATAGAGTTGTAGATGCTCTTAGAAGAAGGCAACTATTGCTGAAAGAGATGCAGATTGAGGTGGTTGGTTTCAAGGAGCTCAAGAGTTTGTATCCAAAGGATCCTAATTTTGGAGAAGCTTGGAAAGCTTTTAAAGAACCTGTTACTCTAGACAGAACGAAGTGGTTGGATTTCATCATTTCGGATGATATACTATTCAGAGGGAGCCAGTTGTGCATTCCACAAAGTTCTATGAGGGAGAATCTCATCAAGGAGAAGCATAATGGAGGATTGGATAGACATTTTGGTCATGATAACACTCTTGCTTTGGTTAGTGAGAATTATTACTAGCCATAGTTGTAACAAGATGTCAAGAAGTTTGTACAGAGTTGTAAAGTATGTCAGATGGAAAAGGAAGTAAAGCAGAATATAGGGTTGTATCAGCCATTACCTAGACTAGAAAAGCCTTAGGAGGATATCAGTATGGACTTTGTTCTTGGTTTACCAAGGACTCAGCATGGACATGATTCAATTTTTGTGGTAGTTGATAGATTTTCAAAGATGGCACATTTCATTCCCTACAAGAAGACTAATGATGCAGTTCATGTAGCAGAATTGTTTTTCGAAGAAGTGGTAAGACTACATGGTTTTCCAAAGAGTATAGTTTTAGATTGAGACACTAAGTTTGTTGGATATTTATGGCGTACATTATGGAAGAAGTTAAAGATAGATTTGAAGTTTAGTTCATCACATCATCCATAGACTAATGGACAGATAGAGGTGGTGAATAGGAGTTTGGGGAATTTGTTGAGATGTTTGGTTGGGGATAAGCCGACATGATGGGATTTTATTTTACCACAGGTAGAATTTTCATACAATAATTTTTTCAATAGGAGCATAGGTAAATCACCATGCCAAATTTTATATGGAAGTAGTCCCAGAAATACATCTGAGTTGAGGAAGATAGATAAAGGAGAAATAAGTAGTGTTGAAGCTGAGGATTTTGCAAAACATTTGAAGAACATCCATGAGGAGGTGATGAAGCACATTACCAAGATGAATGCACAGTATAAGGCTAAGGAAAATGAGAAAAGGAGGCATAAGGAATTTTAGGTTGGGGATGAAGTCATGGTTCATTTGCAAAAGGACTGATTTTCCAGTTGGTACATATAACAAGCTGAAAATGAAGAAGTTTGGGCCATGTAAGATACTGAAGAAGCATGATTTAGGAAATGCATATGAGGTAGAATTGCCTATTGAGCTAAATATTTCACCAATATTTAACATTTTAGATCTGACAGAGTATCATGAGGGAGGTGTTGAAGATGAGATCATAGCAACACAGTGGAGTATTCCAGCAACTACTTCAGCTACTAAAGAGATTGAGGACATACTGGATAGTCATGTTGGAAGAAGTACAAGGAATAGGACATAGGAATAATATCTACTCAAATGGAAAGGATGACTTGTTGAAGATTCATCATGGCTAACAAAGGGGGAGGTTAACCATCTTGGTTTTCCTCTTCACACCTGAGTCATGATAGGGTCACTTCTCAAATTACACCGAGTGTCTAATGCAAGAGCATCCTGGGTGTAAGAGCAATCTTGCATCACCCAAAAATATTTGTAGTTTCTTTTCAATAAGGCCTATCTTGTGTAGAGCTGCTATTTATGGAAACTTACTATTTTTAATAAGTTGGTCATACGATCTCAAAATGTTCTGATTTACAGGTGGAGGTTCATCTTAGTCATATCAGCTTACCAGTTGAGTTTCATTGTCATATCATCTGTATCAGTGAAGTTATTGAGGTTTTTGGGTACAAAATCTTTGAACTCAATTTTGAAGGCCTTAGAGGGTTTGGATGTGATAAAAACCTGACTGATTGGAGCTTGCACGAGTTAGGCATTGTAGATCAGCTCCTGCCATTTTCAAAAAGTGATTATAATAGAAAAATAGAGCTGCGGTTAGAAAGTTATGGCCTCCAGAAATTGGGGTACCTAAAAACATATTTTGTAATTATTTGGAGCCGACCCTATGTAAAATAAAATGAAAATAAAATAATTCTTAGGAAAGTCGGCCTTAAGAGCTAAATTTTGGAAACCTTCTCGAGCGGTGGAAATTGTCTATTTAAGAAAGGTCTGTAGTGTTGTCTAGGGAAGTTTTGGGTAGATTTGGGTAATGATTCAAGGCTTTGTCCTACAAAATATTGTAAGGGGAAAATGCCCATCACCCTTCATCAGTGGGTATTACATCCTTGCATTGGTGGGAGATGCTAAGAGGAGTTACATTGTGGGGGTGGCATTTTTGTCATCTCAATGGATCATTACACATTTGAAGACTCCTAGGATAAATGTGCATTGCATGGACGTCTCCACAAAATGCATGCATCCTATGCTAACTAGGCCATGTGGCAAAGAGTTTGAATAGAAAAGGACAAGGAAAAATAGAGGGACATGGAGGCATACATGAAGTTTATCTTTCGGCTAAAGTAGGAGCATTACATAATGGTAAATTGTACAAGGGTGCAAATTTATGATATTAAACGCATTAATAGTAATTTCTAACAAAATAAAGTAGACATTCATAAGCAGATAAAGTTTCTTATTTAATTCATTATTAGCTAATACAAAGTACAAAAAGGGAATATCGCAATCGTAGTATATCGCCAATATATGATAAAACCAAGAAATTATATAAATTTTAATCCTTAATTATGGTAGATATATGGTAATATTGGAGGATCATTAATAGGTCTTTATTCCAATGATAATATTTGTTCATTATAAGATGAAGGTCAAAATGATTCAAATGTAAAATAATCTTTATGGCTATAAGAGTTGGGGTAAATGCAAGAAGTTGGATCCCACTTCGGGGGAAATTTTCCCGACCTTGGGGAAATTTTCCCGACCCATTTTGAAAAAAAAGGGTATGCATTTTAGGCACGGGCAACCAATCCAAAAATTCAAAAAATGCATTCACATTTTTTTCAATATGCATATGCATTTTGTAAAAGTATTTTTTTTAGGATTAGGTAATACTAAGAGGGGGGTGAACTAGTATTATTGAACTTAGATTTAAACTTCGAGCAATTATAAATAAACCATAACACTGATGAAATGAAAATAACAATAAAACATAACACATAACTCATGACATCATGATTTGTTCTCGAGGAAACCCTGGTTGGGATGGTACCCACAACTATGCACTAAAATATTGTATCAATGTTAGGAGATCTAGCTCTATTAGGAGATGATTATTACATAGTACGTTTCCTTGCTAGAGGATTACAAAACCCTGTTAGGGGTATACATGTTAGGAATGAATGTTTAATAAATCCTATGGGGGAGTTATACCTTGTACTGAGAACTTTACCAAAGAAACTCTTCTTGGAAGATTAGAAGCAATAGAGATAAGCTTGAGACAGTTGGGACACCTACCTAGAATTGAGACAGCAATCAAAGCACTTAGTGTTTGCCCTACTTTGTTAATAAGGATTAGCATAAGTGGAGATTACGCTAGTAGCAGTAGATCTAAGACTGAAGAAGATAGAAAAATTGAGAAAGGAATTGTCTTGCTTGTGAAAAGAGAACCAGAAGGTAAGAAAATCTTTAAATGTTGGACTTGTCAAGAATATGGTCATTTTACATCTAAATGTCCTAAGAGAGTAAAGAAATATAAGAAATTTTAACCTAGAAGATCTAAAGAATGTTATTATGCTAATGATGAAGAATTTGAGGCTAGTATTAAGAAATCCCTAAGTGAAAGTGATAATGAGAATGATGATATAGGATTTGTAGAAATAAAAGAAGAAAACTCTAAAATTTAAGTTAGAGAATAAAAAGCTTTAGTTTCCCAAGTAGAAAAGAGATCTGAATGGATTATAGATAGTGGTTGTTCACATCATATGACTAGAGATATGAAGAAGCTTATAAAATTTAACAATTATGATGGAGGAATTGTTAGAGTTGGAAACAATGCACCTTGTTTAATAAAAGGAATAGGATCTATTACTCTTATGGAAAGACTAACACTGATGGTGTTTATTTTGTGGATGGATTGAAACATAATATTTTGAGTGTTGGATAGTTAGTTGATAAGGGATATCAAGTTTGGTTTACTAAGAAAACTTGTGTGATCAAGGATAAGGATGGTAATTTGATTGGAACTAGATCAAGAACCAAAGGTAATGTATTTCAGTTGAACCCTATAGAGATGACATGTTTGATTACTACAATTGATGAGAGTTGGTTATGGCACAAAAGGTTTTGTCACATAAACTTTGATAACATTGTGAAAGTAAGTACTACACTTGCAGTAAGAGATTTACCTAAGATTATGAAACCTACTAACATGATTTGCAAAGAATATGTTATGGCTAAGTAGAAGAGAAGTTCATTTATGAGTAAGAAGTTCACATTAGCAGAGAAGTTGGAAATTGTTCATACAGATTTGAGTGGTCCCACAAGGACTAGAGGATTCTATGGTGAAAGGTATTTTATAATTTGTGTTGATGATTTTACAAGAATGATGTGGATTGTATTTCTTAAAGAAAATTCTGAGGCATTTGATAAGTTTAAAGTAATTAAGAACAAAGTTGAGAATGAATCTGGAATGAAGATTAAATGTTTAAGATCAGATAGAGGTGGAGAATTTACTTCAAAGTAATTTAACACTTTTTTGTGAAGTGAATGGTATTAAGAGATAGTTTTCAGACCCTAGAACACCTAAACAAAATGGTATTGCAGAAAGAAGGAACAGATCAGTAACTAAAGCAACAAGAGCTATGTTATTTGAGAATGATTTGGTGAAGACATTCAGGAGAGAAGCAATGAATACAATAGTATATACAATGAACATAGTACAAATTAGAGAAGACACAGACAAGACACCTTATGAATTGTGGTTTGGATATGCACCATCAGTTAAGTATTTTAGAATTTTTGGAAGTAAATGTTATATTAAGAGAGATGATGACATTCGAAAGTTTGACCCTAGAAGTGATGAAGGTATATTTCTTGGTTATTCATTAAAAAGAAAAGCTTATAGATGTTTCAATAAAATAATTAAAACCATTGTTGAGAGCGCAAATGTTAAAGTTGATGAAAAGTTCAAAATTCAGGAAAGAATGCTTGTTGCAGAATGAAAGTCACATTGAGGAAATCAGAGAAGAACCTAGAGAAGAACATAGAGTTGAAGCAAGAACTGAGACAGTGACACCTAACAAGAATCTAGCAAGAAATCACCATTTTGATCAAATTAATGGGAGCATAGAAAAAGGAGTTCTAACATGGAATAAGGTACAAGAAGAACTATGTTTAATTTATCAAATTGAACCCAATCTACTAATGAAGCTTGTAAAGATGAATATTGGATTAAAGCAATGAAGGAAGAACTAGATCAAATTGAAAAGAATAAGACTTGGGAGTTGGTCCCTAGACCTAAAGATAAGAATGTTATAGGAACTAAATGGGTATTCAGGAACAAGATGAATGAACAAGGAGAAGTTGTGAGGAACAAAGCAAGATTGGTATGTAAAGGATACTCATAGCAAGAAGGAATAGATTATGAAGATACTTTTGCACCTGTTGCAAGAATTGAAGCAATAAGAATGTTTTTGGCTTATGTAGCTTATAAGAAATTCAAAGTATATCAGATGGATGTGAAGTTAGCATTTTTGAATGGAGAATAAGAAGAAGAAGTCTACATTGAGCATCTTGAAGGTTTTCCCTTAACTCGTGAAGGAGACATGGTATGTAAACTGAACAAAGCTTTATATGGACTTAAACAAACACCTAGAACTTGGTATGGAAGACTAGATAAGTATTTGATAAAATTGGGATTTTCTAAAGGCACAACAGACAGTAATTTATATCTGAAAGAAATTGAGAATGGTTTGTTGATTGTAGTTATCTTTGTTGATGATATTATCTTTGGAGGAGAAGATGAAGCTAGTGATAAATTTGTAGATGAAATGAAGACTAAATTTGAAATGAGCATGATTGGTGAGATAAAATATTTCTTAGGATTGCAGATAACATAGAACAATGATGGTATTTTCATATGTCAAACAATGTATCTAAATGACTTATTGAAGAGATTTGGAATGGAAAATTATAAGCCAGTTGGCACACCTATGGTAACTGGTCATAAGTTATCTAGCATAGATGAAACTCCTGCAATTGAACACAAGAATTATAGATCTATAATTGGAGGATTGCAATATTTAACTCATACAAGACCAGACATATCACATGTGGTTGGAATTGTTGCAAGATTTCAAGCTGATCCTAGAGAGTCACATTATGCAGCAGTAAAAAAAATATTGAGGTACTTAAAAGGCACAATTAAATATGGATTATGATATGAAAAATCTGATGATTTTACCCTATGTGCATATACAAATGTAGATTGGGGAGGTAGTATTGATGACAAAAAGAGTACAAGTGGTGGAGCATTTTTTATTGGAGGAAGATTGGTTTCTTGGCTAAGAAAGAAACAAAATTGTATCTCACATAGCAGAGTAGAAGTAGAATATGTAGCAGCAGCAAACAATTGTAACTAGATAATATGGATGAAACAAATGTTGAAGGACATTGGAATTAAATTTGATGAGCATGTTGTTATACACTGTGATAACACCAGCACAGTAAGTATGTCTTAGAATCCTGTATTGCATTCTAAGACAAAGCATATAGAAATAAAGTATTCTGTTGTAAGAGAGAAATTTGTAGAGAAAAAAGTCAGACTTGAGTATATAAGTACAAAAGAGTAGATTGCAGATATATTTACAAAGTCTTTACCTAAAGATACATTTGATTATTTGAGAGGTATGCTTGGGGTTATGCCCCAACCTACTTTTGAGAAGTGATGCAGATTGTTGCATCAGTCCAGTGGTATATGAGTTGTATCTTTTTCTGGACTGGATGTTGGTACTTCCTCTATGGGGGAGTATGTGTGTTTTGAGCTGAGTCATGAAGGACTCTAGTGAATGTATTTTCTAAAAAGTGTCTTTTGACATTGAGGATTAACATATTGATGCTTACATTTGTCTTTGATGTCAATGGGGGAGAAGGATACATGAAAAAAATCATGTATGGGAGAGAAGGATTAAAAAAAAAAGAGAAGAACAAAAAAGAAAAGAACAAAAAAAAGGAGAAGAGCAAAAGAAAGAGAAAAGAAAAGAAAAGAATAAAAAGAAAGAGAAGGATACAAACATATGTTGGGGAGATAAAGCAATATAAAATGAAAAACCTATAAGATTTGATTTATGAAGAGGAATTGAAAAGATTGAGATTTGATTGATGAAGAGGATTTGAAAATATTTCAGAGTAGTAGTATTGCAGTTTGGTATTCATGGAACTTGGATGTTTTTTCATCTATGTTGCCATCAATGCCATTGGGGGAGATTGTTAGGAATGAATGTTGAACATATCCTATGGAGGAGTATTCAGAGTCATTCTGTAGTAGTTGTATATTGCATTCATGACTGTGGTTGTCATTGATGTCAACATAGTGATCTACTGGAGATTAGCAGAGAAGCAAGCAATGTTTGAATTAGCACACGTGGAGTATTGAAGATCAAGATATGCAAAGTTGAGGAATTACTTTATATTGTGTCCTGAGATCATGGTCAAGAGAGCGTATAGAAATTCAATTATTCATGACAATTATGTACAATTCAGTGGAAGCGGTATTCAAGAAGTGTTCCTAAGAAGCGACTTGTAGTAACTGGATGATATCTCCTAATCAGGATAGAATCTAGGTATGCGAAGTTGTAGAGTTGATGAAGACATTATGATAGTGACGTGGACATGAATTTATGAAATATTATGTAACGTGTGAAGGTTTATATTTTGTAATTGGTTAAGCCTTGTTGGCCGACTCATTGTAATTATTTGAGTGTGTATAAAGGAAGGATTTTTTTCCTTATTGTAAAAATTAGTATGGTAGATGAATTGAAAAATTGAGAAATATATGTTGTAAAGAGGATATGCGAATTGTAGAGATCTAGTATTGAGATCTGGTGAAGCAGTTGATGTAGCTTGGCACAGACAAAGGAGAAAAGATAAGTTGCTAAGATCAGTAATTATTTGGTATTATTCTGTTGGAAAGTGTGTTCAATGATCTTTCACTTGAAGTTGTTTGGACAGTGGGTCATTATGTCTTCCATAACTCCTAACCGAGTTAGAATCTTCTAACAGGGATTCAAAGTCTCCTAACAGGGACTCATATGTAATGAATGTATTTCATAAGGCTCCTAACAGATTCCATCCTATCACAAGGAATTTTTATATTGGTACATCTTTTGTGGGCATCATTTCTACCGGGGTTTACTCTCTGATCAAGAGGTTCCCTAGTCAACATATCTTGTGTTATTGTGTTGTTTTGGATGTTTATCTTTCTATGGTTGTTTCTTACATTGATTACATGGTTGAAATCTATTAATGGTGATAAAGTTGTATTTATCTAATAATTGATTCACCCCACCCCCGTCCTCCTCTCAATTATCTTGGTGGACTTTACTTTCTAACAATACAAAACACCAGGTTAAAGGTGGTGAGAAAAATACTCTTACAATAAAAAACTATTACAAAGAGTTCTCCAAAATGTGAACAATAAAAGAACTTATCTTGCCTAGATAGTTCTAGTTATAGCTTTGTCTCTTACTAATCCTGCATCTGATCTCTTCTCTCAGATTCACAACCTTGCTTCGTCATCATACAACATATATCGCTTTCATAAAAGCACTCTATACTTATACAAAAATTGCTATCCAGTCGGCTTCAAAAATACCATACAAAACATAATAATTAATTATGTAAAGGGAAAGCATGAAGTTGGAGATCATATATTACCCAAGTGTCAGCAATATACTCCATTCACCTGACTTAGCACATTACGATATCCACTAACCTTGCCTTAATCTTCACAACTGCTCATATGCCCTGTTATACTGAATCTTTGTCTTTGCATACCTTTAGATCATTGAATCTTACTGATTTGATCACCAAAACTCATGCGCTCTTAACTAAAGCATATGCATATCCCAAAATACCTTCTACTAACTTCGCAGGCCATAATACCTCATACATTTCTATCGCTAACCAAAACTGTAACATTGTACCCTGTTACCCAAATTATGGACTTAGTCATTTTCATGACTGTGACTCTAGTACTGAACCTCTCATTATGCGATCACTCCAGCATAAGTGTTTCCATGAATGACAACCCTTAAGTGATCCCTAGTGCTCCACAACATCACCTGCCAAAAATCTCTCCCTTTGGCATTGATGGCAACACTTAGAAAAATGACTAAGTGTCAAAATACAACTCTCTTCTTTTCATTTTCTCTTTTCTACTTTGTTTTTGTTTATACATATTTTTCTTCTTCTTGCTAGTTTTATTCTCTCCCTTTCTTTTACTTTTACTTTTACATACTACTCTCCTTATTTTTATTTCTCTTCCTCTCCCTTTGACATCAATGGAAAAGGTTCATTTAGAATTTCAAAAAACTTAAGCACATAAATATTTAGTGCTTACTCACCAATTTTAAGACATCTTGGAAGGAGTTTTCCAAGGTATTCACTTCCTCAACCCATTACTTTATTAGTAGCTCACTAACATGGATTAATCCATTCAGTGCATATGAAGCGATCTCTGCTTCCTTAAGATTAGTAGGTGTAGACAAAGCCATTGATCCTTCAACCTTTTCCATCTATGAGAGATGAGTCTCAAGCATTGAAAGCTTAGGGGTCAATAGGCTTCTTAACAAGCCAAATCTATCTGCAACTCTCCCTTTCTCTATTTCTAGTACACTAATCTTGTCTAACAACCTGGATGTCTCTTTATCCATTTTGCTCATAGTTTGTGAAGATGATTCACAACTATCCATCAGATTGTCAAGAGTATCCCTATCCTTGGCTATAATCTCCTCAATGTTATTTACATGCCTGCAAGGACTTATGCAGTAGCTGTAATTTTTATTTAATCCTTGTGCTACACAACTCTTGGCCTTAAGAGTAGTATCCTTGAGAATGTCTAAGTCCCATAAAATGGACTGACAGACTTCTCTCAACTTCTTCTCCAAAAATTTATTCTCTGCCTTATCTTCTGCAGTCTTTAGCAATGAGTCAAAGTGACTATCAAAGCTATCCAATACCATACCAAGATTTTCAGCTTCATCCTTTTCTTGAAAGATAATCAGTGAGGGAAGTAGCTTGTTTACTATTTCAACAGCCCTAGCCATTACCTTTATTCTTGTGTCCCCTTTCTGTACTGACCTTTCTTTAGCCTTGGCAAAGGACATGAAAGATAGCCTCATAAATTCATCCTCATCCATAGTATCTACATCAAAACTTGTTGGTTTGGCCATATTTGCCAACAATAAAGAGGTGTCCATTTTAAACTCTGCAACTTTTCCTGTTCTGGTCTCTTCTTCCTTCTTCCTATTGTATCTCCTTCTCCTATAATTTATCCTTAGTTTTCTCTTCCTCTATCTATTCTTGTTCTCCAACTTCCATCGCACTATCCAAATTATCCATAAATGGATCATTTACATCATGCAAAGTGTAAAGGGTCACATGCACACCAGAGACAAATAAATTTGGCTGCATGTTATCTTGTACACTTTCATCCACTACTTTGGAACTTTCTCCCAAACCCAAAGATGTAGGCATGGTGACCTTGGGAGGTGATTTCTTCTACGTGTAATACACCTTTGGGGGTTTGTGAAAATGCTCCTTCCAGATCATCCTCACAAGACTTGAATGGATGTCTCTTAAATTTATACCTAGGTCTATCCACAACATCATAAACCACTAGTGCATCCATAATTTATCTATGAGTATAGGTCTAAATACCTTAAACACACTTAAATCCAATACTTTTATCCTTTGCAAGTTGAGTGAGTGCATTAAACACAAGTAGCTCAACTTCGCATCCTGTCCAGTCAACATAAAACTCACAAATACGCAAAATGAATCTCCAAGTGTTGCACTCTCATCCACTAACTCCAAAGTGTATGTACACACCATACCAAGCTCACATGAGCTTACTCCAGGGGCTAGATATATTTTGTTCTTTGCATCCAATGCTCCCCTTAAGAAGGGATAAGTTTAGTAGCGAATTTCACTCGTCGGGGACCTAGAATTTGGCAAAAAATATTGGACTTTTAGGGTGGCCATTTCGTCCACACTTTATAAAAATTGGGTCCCATGCATAGGCCAATCGCCAATAGTGATATGGAATTATTTGTATTTCAGCGATGACTTCGCCAATAGAATCTAATTTTTCCACACAGTAAATTGAATATATTCACCTATAATTTCCAAACCTTGTCTTAATCGATGGTCATATTCACCAATATGTGGTCAAAATTTAAGTTAGGGTATGAGTTAAGTACATAGATTTGACATGTGTCTCTATTCCGGAGACTTTTCATGGAACTTTTTATCCTTTCAAACTTTGGCCCGAAATAAATTTGATTATGGACACATGTCTTTATTTTGGAGACTTTCTCTGGAACTTGGCATCCTTTAAACGTTTGGCCCGAAATAGGATTTACGCCATTGATTTAGGATCATCCAACGATTATAAAAAATAGGTTTACAATATGTCAGATGATATAAAATTCACTTAGGAAACCTTACTAAAATAGTAAAATTTGTTTGAAATTTTGGAGGCGCTACCGCAAAACCCTCATTCAATAATTTGGAGGGAAATTGTAGGGTTAAAAGTGGGGAAAATTTAACCTTCAAATATGATAATTAATTAGGATCCATATAACAATAATGGTGAAATGATGGTTGCTAGGTATGTGTACTTCTAGGCATGATTTTCTTCAACAATGAAAGATTCGCTAGGATTTTATAGAATTTTTATACAATTGAAAAAAAATCTCCACTTAAATTAATATTTTTTCCTTTCAAATTAAAAAAATTTGCCAACAATATATATTTTTTCACCCAAAATAATGTAGGATTCGCCATGATTTTACACCTTTTCTAGGGAGGGGGTTTCTTAAAGTTTTCCCTACCCTTAAGGCCATGCGACCTTCTAGGTCGATTCCTCAAAGAACCCATCATGTGAAGACACAGTATCATCAATGGTCTCTCCTTGAACTAATGCTTTGCTTAAAACTTTCACCTTTCATATCTTGTCATCCTCCTTGCTCTCTGATTTCTTGAAATGATCCTCAAACTCATTCATGTACTCATTAAGACTCTTACCATTGTCACCAACATTCTTCCTTATAACCATAGGAGGTGGTTCTCTCGGTTCACTTGATTTTCTTGGTCCTCTTTTGTTGTCCTCTCCATTGTATCTACAAAAATTCAATGTGTCCAAGGTTGTTGCATTCATAACATGTACCTGAGGTCTCCTTCTATCCTGATTTACTTGCAGTTTATAATACCTTGTAGTGTGTCCAAACTTGTTGCATTTTTGACATGTGATCTTGGCTATTGATTCTTACCTGACATAATCTTTCTTGTACCTAGACTAATCTAGTTTTCTGCAATCTACTTTCTTGTGTCCATACTCATAATAGTTAAAATGGTAGCTGGTAAAGGGTTTAGAGGTACCTTTACTTCTACAATCTATTTTCATATGTCCAACTTTGTTGCATCCAAAGCATCTACCTCTAAAAGGTATGATCTATTCTTTAGGTTCTTCATGAGTAGGTCTTTCTTCATGTGTAGGTCTTTCTTTATTCTTTTCTCCACTTGCTTCTTCATTGGTTTTAGAACTTTCTGCTTCATTGAATCCAAATCCAGTCATGTCTCCTTTAGGTTTATGTCTTGCTCTTTGCTCATCAATTTTGTCACTGCTCATGTGCAACTTCTCAATGTGTAATTTGGCTTGAGTGAGTTCACCTTTAATGATCTGATTGTACTTCTCCAATTCCTAATATTTATCCTTGTAGTGATCAAGTTCAATCTTCATTAGTCCTATTTTCTCATTTACTTCTTTTAGAGATTCTTCAACTTTTTTCCTAGCATCTTTTCATGTTGAATCTCTTTTATCATCAAAAGATTGATCTCCTCTTTATCTTGCTCTAGTCTCTTCACTTGATCTGATGAATCATTGTCTGAATCTTCTTGGATCTTGTCTATAAGATTTTGTTTCTAATTTCTTGAAGCTTCCAGTTGTTCCTTTAGTTTCCTGATGAAACCTTCTACTCTTCTCAATTTGAATTTCAGTGTACCATTCTCAACCTTTTCTTTATCCAAATCTTTAAGTGTTGCTTTAAAGTTCTCTTGAAAACTTTCTGAATGCACTCTGATCTCCCTTAAGCTATTAGGTTTTCTCTTCAAGGGCCAATAGCTCTGATGCCAATTTTTAGGAATAGGTAATACTAAGAGGGGGGGTGAATCAGTATTACTAAACTTAGATTGAAACTTCGAGCAATTATAAATAAACCATAGCACTCATAAAATGAAAAGAACAATAAAACATAACACATAACTCATGACACCATGATTTGTTCTTGAGAAAACCCTAGCCAAGGGAAAACCCCGGTGGGGATGGTACCCACAACTATGCACTAAAATATTGTATCCCTGTTAGGAGATCTAGCCATGTTAGGAGCTGATTATTACATAGTGCATTTCCTTGCTAGAGGATTACAAAATCCTGTTAGGGGTATACAAAACACCTGGTTAAAAGTGGTGAGAAAACTGCTCTTACAATCAAAAACTATTACAAAGAGTTCTCCAAAATGTGAACAATACAAGAACTTATCTTGCTTAGATAGTTCTAGTTATAGCTATGTCTCTTACTGATCTCGCATCTAATCTCCACTCTTAGATTCGCAACCTTGCTTCGTCATCATACAACATATATCGCTTTCATAAAAGAACTCTATACTTATACAAAAAATGTTATCCAGTCGGCTTAACAAATACCATACAAAACATAATAATTAACTATGTAAAGGGTAAGCATGAAGTCAACAATCATATATTACCCAAGTTTTGGCAATATACTCCATTCAAATGACTTAGCACGTTATCATATCTGCTAGCCTTGCCTTAATCTTCACAACTGCTCATATGCCTTGTTATACTGAATCTTTGTCTTTGCATACCTTCAGATCACTAAATCTCATTGATATGATCACCAAAAATCATGCGCTCTTAACTGAAGCATATACATATCCCAAAATACCTTCTACTAACTTCGCAGGCCATAATACCTCATACATTTCTTTTGCTAACCAAAACTGTAACACTGTACCCTGCTACCCCGATTTTGGACTTAGTCATTTTCATGACTATGACTCCAGTACTGAACCTCTCATTATGCGAGCACTCCAGCATAAGTGTTGCCATGAATGACAACCCTTAAGTGATCCCTAGTGCTCCACAACATCACCTGCCAATATTATTTTATTAGAATAATGTCTGCAAACTTATTTTTACATACAAACTTATATTTATGTAATGGATACATTTTTTTAATAGGTACACATTATTTAAAAGTTGAATTCTTATCCTGCCCTTTGCATTGGGTTTTGCATTGGGATAGGCTTGGTGGGACCAAGCATATGCCTTGGATATGCAAATTAATGGGCAAGGCATTGGAACCCTCAAATTATGCCTTGCCATAATTCCTTGAATGACTTCCTAGTCGATTTTTTTGATGAAATGAAAACCCATTGGACCTCTTCCTGTTTAGAATTCAAAATGTATTTTTTGGAGGAATTTGATTAATTTTGCTATTTTTATATTATTTATTAATCAAACCGGTACATAAACTTCAAATAGAGAGCTTGTCCAAATTTTTAATAATTATTTTATTTTTAAATTATTTACAAAATTAATTATATGACATCAATCTACACACAATTCTCTCAAAGATTAAAAAAATAAAAAAATGATAAGTTTTGGTCAATATATGGTGGTCGTACACTAGAGGTTTACAAAATAAACTTTAGGGTCAATAACAAATTAATAAAAAAATATTTAATGAAAAAAATATTATAATCAATCTTTAGTGTCTTAGGTATCTTCCCCAAAAGAATTTACAAAAGCACTTTTATTTAGGTCAAAATATGGTGGTCATACTCATGTATGGTATGGTCTTAAAACATGCATTTTGAAAAAATAGTTTTTACACACTCCTACTAAAAAATCGTTTCTACCATGTGGGTATTGGAATAAATTACATATTTAAAAAGTAGACTCTGGGCACTACATTTTCTGATGCAGGGACTTTCGATAGTCATAACTTTTGACTCGGTTGTCCATTTTGGCAGAAATTTTATGGGTATATTCTTGAGATTTTATCATATGTTAAAAAATAACAATATTTAAATTCTATTGTAGATTGAGAATTTTGATTCCCTAAGGATGTATCTTAAAAGTAATGCAACCCACACACTAACATATTTGTAGTGAGTATGCACAAATTTATATTTATTCTAATTGTAAAAATACTATTTTTTTAATATGAACTTGATAGGATAAGAGATAAGTATGTAAATTAAAGTAATATCCTAAAAAAATTGTAGAATACACATAAAGCTCTAAAGTAGGATACAAATGCATATTCAAGATGAGTAGAATAATTTGTTAATGTTAAAGCGATTGCGCAAACCTTACCAGAGTAATGGTTTTAAGGTAGCATACATATGTCCAAAAGACAAGTGCATTGCCACAATGATATGCCCCTTCCTCCCCCCACCCTCCTCCCCTCCTCCCTCTACTCCCCCTTCGTCCTTCTCGCTTGGGATCTTTGGTTTCCTTTTGTTTTTTACCCCACTCCCAACCTTGGCCCTTTCCTCTTCCTAGTGTGTGGTGCTTCTCACCTCTCTCTTCCCCCCTTTTGTTTTTATGCATATGCCCATATACATATATAGAACTTCTTATTCTTGGGTACACATGTGCACACGAGCACACATGCATGCATGTGCGTATGCATGCACACACACACATTTATTATTTAATTTTGGATTCATATATTTGTATTTATACATTTAAGTATTCACTTATTTGTATATATACACATGCATACATATATATCTATATGTGTGTGTATATATACAAACTTTTATTCCTTTGTGTTGTTATATATTTATTTGTATTTATATGTATGTACATATATGTATGCATATACATATGTATGTGCACACGCACACATGCACACATTTGCAGTTATGTTTTTATATTTTTATGAGATATTGTTGTATATGCTCTTATCTAATTTTTAGTTTTTTTATATATATTCGCTCTTTTCGTCTTATACACACACACACACACACATCGTTTTGATTTTTACTTTTTGATGTTTGTATGTGTGTGTGTATCGACTTTGTATTTTGCTTATGCTTTTTATGTCTTTATTATGTATTTTTGTTTGTTTATGTATAATAATTTAGTTATCAAAATATTTAATATTTATTTTAGTTTTCTTTTCTTTTTATATATACATATATTTGCACTCATGTTCATTTTTATGTACTTATTATGTTTTTTTGTATGCTTATTTTTAATTTTATTACTTTGGTATTTATTTATTTGTACTTTTATTTATTTCCATGTATTTGTCTTTTAGTCATGTATGCTCATTTTTTCATTTTTTTCATTTTATGTTTTGTGTAGTTATTCATTTACTTATATTCATATTTTTGTTTCTTTATTTTAAATCATTTGGAGTGGTGTTTATTTTTATTTTTATTGGTGATTAGGTGAAGGTCTTGTCATTTTTAATATTTGTGTACCTCTCTTCTCTCTCCCCCTTTCTTTCTCCCTCCTATTATTTGTATTTTTTGCTAGATCTCCAATCTACTATCTTATGTTTCTTTTGCTCTCTTGCATCTTGATGATGGATCATGTAGTATGATCTGAAACGTTGATGACAAAAAATTCTACACAATTGAATCCAGAAATTGATATAGCATTTGTATGGATTGTGAAAATCTAATAGATTTGATGTTGTCTATTATCCAAAATTATATATACAGACGTAAGGCCATCTATGGTAAGGCTTAGAAGACCATTCACACATAACATTGTTAACTTTCAACTGAGCAATCTCTATCAAGGTGCAAATGCCACAAATGATCTCAATCTGGGTAAGCCACTAAACTAGGGAGACATACTTCTCAATACCATAAATATATAATTGTATCATAACTATCTATTTCTATCCACGTACCTCAAGGATAAACAAAGATGAGCACAAGAAGAATCATAATTACATATTACTTTATTAACATATGAACACATGTATATAAAGGTTGAGATAAGCATAAGAAGTTTCTTAATCACATGAAGTTTTATTATAACATTGATAAATGTATATAAAGGTTACACTTCTCCATCATAAAATGTGTTTAAAGCATATGTACACTACATCTTCTCACTTGTTGTTCTCTCAACTCTAAGTAATATAATTGAAAGAAACTTTTATACAACCCTACTGAATTATGTACAAGAATACATTTATATAGTATATAATCCACCTACTTAAAAACCTAACCCACCAACACATCTAACAACCAAAACATAATTTCTAAACACATTGTAATCCACCAACTCATCCAACTTCTAAAATACAATTATTAAATATATGATTATCCACTAACTCATGTACCTATCAAAACATAATTATTGAATGCATCTTTCTTCAAGTTAGAATGCATGCGTGTGCTTATCACATAATAATTGACATCCCCACACACATTAGTGGGTGACAACTTACTAATATAGGTAAACTTGAGAAACAATGAAAGCACTAATGATCAATTATTCCAACAAAAGCAAATGGACGGCAATCTTATCACGTTTTAAGTCTACCAAAGTATATAACCTATAGTCTCCTACCACTCTAGACAAGAAGTTTGACATTTGAGCTAGAATAAAGACATGTATACAGTGAGAAGGGGTTTGGTGTCCTTGTCTCTGTGATAAGATCTTAAGACAAATTTTCATCATTTGAATGCTATCATCTATCACATATCAAATATAAACCCTTAGAAAGGGCATACCACCACAAGGGCTGGACTAAGTAGCAAAAGAGGCAATTTGGTACAAAAAGCCTGCATAAAACCCTAGCAAATCAATCTCGTTTTTCACAAAAAATTTGACTACCTAATTTGTAGTTAACTATCCTTGGAAGGCATATGGAAGTCAAAAATTATGGAAAAAATAAAATGGGTGTTTGTACTCGAAGAGTCCCTCATGTCACATCCTATCTAAACTGGGAGAAAAGCTGCCCCTAGCACAGTTAACCGATTGGCAAAAAATGCAGGTTATAGTACGAGGTGTTTTCTAAATAAGCACCTGACACTGCTCACCATTACCAAATTATCTTCTAATTTCCAATACATCACATTGAACAGTACTGTACTAACTTGTCATGTTATGTTATATTGCGTGAGAGGAAAGTAATGAGCGTAGAGATAAACTTAACAATCATATGATGAGCTTTCAGGCAAATCCATTGTCATGATTGAATGCCATTTTTACTTTATCTTGTTGACATTCCAGACAAGGATCAGTCTTGTCTAAGTGCACATACTCAGTGTGTATATACAACTACAGTCTAGAATAGCCATGTCCTCCTCTACACTACAACCCATGCAATTGATATGTCATTTAGAAAACTCAAGAACAGTACTGTGTTCTTTTTATTTGATATGACTGATCCTTTGAACCATCTGCCTTAAATTGTTCCAGATCCAAAATGTTGAAATTAGTTTCACTGATCTCATATTCTCTGTTGTATCAGTCTTTTGACAAGAAGGGTTCTTCTGCATTGCTGTTGATCAAATATACTCGAAGGCTCTACTATGATCCACTGTAAGGATTTAGCTAGGAGAATGTTAATTTTAGTTGTTTTGTTCCTTTGGAGAATAAATTCTTCATTTTCTTATCAGATGTCCAATATGAGGATGAAAAATATAGGTATGCCAGCCCAACGAGATCCTAAATTGCTAGAATCTGATACATATGTGGGTGTGTATGAATAGTGAGAAAATAAATGTAGTATGTTATTCTTTGTAACTATAGTAAGAATAATCATTTTTTAAGACTTTCTATGAATTTATGAACTTATAGCAGGATAATTATCATCTCATCTCTTAATGCTCATCTTTCTTGTTTATTTAATGTAATAGGTGGTGGAGATCAGGTGGGCTTTTTTTTTTTCATATTTTTCAAAAGGTTGATTTATTTGTTTTCAATCTAAATTTTAGATTATATTCAATGACCATTAATATCCTATTCACTCTTCAAATTTCGATTATATTCAATGGTCATTAAGATCCTATTCACTCTTCTCTTTCTATGATGGAAGATTATATTCAGTGATCACCTTGATCACTTTTGATAAAATACAATTTGAAAAACTTATGCCAACTATTGTTAACATAGTTTTGATATTGATGTAAATATGATGCCATTTTTTTCCCAGTTATGATCTTATATAATGTTAAGATGACTAATGTTTTATAGCACTAATGACAAAATGATGGCGAATTCTTTACAGCTGGATTTGGAGAGCTGTCACTCTGTCAAGAATATGTAAGGAGGAAAGTAGTGCCAAATAAATCTGAACCATCACTGAGTAGCAATACCTTTGTTATTCTACTCTTACAGCACGAATGTTGCAGACATAAATATTAAGATAAATTCAGGTGCTATCTTTTCTGAGCTTTATCTACTCATCTCCCATTCTTTCTTTCTTTCCATCCATCTTAACATATCACCTTATCTTTTTCTTTTTTCTTGACCTTGCAAGGCTTAGACACAAGCTTCGTGTTTCAATGGCCGCCCTCTACGCCGTACTTGTGCATTTTTCTCCATGACTATCTCACCCTACACTCCCCTTTCTTCATTAGTATATATCCCTCCTGAGCTTGTACTCGAATGATTTGAAACATGGTGAAATATTTTATATGATCTTTGCATGTGTAACCTTCATTGGTTTTATCCATCATGTGTACTGTTAATTTTGATCCAATGACGATATGATGTATAGGGATATTGTTTTTTCATTTTTTCATATTTTAGGAGTGTTGAGTAGAATAACATTATCCTTTCATTTTCTTTAAATGAAATAGATTTTGTATGCACTATTTTGTAGTTGTTTAACATAATAATGTTTTCCTTTGTCTAATCAGTTCAATGTTTCTATCACTTAACACTATGAGTTTAGTCTTTTTATCATTTCATACTATTTTGAATGTAGTTATTATCAATAATGAATTGAGACTTTCTATCATTTCACACTATTATGAATGTAATTATGAATTTAGTTTTATTATTTCACACTATCTTGAATGTAATTATGAGTTTAATCTTTATGTCATTCCACACTACTTTTCATATAATTTTAAGTTCATCTTTATATGTCATTTCAAACTATTTTTGAAAAGGGATTCAAATAATTGATGTAAGAGCATTTATAAAAAGTTTATATCAATTAAATTTTATTTGTATATTTTTCAAAATAAAATTATGATTTCAACAATTACAAATAATGGTTTAATCTAAAAGCTTTGTTCATATCAAAACATATTATAGAAATATAATGCCTTCAAGATCATATGTAGACAAATTATATCCATTTCAAATTATTCTCAATGAGATTACAAAAATCTTAGATCAATCATTGGAGCTATTTAAATTATTTATTTTATTTTTCAGCATGTAAAAAAAGATCTAATTTCATTATTAACATTTTAAAAAAAATGCATCACTATGTCTTGCACTTATTAATTTTTATAAATATAATAATTTTAGAAAACAATTAGGTTATTTATTAGTACATACCAAGAAAATTTAATTGTTTGTTGAAAACTCAGAATTAAAATGCACCTTGTAAATATAAATTAAGTATGAAATAATTTTTATTTTTGTTTATCAATTAATTCAATCTAAAACTTTTTAATGAATATTATTTGAGTATTTGAGAGTCTACTCACAATCCTATCCAATTGGTAAGGTTTTGTCTGGATAGCATAGTTTCCTCTTTTGTAAAAATAGATCTTCAATACCTACAAGAAATGATTTCTTAAATGATATTGGTGTAATAAAAATAGTGTGGAGGCGAGAAGCTATGTGTTATTTTATATCTAAGTGTTGAAGTGTGCAACTTCTTAACCTTAGTTAGACCCCTAGGTTGAGTTAGCAATGGAAAAATGGATATAATGAGACAATGGATGTTGATGTAAATAGAGGAATGAATCTCATTGGTCTCATTGTTAATATTGCTTAACATTGAGGCAAGTAAATGAGTGAATCTAATTACCTTAATAATGTGCTTTGAAAGTGAATGTCATCTTATTTTTTATTGTCGGTATTACACGATGCTAGAAAATAATGATTGATGCATGATTAATGTGAGTAGAAATGTTGAAGTTTATTCTTGCAAAACATTGTAATATTTCTTTTTGTGACAATTTTATATGATGGTTTATTTAAATCACAATTTTAGATACATAATTTAAACTTGTAAACACACATGTTGAGTAATAATTGGATCTCAAAATTGGTCAATCTTGAAAAGAGAATTTGAATTTTGAACAGTAAGGATGAGGTCAGACAATGCTCACCATCTCTATAGAATCATCATCACGCATTGTCAGAACAAAGCGCGTCTGCCTCAGATCCAAAATCATGATGCACTTCTAACAAGGAGCAATAATCAACTCAGCTTGTCTCAAGAAGTCTTGACCCAAGATCAAATCATAGTGATCCATCTCAATAGCTACCAAATCAACAGATATCTACCCAACTATCATGGGCTCGGTCCCAAAGCCTGTGACAGTCGGTTCAGAGCGAGGTTCTGCGACGATCTGATACACAACTCTAGAAAGTTGGTATCAGAGCTAGCTTGCTTTTCAGATTTGATCTAAGGTGTAAGAGATCAGACATGCAGTGCAATTAAGGAGAAAGAATCATAGATATGTATCCATCAAGTCAAGTAGGTTCTAAAGAAAATGATATTGTATTTCTTAAGTAACGGGTTGCACTTGGGATTAGTAACCATTACAATTGACCAAAATAAAGTACTAGAATCAGTATGCATCTAAGGCATCCACTCAAAAGTGTCATAAAAGATGTTTGCATATTTTTCTCTATTATTTTTTGTGACATTGGTGTGTGGGTAAAGCTAAATGTGCATGCATGCCAAAAGTAGATTAATTATGGGTGTGTAAAACTCTTATATCATTAAAGAACATAAATAAAACCATGAAAATATTGGTAGTTCCCAACATCCCTCATGAGATTCTCAACATGGATTAACCACCTCCTAGGGATTCTATAAGTCTAGTGGTTGTATCAGGCATTAACAAGTCAATCTTTTGGTGCAATAAAAATCACTACTTGTAACAAGTGGTATCAAATCTTGGTCACAGGTTTGAATCTACACAGGCCACAATGAGTCACGTTGGGAGGGGGGTTGTTGGTAGTGCACCAACATCCCTTGTGAGATTTGTGGCATGGCTTAACCATCTCTTGTGGATTCTATAATTCTAATGGTTGTATCATGTATTGACATGTCTATCTTTTGGTGCAACAACAATGACTACTTGTAACATATACCTCTTAATAAATGGTCTCTAGAGGGTGAAAGATTAGATTATCATAAAAGAATGTATCAAAGAGTATTAATTTATCACTAAAATCACATGAAAGATCAATGTCCATGGACTATAAGTATGAGACACATCAAACCATAATAAAGCCTAATTGGTTAAAATTTCTTTAAATACATTTGACATCATGAATATATCATAGCGTGTACACTCATAATATATAGCTTATATTTTGATTTTCACTAAATTCATGACTCAATGAATCTCTAATATTATATAATCTTTTAAGATTAGGATCTCACCCAACATGAGATATTATAATATTTATAGCATTTGTAGATCCCAATTATTAATGTATCTACGTCAAACAAAATCATACTAAGGCCCTAATGTGATTAAACAAAAATAAGGAAGAAGGAACATCACCTTAACTATGACAACATCATAGAAATTATGATTCCTAGATGTACCAATACAAGTTAGGGATACTTTGGTGCATGAGCACCTAGGCACAATGATATGCATCAAGAGGTTCCAGGAAGTTCAAGAATCATAGTATGAGTAATTTGATTGTATTCAAATCTTTCATAATGTATCAAGATCATTTGAGGCCATTGAATCAAATATGTAAGGCTAAAAGAGCCATTTTGGCTAGAAGTTGTCATATGGTCCAATTGAGGTCCTAAGTGGTCTAAGAGGTCACAATGAAGTAAAGGTGTCATGAGAAGGCAAATACATTTTTAAATGAATTATTTATTCCACATTGAGGTATTAAAAGGGTTAGTGCAAGTTTCAAAGTCATTTTGTCAAAGATGTAAAAGTTGCCTAAAAGTTGCATAATGCACCTTTACAATATTGCATTCAGAGATTGTAAGGGGGTTTAGGTGATTAGTTCAAAAGATGGTTAGAATGGTTCATAACTATCAAGAGGATAAAAAATGCATTGTATGATTGATCCAAGCAGTACTGATAAGAAAGAGATCATTTTGGTATAATTTGTGCATCAAAAGACTTGTTATTTTGATTGGGTTTGGGTTTGACATTTTTTCTATTGTTTCCAGGCCTTGTACGAACCTGCATGGCTTGGAAACAGTGTAACAATATGATGGATACATATTATAATGAATCCTCTTTCTTTTTGTTTTTTCTGAGTCAATTTCTTGAAAGAATAAAGAAGTTATGCAAGGTTTTGTTAAATCTGACCAAAAACTCTCAGTAAATGGGTTGATAGAAAGGGATTTGATTTTTATTTTAATTTTAGTGATGGATAGATTAACAACTTGCATTTTTTGAGACTAAATTCACAAGGATTTCATTTTATTATGGCTTTGTTTTGAATAGTGATGTATGCGGAGAGGGAATTTCTACCCTAGCGGGCAAAACAAATAAAATTTTGAGTTTCTATTGTCAAAAAATAAGTCTCAGCATGGGAATGATAACTTCCAAACCAACAGTTGGATTTCCCTACATTTTTTATATATTTTTTAAACATAAATTTCTACAACTCCACTGGAGTGATTCTCCAATTTCATCCTGGGTTGGAAGATATTAATGTCTAAGTGAGAGTCTAGAAAAAGGCAGTAAAATTACTAGTTTTTTATAGTAATCTTAATAATCTTGATTCTTATCAGTATGGGCTTGTTATCAGTATGGGATGTCTCCATTAAACATGGGATTATGAAATAAGGTTTGTAATATCTCCATAAACTCCATTAAAGTGCAGATTGGATAATCCCAATGGTGTTTTTGAAATGATTACAATGATTGTTAGGACAATTTATAAAGGAGGGGCATCAAATTATTTGTAGGTTTGAAAAGGATGAATCGTGGGATAAGGAACTAATGGATTATAGTTACCACTAACCCAAATGAATAGATGTATTTCAAAGACATTTGATAAACTACTTGTGTGTAGGTGTATGCAATAGTTTAATGCTTTGCGAATAAAAATAGGTTATGGGTCTTTTGGATAAAAAGGACCAAGAACAAGAAGTGAATATTGCTAATGTTACTGTTGGACAGATGGTCATGGATTAGAGATTGGTTAATCATAACTAATTATGTATTATGAGAAGGATAATGTGAAGGGATGGTGCAAGTTGTTCGTGGAGGAATGCAAATTGTGGCCTAATGAATGGTTAGTGAATGGTATGATAAACTGACTAATTCTTTATGGAACCTTGTTGATTTTAGCCTTGTGATTGGTTGACAAGGTCATTAACTATTTGGAAACAAATATATATATGAAGTTGATGTATGACCTCCAAACGCAATATTTTGGATAGAGTTGGATGACAAGTCTAAGATTGTGGATGGATGCATAGGTTAAGTATGTGAATTGGAAAACATGATGTTGTTGATGGTTCTTATAGAATGACTGCCTCTTTTGATTGAGGAACCTATCATGGTTCCATATTGCTATTGATTGCATGGATGAAGAAACTGATTGAAATGCCTCTAATTGATTGATTGTGTGTGAAGAGATGAAGAGATCATTGGGATCCTATGAGATTGTTTGAGTTTGAATAATGCTCTGCATCATACTTGATAGTAAATATATGTAGCATTGGTTCACTAATAGTATGCACTTTAGGAATATAAAAAATATTATTAGCTCAACTACCATTATCCTCACTCTCCATGTGTTAACAAACCCTCTAAGGGGTTTCTCCTCCTAAAACCCCTTGTAATTTCATTTTGGATATACTATTTCTTTTCCATTGTTGTTAGCAAACAAATGAAAGATCTTGCATTTTTATCTTCCCAAAACCATACTTGAGTTGTGAGTAAAAGGTTAACTAGACATGGTGTAGCATAGTATAAGGTATCTATGTTGTAGGTGTTCCTCTATTTGTGTTTCTTCTTAGTTGGATTTGGCCTAATAGGTCATATTTATTCCAGCCTCTAAACTAACTTTATTTCCAGTCAAAACCTTGTTTTCCCCTACTTTTTTTAAGGTTCAAAGCCCTTTTAAAATTAGTGCTTACCCTAATAAAAAACATATTATCATTGAGACATCAATAACATCAATAGATTCATCATGATTTTATTGAAACATTTTGTCATCATGAGATAAGACAACTCCATATGAGGAGAATAAAAGAAGACATGTCACATATGCAAGCACCATGTAACTAACTTTATTAGGTATATCACAAGAATATAGAGAGCTACTAAAGTTTGAATCATCGTCACTACTCATTTCATGACTATAATTAATAGTAGGTTCATGAAAATGATTTTCATTAAATTTATTGGAAAAGTATACTCAACATTAAGAGATCATGAACAAGTGGACTAAAAGTATTCAAAATAGAAGGAAAAGTATAGATAACTTTCATAATGGATTAAAAAATACATACATGATATTATAACACATTCATAGAACATATACCACCATTCTTATGGCTAGACATGAATTCATCAATAACCAAAGGATTTGATGTAATAGGTGTGTGTGTGAAAATTGTACCTGATCTGTAGACACAACACTTCAGTAAAACATTAGAGGTTAGCTATAATCAAAATCGTGCAAAATTGAAATCTAATTTAACCAAGTGATTTACTGCCTTCTAGTAGGTGCAAGATTGATGTTCTCAGATTGTTATCGAGATCAGTGACCTAGATGACACCTAAATGAAGGATTTGAATGCAATTGATCTAGATATGAATTGAATGCAATTAATCTATTTTTTTTTATTTTCTATGCAATGATATGATGAAAACTGATATGAAATTATCCTAGAATGAAATTGATCTAACAATGATATGAATTTATGCTAAATGAATGTAAAAACCAAATTGATCTCACAATAGCCTTGATTCGCAATGAGCTTTGATTCTCCAGATAACAATTCTCCAGCGTGATTGTGCAAATTTGTGGATGAATTATGAAGAGCTGAGCCTTGTTTTTATAGAAATCCAAGGCTTTGGAGGTGCATGGATAAAAGCCATAAATCACTCAAATTAACTCAGCTTGATTTTTGAGTTATCTGATAATAATAGATAATTAAGTCACAAAAATCATGCAAAAGCACAGTTCAACTCGAATTAGAAGTTTAGATCAACTTTAAAACTCAAAAAGATGTTGAGTTTCAAAAAGCTAACAACTTGCATTGATTTTCCAATTTGAGTTTAACTGGTCCTTGAATGTGCACATGGATAATTATGATTTAATAAATAAATAAAGTGATTTATTCTCAACTTAGCTGATTTTTGAAATAAAATAATTAATTTATGGGTTAATCAATTATTTAATCAAACTTTTATTAAAATCTATATTATTAAATAATGACAACTTGCTTTAATTAATTAAATAAAAATTTAATCAATTATTCATAGGATATTGGATTTATTGTCAAAATTAAATAATACAATTAATAATAGATAGAATTAAATTTAATTACACAATTAAGTGGCAAGATATTAAATCTAATTAATTAAATATGAAAATATTCAATTAATCAAACTTAGGATAAATGTGATTTATCGCCAAATAATCATTAAATTAAAGATAATTAAGATAATTAGGAATATTGCTAGAAATATTCCCCGATGCAGAATTTAAGATAATCAATTAGGATTCGATGATGTTTTAGATGTGCCTTTGATTAGGACTTTGATGTCGATTTCGTTCGATTTGATGATGTAGGAGATTAATGAACTTATAGCCCATTTTTGGGGTATTACATTTTGCCCCTCTTTGAATTACTGTGCGAAGCACAGTGGTTCAAAGACAGTTTGTGTTTGATAAAGATATGAAACTGATGTTTGATAATTGATATGAGACAGAAGCTGATTGAAAGATTTGATATGGAGATAATAGGTCCTGAATGACCAAAGATAATGTTCACTGTAACATCAAATGAACCTATGATTGCGAAAAAGTGTCAAAACACCTGATTCCAAACCTTAGGATTGCAAAGAAGTGAGTGACCGGTTCTAGACTTGATTGTCTTAGCAGAACTAGCAGGTATCACATCTAAACCCTTCAGTTGCCGAAGAACCAAGGAAAGAACACTATGATCCGATGGTTGCAAAAACTGATACAGATTACAAGATTAGGAGAATACCAGATTGACATGGATCTTGATGAATCTGATATGCCTCGAGTGATGATTGATTTGCCCCAAGTGATAAGGACTTTTGATAAATCAATAACTAGACGTGGTTGTTGTCTTGATCACTGATGAAAGATAACAGATTCCAAATAAAATTAGATTTATAGACTTGAATGATGTGCAATACCATGCCCCCTTCGGGATTAAAATTGAAATCTGACAAGAAAAGTCAGCGTTGATAGTTCAGAAGCATGTTAATTGATTTGAGAAGTGGTTAAACACGTCTGGGAATGCATTTTGCATCATTTGGAGGTCCTGGAGACCAAGTTTGACTAGGTTAAACCATGAGTTGACCATGGTTGACCAAGTTGAAATTTTGATAGTTTGATCTAAGATAATCAGTTAAGTTGAATACTAGATTTCTGCTATGATGGAAGGTCGATTATGCAAGTAGTAGACCGTCCTGGGCCCAAAATATTAAATCACAATTTTGACATAATAAACGATCTCAGATTTTGATTTTGATCCCGAAAAAAGATTCTACTTGCTGTTTCATTGGAGGAACCTTCGTGTGAGATTCAGCTCTTGTTATATTGGAAGAGGTGATTGAAGAATCTTTTAAGTGTTCAAGCAATTTGTGAGATCATGCAAAGAAACATGCAGGATGATAATGCAACCCTAGGACCTAGGACCTACTCACTGATCATGTGTCGATTTGTTATCATCATTGAAATTTTAGGTAACCAGATAAATCAATACAATGCCCACTAGCTATGAAACCATAGACATATGAATATTGATTTGTATGCGCAAGAATCAATACAACACCCACTGGTCAACAACCATGGATATATGAATATTGATTTTATTTTCGGAATGTCAGATTAGATATAAGCACCAAGGAATAAACGCCAAGATGACCTAAGTATCATGTCCATTTTGATATAGCAATTTTCATTTAACATACACATCAAACAGCCAAGAGATTATTCTAAATCCGATGTGAATTACCCGTAGTGACCCTTTATCATTCACATCCTTAGATATGATCGCGTTTCACAGTAGGAGAAAGAACTTACTCAAAAAGACAATAGTGAGATCAAACTTCCTTGAGTTTTCTAGGTATCAATGGTCGAGGTACGCATGGCCATCCAATTCGAGATAGAGGCTCTTACAGTCGAACACCATTTCAATCCAAAATTTCCAATGACGTTAGATTTTCACATACAAGCAAAAGACAAAGAAAAGATTATGCCCCTAGTCATCACTCTCTAAATCCTATAAAGGACATCATCGAAGACCTCGAAGGGACACAATATGAAAAAATCTCAATGTGAATCAATAAGCATACAAGGAGATAAAAGCATGAAAAGCATAGATTGTTTTCAGTTTGATGTTTGATGTTGATTGCGTTGTTGTAGATGCAAAATCCTTTCTGGAGAGGAGACTGACTGACTAACTCAGATGAAGCTTCAAAATGACTCTGACTAGATATGATACGTCTAAGATATGCTGGAGGCCATAGGATATAACATTGATTGCCCCCAAGTGTTAAGCATTGATAGGATACAGACACTTGAGCTGATTGGTGTACAGACTGACTTATTTGAAAATTGGAAATGCAGAAACAAACTGAGAGATATGTACAAACTAAAGCAAAACTGAAAGCTGGGAAAGACCAAGATTGCGCTGATAGATGGAGCATTTTGAAACAAGTGGTGCCCGTTTGTCGGGTTTTCACCATCTTGGCAAAGATTCTATTTTTGCTACCAAGGTGCCTGTTTCTAGGTTTTCACTAAGGCACTTTTTCTTTTGTTCTCATTTTTTTGTATTTTTCATTTTTCAATTTTTTTGTGAATCATCAAGGCACCTATTGCTAGGTTTTCACCAAGATGATCATTTTTTCAGGACATTTTCCAATTTTTAAAATTTTTTCAAGACATTTTACCATAGACTGAATGCCTTAGGCGTAGAATTTCTTCAGATGGAGAACGTTGATTGGTTCTCGGAGCTATTCTCCTTCAGTCATTGAGAGTTGATAAGCACCAGAGCCAAAAGTAGTAGTGATAACAAAGGGACCCAGCCAATTGGGTTCAAACTTCCCCTTGCGTTCTCGATGGGATTGATTTTTAGGATTTTCTCTCAAGACTAGATCACCAACCTGAAATTCTCTGTGTCTGACTTTCTTGTTGTAACCTCTAGACATTCTCTTCTGATATACTCTGAGATGATCATACGTTGCTTGTCTACGCTCATCTAGTAGTTCAAGTTCTTGCAACCTAGACACTTTGTAGTCATCATCAGTTACTAGACCATGCATTCTAATTCTGAGTGATGGGATTTCAACCTCAATAGGTGGTACCGCTTCAGACCCATAAACTAAAGTGAAAGGTGTAGCCCTAGTGGGTGTTCTGATACTTGTTCTGACACTCATTCTGATACTTGTTCTGATACTGGTTCTGATACTGATTCTGATACTGATTTTGATAATTGTTCTGATACTGGTTCTGATACTTGGTAAATTTGATAGCATCTTTTTCCATTTGCAAACTCCCAAACAAGATCATATCATGCAGTCCCAATGTCTAGCAAGGTGGAGAACAAGAGGGATTGACAAGCTGGTGGAAGAGATGGAAGACAAGAGAATAAAGGATAATGAAGGGAAGAAATCCTCAAGGGAAAACTCCTCAAGAATACCCAAGCTAGGGAAAAATTGTCATGTAAAGCGCATTTGGACAAGCAATGAAAGGCTAGCATAGGATAAGTCACAAAATCATAATGCAAGAGCAGGAAAGGATGCAATCCAAAGGAGTAGACATGTCAAGAGGCTTCATAGCACCGTGTTTTACTCTTTCTTTTTATTAGATCAAGACCAAAGGGGAAAAGGATAGCGAAAGACTAGAATGAATGGAGGAAAATAAATATGAAGGCTAAATAGGAAGGGAATGAAAGCAAGATCATCATCAGATAACTCACAAAATAGCCAAATGTTCATGTATAGATCAACCTTGTCAAGATCAAAGAGAGAAGATGGAATGGATGAAATATGTAGAAGAACTACGCATGATGCCTGATTGCCAGGTTTTCATCATGGTACTTATCCAAGGCGCCACAAGGGAGTGGTTTTCACCATAGGATGAATTTATTTCTCTTTACTTTTGCTACCAAGGCGCCTGTTTCCAAATTTTCACCAAGGCCCTTTTTTTCATTTTTTTTTTTTTTTGGAAGAAGGCAAGCTTTTTAGATAATGCTCCTTGAAAGGATAAACCATGATATGTCAAGGATTCAAAATGATACGCTCAAAGATGCTAATAGGGAAAGGGAGATGGAAGAGAAAAATGGAGGATAAGGTTTTATTTAAAGCGAGTGAGGTTGGAAGATAGGAGGAATAGGCAAATGAGGAAAAAGGATAGAAGGTAGAAGGATAATGAATGGAAGGATTGTGAAAGGGTAAATGGAAAGGAAGGAAAGATCAACATCAACACACACCTTGAAGGGTGGCAAGAGGGTGGAGGAAATGTGAATGAAGGAATACGTGATGGAATAGGGTGAATGGATAGCAGAGGTTGTGGTTTAGGCACATGGAATGGAAGAATGTTTTTGGAAGAAGATGAAGTGGAAGCCTTTGGAAGCTTGAATGTCAATTTCACTTTTTGCTCATTACCAGACTCTTTCAAGAGAGACTTTGGAATCCATATAGCCGTAGGCTTTTTATTTCCTTTTGATGATCTAGAGAGAATATCTTCAATGATGGATTTTGGAACCCATACTTGTCTTGTAGTTTTTTTCTTAGATATCTCTTTTGACTTTATGCCTCTGTGTCGTTTAGAGGAGACATGGTGATTTTCTTTTTTGGATGGATTCTTGTATTGCTTCTTTTCCTTGTATTGAACATTCAAGTTACTTCCAAAAGACTTAGGACTTGTGGAAGAAGAAGGAAGATATGACTGGTTTAAATGGGTGGGTGGATGAAAAGGATTCAAGGGTATGAATCTATGTTGATCTTGAGGAAAGATAGGAGATGGAGGTATGTAAGGACACAAGATGGATGGTGAATTAGGAGAGTTAGGAGGGGAAATTGAAGGGACATAAGGACCCAAGATGGAAGGCAGACGTGAAGCCCTTAGTATTGGTGGAAGATGTCCAAGGATGGAAGTGGAAGATGCAAAAGGATAATCAATAAGTTCATCAGCATCTATATGACAACCAAGGATATCAGCATCTTTAGAGTGAGCATTAGAATTTTCAATAGAATCAAGTACATCTTGAATATGAGCACCTTCTTTGATAGGATTGTTCAAAGCTTACGAAGACTTAGGAAGAGTAGAAAGTGGAAATGAACATGGAGTGGTAGAACAAGAAGATGGAAGACTTTGATCTTGACAAGGATCTTTGGATAGCATAAGCGCTTGGGCTCAGAAGGTGGTCTCCCTGGCCAGGTGTTCATTCGGAAGGTCAATAATCAGTCGAGGTGATAGGCGGAAATTCTTTTCTATTGCATGCCCCCTACTATCTATAAGGCCTCTCCAGGGTGGTCTCCCTTGCGACTCCGTCAAGGGTGGTAATAATTTTTCTTTTGATCTTCAATAGGCTTAACATTGGAAGTAACAACACCATTTTTAACAACCTTAATGGAAGTATCATCTTTGGAAAGCGCAAGTGTGGTAAGGTTATTTTGATTGTCAATAAGCTCAACAGTGTAAGTAGTAGCTTGATCTTGCTTAGGAGAAGACTTAAGACATGGTGGAATGAATGGGAAAGGGCATGTGGGATCAAAAGAACCCTAAGGTGGATAAGAGACATCGTGAAAAGGAGTGGACGACATGGAGGGTTCTTGATCTTGATCTTTATTTATGTTCTTTTCTTTATCATTTCTAGAGTCCTCTTGACATGGAGACACTTCTAAGGACAAGGAAGCATGTTGGGATTGTATGGAAGACTTTGACAGAGATGGTGAAGGACTAGCTAAAGTAGGCATTATAGCATATGAAGGCTTAGGCTCTTTAGGTTTATCATTATTGAAAGTATTTGTAGCCAAGTGAAGGTTAGCTTGAATTTCTTTAAGAGGTAGCCCTGGAGGATAACTATAGGGAACTGCATGAAAAGTATCAGGACTTTCGTTGGATGAAGGATTTGTGAAAGATTTGGAAGACTCAGAAGCTTTAGGAAGTGTATGGGTATTGGAGGAAGTAGGGGATGAAAGGGAACCATCACAAGACAAAGGTCCAACATTAACATGATCTTTCTTGAGAAGATAATCTTTATTTTCAGCAGGAGAGTCCTTAGGAGAAGGATTCTTATAATATTGATGCTTCAAGCTAGCACGATGCATTTTATAGTCCTCAGCAGTAGTAGATGGATCATAATCAAGGTATTGTCCACAAAAGCCATCAAAATCTCTTTCAAAATTAGAATCATATGGATCACCATCACGATCTATCCAATGTGACATCACATTTGTAGTAAGCAGGAACACATAATGAGGAGGACTCTTAGGAATAGAGGTGTCATAGGTATCATTAAATTGTTTGTCATCATAGTCATCATAGTCTCCAAAGCTGGATGTGTCACTCTCCGTGGAAGAGGTATCATAAGGGTTGTCATGTTGATCACATTTTGTCCGGGGGCATGGTGACATGTACAAGTCCTTATCAAATGGAAAAGGGCATAGAGCTTCCATGGAGAACTCCTTGGGTTCCTTCTCTTTCTTAAGATTGTTAAGTTCAACTTGCATAGCGTGGATCTGTTTCATCATAGCTGAGATTAAAATTTCTTCCTCATGTGTACTAATTCTTTGAGACATGTGTACTGATTCTCAATAGCTACTACTCTGTTCTTGACACAATGATTTGTATGACAGATTCTAGAAATAGGTTGTAAAAGCTGAAGTATCTGGCAATTCTGACAACTTTTCAAAATTTTCCCAAATGACTTTCTGCAGACTCATACGACAGTTGGTAGGCAATTAAATGATAGTTGAAAATATCATACGACAGTTGCAAGATTTTGACTTTGAGAATTTGCTGGCATGGAAACTCATACAACACTAGGTACTCAATCATACGACATATGGGTTGTAATGAAACGACACTTGATGGAAACTCGTATGACTTTCTGACCTCCTAAGATGACTGTTGACTCCAGAAAAGGATTTTACTTTAGATTTTGCAAATTTTGAGTTTTCAGATTTGAATTGTTTGCAAATTTCAATGTCCAGATTTGAGGATTGTAACAGATTTGTTCATTTTTAGTAACCAGATAGATAAACAAGCACGCAAAATAGCAAGCACGTGATTTCAAGCATGTCTAACAACAATGAACAAGGGAAAAAGCAACCTTGCACATGAACAATCAAGTGACTTATTCATTCTAATCCTCAGAAGCGCTAATTGTGTATGTTCCAAAAATGTTTTGCAATAATGCACATATACCCTATAAAATGAAAATTTGGCCTCACTAGGGTTTTTAGTAATGGTCTGACTCTACAAATTTTATGATCCAAAGGGGTGAACTCCAATCTCGGCACACCAGGGTTTTGACACAGTCTGAGAACTTAATCTTTAGGAGCTGCTAGGGAGATCTGACAACCCAACAATGAACCATACCCGTGGAGATTTCTTCCACAAGGACATTTATATAGCAGTTGTCACTACCACGGTGAAAATGGCTATTACCGCTTGAGGTTCCATCAACGCAGTTTTCCCTGTGAAGGGATTGTCCGCTACGGTTAACCCTCTCTAAAGGTGACTCACAGTAGTATACCACAAGGGGACTTGGCTCCAGATCCAAGGTTTTTGACACCTTTTCACTTTTAACCCAAACAAAGCAAGCAGATTAATCTGACATGCTAAGACAAAGTTTTGCTTCACCAAGGTCTATGATGTCAACTCCACGTGATCTATCAACCTCTCTGGGGAGAGAATGTATCAATCAATAAGAGAAGGTGCACTAACCAATTTTGATTCACCAAAGCTCATGATGTCAACCCCACATGATCTATCAACCTCTCCGGGGAGAGAATGTATCGATCAATAAGAGAAGATGCACTAATCGAGTTGAATGTGAAACACACTAAGTATCCTCCCTACCTACAAGGATTTTATCATCAAGAAGGATTTCGCTGGGAATCCAATCTCTCAAGAATCACGAATAGTGTTCATAGGGCCTAATTACTATGTGAGCACAGATGTATGTTTCCAAAAACAAATCTACCAAAAGTACCCAAAAAGCAGAAAGAGGAACACTTAACGCTTAAAGCGAATATGAGATGAGTCCACAAGGTGGAACACTTAACACCTCACACAAGCTAAAAATGAGTCCCCAACTTAGAAAACAAGTGAGTTCCTAAAAGCACAAAAGGGTTGCCAAGTGGAACATTTAACACTTCTGTCCTGTTGACCCCTCCCCTTTATGGCGCTAAGATTGCAACCATGGGGCGGAATGAGGGGCTGGTGGATTAGTGAGTCCAATAACCCAAGATAGCAATCAAGATCAATCACAAGTATCTGAGACTACTTAATGAATCCTTAAGGGGTCACAACCTAGTATCAATTATGCAAGTATGTAAAACAAAAGCATGAAAAGAATCACCCAAGCTAGACACACGAGAGATTTATTTTAAGCCCCAAATCAAAATATTATCAGCACAAGTGGAATACCTGAGATCCTCGCAACACGCTTAGTAGATGTTTACCTGATTTTGAGCAATTCTTGCACTTTTTCCAATCAAAACCAGCAGAAATCAATCAGAAACAACAAATTTCAATTGTTAGGGTTAGCTGTCAATAAAAATCCAAAAATCAAATCTGACAAACTGCCTGCCAAAATGAAACGACAATTGAAATCTGATACCAAAACTCATATGACAGTGGGTCTCTTACCATACGACAGTCAAATCCTGATGCTCAAACTCGTACGACAATGGGTCTCTTACCATACAACAGTTGAAACCTGATGCCGAAACTCATACGACAGTGGGTCTCTTACCATACGACAGTCAAATACTGATGCCAAAACTCGTACGACAGTGGGTCTCTTACCATACGACAGTTGAAACCTGATGCCGAAACTCGTATGATAGTGGGTCTCTTACCATACGACAATTGAAACCTGATGCCAAAACTCGTACGATAGTGGGTCTCTTACCATACAACAATTGAAACCTGATGCCAAAACTCGTACGACAGTGGGTCTCTTACCATACGACAGTTGAAACCTGATGCCGAAACTCGTACGACAGTGGGTATGCTCCCAGACGACACTAGGTATCTGATGAAATGACAGTCTGAAAAAACTCATACGACAGTCTGAAAACTCATACGACAACTGTACGGACTGAAATTAAAATTCACGCTGTACGGACAGCTTTGATAGAAAAAGCGCCCAAAAAAAAAAATTTCTTTTTTGCAAGCAAAAAAGAAACAAAAATAACGTCCCATTGAGAATACCACCAGAACAGGCAGCAGCAGGGAAGTTCTGATAGAGAAATGATAGAAGATTGATAGAAATGAAGGGAAACCCATTTCAGGGCCCCACAGTGGGCGCTAGAAATGTGTGTGTGAAAATTGTACCTGATCTATAGACACAACACTTCAGTAAAACATTAGAGGTTAGCTATAATCAAAATCGTGCAAAATTGAAATCTAATTTAACCAAGCAATTTACTGCCTTCTAGTAGGTGTGAGATTGATGATCTCAGATTGTTATCGAGATCAGTGACCTAGACGACACCTAAATGAAGGATTTGAATGCAATTGATCTAGATATGAATTGAATGCAATTAATCTATTTTTTTTATTTTCTATGCAATGATATGATGAAAACTGATATGAATTATGCTAGAATGAAATTGATCTAACAATGATATGAATTTATGCTAAATGAATGTAAAAACCAAATTGATCTCACAATAGCCTTGATTCGCAATGAGCTTTGATTCTCCAGATAACAATTCTCCAGCATGATTGTGCAAATTTGTGGATGAATTATGAAGAGCTGAGCCTTGTTTTTATAGAAATCCAGGGCTTTGGAGGTGCATGGATAAAAGCCATAAATCACTCAAATTAACTCAGCTTAATTTTTGAGTTATCTGATAATAACAGATAGTTAAGTCACAAAAATCATGCAAAAGCACAGTTCAACTCGAATTAGAAGTTTAGATCAACTTTAAAACTCAAAAAGATGTTGAGTTTCAAAAAGCTAACAACTTGCATTGATTTTCCAATTTGAGTTTAACTGGTCCTTGAATGTGCACATGGATAATTATGATTTAATAAATAAATAAAGTGATTTATTCTCAACTTAACTGATTTTTGAAATAAAATAATTAATTTATGGGTTAATCAATTATTTAATCAAACTTTTATTAAAAACTATATTATTAAATAATGACAACTTGCTTTAATTAATTAAATAAAAATTTAATCAATTATTCATAGGATATTGGATTTATTGTCAAAATTAAATAATACAATTAATAATAGATAGAATTAAATTTAATTACACAATTAAGTGGCAAGATATTAAATCTAATTAATTAAATATGAAAATATTCAATTAATCAAACTTAGGATAAATGTGATTTATTGCCAAATAATCATTAAATTAAAGATAATTAAGATAATTAGGAATATTGCTAGGAATATTCTCCGATGCAGAATTTAAGATAATCAATTAGGATTCGATGATGTTTTAGATGTGCCTTTGATTAGGACTTTGATGTCGATTTCGTTCGATTTGATGATGTAGGAGATTAATGAACTTATAGCCCATTTTTGGGGTATTACAATAGGTTGTAAGAACACTGAAGAGCTTCCAGCAAAAAAAATGTGCTTTTTTTAGTACAATGTCTTGGATTGTGAGAAAAAAATGAAATTATTGATACATGTATATATATATAGGATAGCTTGATAATAGTTTATGAGAGACCGTTATTAAGATATATATAGAGAAATTAAAAGTACACAAGGGGAATCCTATTATGATTTAAGTATTACTCTCCTAGAAGAGTTCACACAACAAGGATATGTCTATCTTCTTTCTAATGGAATAGAATAAAATCAAGTGAGCTTCTATTATTATGGTATAGCATTTTATGTTGATTAACATATTGATTTGTACTATCAATATTTTTCTCTATCATAACCAATACTCTAGGAACTTTTTTATGGTTTTGAATTGGAATATTTATTCACCTACAATATTTTGTTCCCATCTTTAATTTCTACCATAGAGTTCTAATCAACTTCTTGATTGTCAAATTCCTCTCCTACAATTTATAAAGCTATAAATCTATTAGTTATCATCAAGAATATCTATCCACTGTAGATATTATCAGATATTTTCTATCTTTTTAAGGGGTAAGGGCAAGAAGTTGAGTCCACTTATGGGGGAACTTTTACACTTAGTCATTTTTTTCAAAAAATGGCTCTACAAAATGGGGTCACACAAATATAGAATGGGGTCATGCAAAAATAAAACGAGGTCACATTTAGGTTCGAGGTCTCAAGCCTAAAACTTGGAACATAGTCACGTTCTACAAAAATGAAACATGACCTTGTTCTACAAAATGTGACCATGTCCTACAAAATGTGATCTCGTTCTAAAAAAAGTGATCTCAGTCTATGAAACATGAACTCATTCTACAAAATGTTATCTAATTGAAAAATGGAACGTGGCCCTATTCTACAAACATGGTTGTATTCCATAAAATTTGAATTATCACCCTAATAATAGCATTTGGTTTTGGTTTGGGGAAAGGATTGGTTAACCTAACTATAGCCTTGGATCTGGTTTGACCTACACCTTGGAGGTCATCTCAATGTTCAAAAAAATACACACTTTAGAAAAATATCTGAATATACTTTACGTAGAGCATTTTGATGAAAAAAATTCATTACAGATAACACTATGTAGATTCCAAATACAATTTTTTTTTTAAATTTGATTATTGTTTCTTTTTTTTAATTAATTTCTATTGAAACAAGTGCATAACCTTGAAATAATAGGCTTTATTCTTATTTTAATAACTTTTTTTATTTCCACATTTTTTGAAAAATAAATTATATGACATCAAACTATAGACAATTCTATACACTTTAAAAAACTAAAAAGCAAATAACCATAAGTTTAGGTCAAATTATGCTTGTTGTACACGAGGGGTTTTAAAAATAGTAATTATGCCCAATCAAAAATTAAAAATTAAAAATTATTCATAAAATAATTACAAAAATACTGTCATCAATCTTAACTATGCTACATATGATTTCCCGAAAGGATTTAGAGAAATAATTTCATTAGGTCAAATTATGTTTTTTGCACACAAGCTCGATATGGTCCTTAAAAAGTGACTTTTAAAATGTGATTTTTAGTAATACCTATTAATGTATCATCTAGGTATTCAAATACATTATATATTTGCAAATTAGACTTTGAGTACTATAATTCCTATTATTGACATATTTTGAGATTTAATCTCTAAGTGCTTTGAAATTTTTGGTCAAATAGGTCAAATTTGAAAAAATAGGGAAAAAAATTCCACTTTTGGCCAAAAGTGAACTTAACTTCTTGTTGACACCCTAAGGCCCCCAATGTTGGGTTGATAACTAAGAAGATAATATATTTAAATCAATGTTGGATGCATTAATATCAAGAACATATGATATTTTATTCATATCATCTCATTCCATATTGCATGCATTAAATAATTCAATTATATCCCATACTAAATTATTTTAGATTTTCAAGGTATCATCCTTCACTGTATATACCCTCTTCATTTGCATTTTGATGAGCTCTAAATCTCTTAGGCATTTGATGCATTTTACACCATGTTTATTGTTGGAAACTGCAATTGAAACAATTGTTGTATTGTCATTGATGTCAAACCTTAACTGGTGAGACAGTTTCTAAATAGGAGAGTACCATATCTATTGATTGATGAAGAGGATTAAGAAAAGGAGATAACAAGAGAATCTAAGGAAAGGTTGAGTTATTTGATACTTCAATGGGTACTTGATTAGTTGGCACATTGATAAGATAATGTATTGTTTATCTAAGTAAGAAGAAAGATTGAAGAGGTAGGCTTAATCGAGCAAAAGTGAAGAAATCTAGTTTAAGCCGAGTGATGTTAGTGTCGATCGAGCGCTAGTATATGCCAAGTAAATCTAGTGTTGATCGAACATCAGTATATGTCAAGCAACAAGAAATTACTAAGCAAAGAAAGTGTTTCTCAAGGAAGACAATTTGTAGAGTTAACCGAATTACGCAGTGGTGACCGAGAAGAAGAACACAATATTGACCGAGTGTCAGTAATTTACATTTGGAGAAAGAATTGAGATTCCTAGCCGACATAGTTGAATTCTTGGGATATGTAAATCATGTTGACTTTATTAATGAATTGTATGGAGCATTTAATGCATGGTAAATCATTTTATTATGGATTCAATGAGAAGTTTGAATATGTATCTAGAAGGAAGGATGAAGAGCATAATGATGGAAGGATTCGATGAATCTAACCTAAACCTAAGATCTACAGAGGAGATTAAGAGGCAAAAGATGGATCTACCTAATCAAAGAGGAATAAAGAAAAACCTAATTGTGAGGTTACAATATGAGCTAAAGTGGTTGATGTTATTGATTGATAAGTCTAAGTAGAAGGCTGAAGGTCAAATTATGAAGGAGTTGAACAGAGTTGTGATTACTTGAAGCGAATTCTGAGCAGATCAAAGATGGAGATGGAAATGAAGCTCAGTCAGTAAATCAACATATATGTGTGAAGTGGATCTATATTTGCAAAGTGAGTTTTATATTTTTCAGATCAGAAACTACTATTAGTTTCTAACCATTGTATCAGTCTAAATCCTTTAATCAAGGTTCACCTAACAGTCATTGTATAAATCCTTTAACCAAGGTGACATTCTAATGGAATGCTCTTAAATCCTTTAACTAGGTCACTTTTGACAGAGTGTTTAAATCTTTTAATAGGATCACACCTATCAGTGTGTTTGTAAACCTTTAACAGGGTTGGCTTTTCATAGAGCTCACTTCAGAAGAGTGAAATATCAGTAGCATGTTACAAAGTGATTTTTCCAAGTTGGGTTTCCACTATAAATCCTAGTTTTATACTTGTGTGAATGTTTTGATATGAATGTTGTTATATTTTGCAAGTTAATTACTTTTGGATAGTGGACTGCATGTTATATGTTTCTGATTTATGCTATAGAGACTGAGTTGAATAGTTGATTAGATTTGAGATAGTTGAAGTGCTAGAAAGTTGAATTGGTACATCTAGACCTGAGAACAACTGATTCACCCCCCCCCCCCCCCCTCTCTGTTGTTCTTAATAATTCTAACAATTGGCATCATAGCTATTAGTGCTTACAAAGGAAATTTTAAAGGTACTTGAAGCTAATGATCAAGATGTATAAAAAGGAGGTACCGAAGTTGAACAAAGAGAAATTCCCTGCATGGAAAAGTCTAATGAAATTGCATCTAGCTGGTATTGGTGATTCAAAAAAGTACTATGTGGAACATGACTATGTTATACCTGTTGCACCTTTGACTATCAAGGAGATGAAAGAAAAACAAGAACACAATCAAGCAATGTTGGAGATTACATCTGCTCTAAGCTATCCTAGATTTGAAGATATCAAAGACTGCACTATTGCAAAGAAAATTTGGGATACTCTTGCAACTATCTATGGTGGTGGTACATGTACTGAGAGGAAAAGCTGAAAGCTTGAGAGGTAAGTTTAATGAAATGAAAATGCAAGAAGGTGAAAATATTTCTTAGTACTGTGGTAGAATTAAGAATGTAGTGAATGCTATAAGAAGAGCTAATGGAAGCATTGATGATGAGACTGTTATTGGTAAGGTATTAAGAACTTTGCTTCCTATTTATGCTATCATAATTTTTGCAATTCAAGAATCAAGATGTAACCCTGGTAATATTCTAACTCTGGAAAGTCTTGTTGGTAAGCTTACTTCTTTTGAGCTATCTAACTATGATAACTACACTGTTCATAATGTTGAATTTGCATTCAAGTCACAAATGGTTTTGCATAAGTCTAAGAGAGAAAAAGAAAAATGTGTGAAAAGTGATAGTGATAGTGATAGTGATAGTGATAGTGATAGTGATAGTGATAGTGATAGTGATAGTGATAGTGACAGTGAAAGAGACAATTATGATGAGGAACTAGATGATCTTGAGGCACTCATGGCTAGAAGATTAAAAAGAGGAAAAGGAAAATATAAAGGTAAACTTCCTATAATCTATTTTTCATGTAACAAAGTTGGCCATATTGCAACAAGATGCCCTGACAGGACTGTCAAGGATGAGGAAAGGGAATGCAAGTACAAGGATAAGAGAAATAACAAAGATCACCGAAGGTATAGAGACTACAAAGACAAAGGTAAGAAATCCTTCTATATTGTTGAAGAGGAAACTGACAATGACACTAGTGAATCTGATGAATGTGATATTGAAGTAGTTTATGTTGCTATGAAAGATGATTCTGATGAAGATGAGAAAACTGCACTTTTTTCTTATGTGAGTAAAGGTGATAAATGGATTATTGATAGTGTTTTTTCACATCACATGACTGGTGATAAAAGTAAATTTGAAACCCTAAATCATTACAAAGGTAGAAGTTTTAAGTTTGGTAATGATGCACCATGTCCTATGAGAGGTAAAGGATCAATTAAGCTGACTAATAAGATCACATGTGAAAATGCTTATTGGGTTGAAGGTCATAACTATAATTTTTTGAGTGTTGCACAAATAAACAACACTGGTTACCAAGTGGAATTTCATTACAGAAAGGATAAAATATTTGATTTCATTGGTGAAGTAATTGGAAGTGGAGAACGGACTAGAGGTAACCTGTTCTATCTAGACCTATTTAAAGAAACATGTTTGTTTGCACAATTTGATGATGTATGGTTATGGCATAAGAGGCTGTCATGTGAATTTTGACAATCTGGTAAATATTAGTAAAAAGAAGAAAGTTAGAGGTTTGTCAAGATTGAAGAAACCTAATAATGTGATGTGCAAACAGTGCCAATTGGGGAAAATGACAAAGTCAATTTTAAGAGAAAGACATATACTTCTGAAAATATTTTAGAATTGGTTCATACTGACCTTTGTGGACCTATGGGTGTAGAAAGTTATTGTGGTGATAAGTATTTTATTCTGTTTGTTGATGACTACACTAAGATGATGACTGTAATGTTTTTGAAAGAGAAATTTGATGCATTTCAGTTGTTTAAGTGGTATTTGGCAAAAGTTAAAAAATAAACAGGTAGAAGCCTAAAATGTTTGAGATCAAACCGAGGTGGAGAGTTTATATCAAATGAGTTCAATCTGTTCTGCAATGATAGAAGAATCAAGAGATAGATGTCTGCACCGAGAACACCTCTACAAAATGGCATAGCAAGAAGAAGAAATAGGTCAATTATGGATTGTGCAAGAACACTGATGATTGAGAAGAATGTTGCACAAAAATACTGGAGAGAAGTTGTAAGTACAACTATTTATACCTTAAACCGAGTACAAATTAAGAAAGGTACAAATGCTACTCCTTTTGAGTTATGGTATAGTTATGCACCTAATGTGAAGTATTTTAGAGTCTTTGGGAGTAAATGTTATATACTGAAAGACAATAGGAATGGAAAATTTGATACAAAAAGTGATGAAGGCATATTCCTAGGTTATTCCACTAAGAGAAAAGCTTATAAGTGTTTGAATTTTAACACTAACAAAGTTGTGGAAAGTGAAAATGTTAGAGTTGATGAATATGCAGAAAAGAATGAATTGCAAGGCAAACAAGAACCTGAAGATTATAGATCTTTTGTTTGCATGGAAGAAGGAGAGGAATGTTAGGATTAACAAGGCAGAAATAACAATTATGTGCAAATATAACTAATATCAGAAAAATAATAAACCACACAGAATAGAACACAAGACACATAGATTTAACGTGGTTCACCCAATCCTTGGGCTACATCCACCAACAGCGAGTCCAATATTATTATTATCCAGTGATTACAACTTGATTACAATCTGTAATCCCTTACAGCCCAATTCTGCCGCAAGTACTAAAATCATACATGATGAAAATCCCTAACCCTAAGCCATATTATACAATATTTTTCCCGCTTTAGGGTTAGAATGAGTTATAAGTAGTCAGCCCAAATAACCAAAAAAGTAGTCGGCCTCAAAAAAAATTTCCTCGGGGGCTGTGCCCCCGAACCCCTACTCTTGGGGGCTGCTGCCCCCAAACCCCCGCTCGGGGCCCGGCCCGGCCCTGAACTCCGGTGAGGTCAGGAGGAAAAGTGTACAGTACTTTCCTGCATAGTACTTTCCTGATTAGTCACCACAAGCTAACAATCTCCCACTTGGTGACTGATCAATATCCACACTATACTAAAAAACCTCCCACTTGGAGACTGATCCTGTAGCAATACCACTACCCACAGGAGGCTCCCACTAGATTGAACCACCTTGGACTCAGCTGTTCCTTTATTTTGTTCAGTCTAGAAGACCAACTGAAGCTGAACATGAGTTCAACTTCTCCCTTGTTACTACCTTTGTAAACATATCTGCTGGATTATCATCAGTATGAATCTTTTCCAGCCGTAACTGTCCATCATCTAAAACTAATCGAATGAAATGGTACCACAACTGTATGTGTTTTGTCTTTGAGTGCAAAGCAGAATTCTTTGCAAGATGAATGGCACTTTGGCTATCTGTATGTAGAAAATTATCCTTTTGTGGATGTCCCAATTCTTCCATGAAGAATTGAAGCCATATCATCTCCTTGGCTGCCTCTGTAGCAGCAACATACTCTGCCTCTGTAGTGGATAAAGCAACCACCTTTTGTAGTCGATAAATCCAACTCACTGCTGTCCCACCAACAGTAAATATATAACCTGTAGTACTCCGCCTGCTATCTATATCTCCTGCCAAATCTGAGTCAACATAGCCTTGTACAGTAGTAGTAGAACCCCCAAAGTGTAAAAACTTACTGGATGTGCCTCTCAAATATCTGAGAATCTATTTGACTGCATTCCAATGCTCAATACCAGGGTTACTCATATAACAGCTAACGACTCCCACTGTGTGTGCAATATCTGGCCTAGTACATACCATAGCATACATTAAGCTCCCTACAGTTGAAGCATAAGGTACCTTAGACATTTTAGTCTCTTCTTCTGGTGTCTTGGGACACATATCCTTAGTCAATTTCAAATGACCAGGCAAAGGTGTGCTGACAGCTTTGGCATTTTCCATAGAGAAACGTTGCAACACCTTCTCAATATAATCAGCCTGAGATAGAGATAATTTCCTATTTTTCCTATCTCTACAAATTTTCATACCAAGGATTTGTTTTGCTGCCCCCAAATCCTTCATAGCAAAAGATTTTGCTAACTGTTGTTTCAACCCCTTAATGTGATCCATGTTAGACCCAGCTACAAGCATATCATCAACATATAAACATAAAATAATGTAGCTGTCATCATCCAACCTCTTAAAATAAACATAATGGTCAGAATGACACCGACTATATCCATGCCCACTCATAAAAGTGTCAAATTTAATATACCATTTCCGAGGTGCTTGCTTCAAGCCATATAAACTTTTCTGCAATCTGCACACCAAATTCTCCTTACCCTTGACCTCAAATCCTTGTGGCTGAACCATATATATTTCTTCATCCAAATCACCATGAAGAAAGGTTGTTTTAACATCAAGCTGCTCTAAATGCAAATCTTCAGTAGCCACAATACTTAAAATAGTACGAATAGAAGTCATTTTAACAACTGGAGAAAATATCTCATCAAAATCAATACCATGTTTCTGTGCAAATCCTTTTACGACTAATCTAGCTTTAAATCTTTTCGTACCTCCATCCTCTTCTTTTATACTGTAAACCCATTTATTCTGTAAAGCCCTTTTACCTGCAGGTAACTTACATAAATCCCATGTCTGATTTTTCAGAAAAGAGTCCATTTCATCTGTCATTGCAGACTCCTACTGAAGCTTTGTATCCACCTGCACAGCTTCATTATAACATTCAGGTTCACCAGCATCTGTTAACAAAATAGAATACAAAGATGGAGAAAATCTTTCTGGAGGTCTACTTAGCCTTGTTGACCGTCTAACACTCACTGGGGTGTGTGGTATTTGTTGTTTCTATTGTTGCGGAGCATAAGGAACTACTGGAACATGAACTTGTGGAGTATCATCCAGTACTACATAGTCATTTTCTTTCTTCTCATGCTGCAGCAATAGATCTTTGTACAATACTTTCTCATTGAATATGACATCCCTGCTTCTTACAATTTTATGATTTTCAAAATCCCAAAGCCTATAACCAAATTCATCAATGCCATACCCAACAAATATATATTTCTTTGACTTAGCTTCTAGCTTGGTTCTATTTTCAGAATCTATAAGTGCAAAAGCTTCACAACCAAAGGTTTTGAGAAAAGAATAACTCACCTTCTTACCACTCCATGCTTCCTCTGGAATACCACAGTCCAAAGGAGTAGAGGGGCCTCTATTGATTAAATAAACAGCAGTGTTCACTGCCTCTGCCCACATATTTTTGGGCAGCCTAGCATGCAACCTCATACTCCTTGCACGCTCCATTATTGTCCTGTTCATGCGTTCAGCCACTCCATTTTCTTGTGGAGTCCTTGGTACAGTTTTTTGCCTATGAATACCATTAGAGGAACAATATTCTTCAAATTCTGTGCTCCAATACTCACCACCATTATCAGATCTGAGACATTTTAACTTTTTACCAGTCTCATTCTCAACCAAGCATTTTCATTTCTTAAAAGTTTGAAATACATCAGATTTCTATCTAAAGAAATAAATCCATACTTTTCTTGTTGCATCATCTATAAATGTAACATAATACAGAGAGCCACCAAGGGAAGATACCTGAGCTGGTCCCCATACATCTGTATGCACAAGCTCTAATCTCTCATTTTTCTTTTCCTTCCCACTTTTCACAAAACTAACTCTCTTTTGTTTTCCATAAACACAACTTTCACAGAAATCCATATTGACACATTTCAGACCAGGTAAAACTTTCTTTGAATGAAGTAATTTCATACCTTTTTCACTCATGTGCCCGAGTCTATTGTGCCACAGTGCTGTGTCAGAATCTACAGCAACAGTTTGATGTTCTTCCTACTCAACTGCAGCCACTGTTCCTGAACATTCATTATCTTTTGAAATAATTAAAGTAGAAGGAACAGTATGACCTATACAAAGATATAAGGTGCCTACTTTCACACCTTTTGCTACTACTAAGGAACCTTTTGAAACCTTCCAATTTTTATCATTAAAAGTAACTGTGCAACCCTCATCACCCAGTTGCCCTACTGAAATTAAATTCCTACTCAGCCTTGGAACATGTCTTACCTCTTGTAGTAGCCAATTATTCCCATTCTGCAACTTAATCTTAATTTTTCCCTTTCCAACAATCTAACAGGGTTCATTATCTCCCAAATAAACTAGCCCAAAATCCCCTTGGACATAATCAACAAAATAACTTCTATGGGGTGTAGCATGAAATGAAGCCCCAGAATCTCAAACCCATGAATCATCAATACTTTCAAAGGACAAGAGCAAAGCATCCTCCTCGGATTTGTTACTTACCACATTTGCCTCCTTGTTTCCATCATTTTTGTCTCCTTGATCTTTCTTCCGAGACCAACAATCTTTCTTCTTATGACCTGGTTTTCCACAGTACCAGCAATCATTTGGCCCTTTAGATTCGGACCTCTTTCCCTTTGATTTTCCTCTTGATTTCCTACGATTTCCAGAGTTGTTTCCTCTATCTCTTGTTCTGCCTCTGCTTTCTGTGTTCAATACACTACCCGATGTGGATGCCCCTGAGCTTTTCCTACGAATTTCCTCACTCAATATAACACCAATAACATCATCATACTTTAGGGTATTAGAACCAGAAACAGAATTACTAACAGCCATTACCAAGCCATTCCAGCTTTCTGGCAAAGAACACAAAATCAAGAGAGCCTTAACCTCTTCATCAAAAGTAATTTTAACTGAGGTTAATTGACTTGTAACTGTATTAAACTCATTCAAATGATCAGTAACTAATCCACCTTCTACCATTTTCATATTAAATAAATGCTTCATAAGAAATACCTTGTTTGAAGCTGAAGGCTTTTCATACAACTTCGCTAGGGTTTCCATCAGATCTTTAGCTGTCTTTGCTTCAGTAATATTGAATACCACCGATTGTGCCAGGCATAGATGAATACTCCCCAATGCCTTCCTATCCAAAATATCCCAATCCTCTTGAGACATTGATTGCTCTTTCTTGGCTACTCCCTCTAATGGACGCCATAGATCCTTCTGATAGAGATAATCCTCCATTTGCATCTTCCATAACTGGAAGTTCTACCCATTAAACTTATCAACCTTCAGCCTACCCTCGTCTGCCATTTCTCCCACTTAATCAAGAGACTCTCCCACTAACTCGTGAGACCTGCTTCAGAGAATAGATGAAAGAACGAATGAAATAACCTCGCTCTGATACCACTTGTTAGGATTAACAAGGTAGAAATAACAATTATATGCAAATATAACTAATATCAAAAAATAATAAACCACACAGAATAGAACACAAGACACACAGATTTAACGTGGTTCACCCAATCCCTGGGCTACGTCCACCAACAGCGAGTCCAATATTATTATTATCCAGTGATTACAACCTAATTACAATCTGTAATCCCTTACAGCCCAATTCTGCCGCAAGTACTAAAATCATACATGATGAAAATCCCTAACCCTAAGCCATATTATACAATATTTTTTCCATTTTAGGGTTAGAATGAGTTATAAGTAGTCAGCCCAAATAACCAGGAGGAAAAGTGTACAGTACTTTCCTGGATAGTACTTTCCTGATTAGTCACCACAAGCTAACAAGGAAAGTAATACACTTGAACTAGATGCAGAGTCACATATAAGCAATGTTGAGCATCAGCAAGATGTTGCCGACCATCGGGAGGATGTTGTCGAGCATCAGGAGGAGAAGCTAATAATTTGCATAATGAACCTGAAGATCAAGATCAAGGAGAAAAGAAATCTAAACCTACATTTGCATAGTATGTAAGAAGAAGACATCATAAGCCTAAAAAAATCATTGGAGATAAAGAATCTGGAGTCTTGACAAGAAGTAAGTTGAAAGACCCTACATGTTTACTATGTGAGTTTGAGCCTAAAACTGTAAAAGATGATTTAGAGAATGATAACTAGATACAAGCCATGAATCAAGAAATTGATCCAATAGAAAAGAATGATACCTAGACTCTTGTGCCGAGACCAGAAGATAAGAATGTTATTGGAACAAAATAGGTATTCAGAAACAAGCTAAATGAACATGGACAAGTCACAAGAAACAAGGCAAGATTGGTATGCAAAGGTTATGCACAAGAAGAAGGAATAGACTATGGGGAAAAATTTTCCCCTGTAGCAAGATTAGGAGTGAGGACTCTACTTGCATATGTTGCATATAAATATTTCAAAGTATATCAGATGGATGTCAAATCTACATTTTTTAATGGTATATTAGAAGAAGAAGTATACATTGAAAAACCTGAAGGATTTGTTGACCCGAGCAAGAAAAATATGGTTTGCAAGTTGAACAAGGCATTGTATGGATTGAACCAATTATTTGATAAAGATTTGGTTTGCAAGAACAAATGACAACAGTAATCTATATATGAAGACAGAGAAAGGTAAATGGATTTTGTTAACTAAAATTTTTGTTGATGATATCATATTTGGAGGACAAGATGGTCTATGTCATAATTTTTCTAATGAAATGCAAACTGAGTCTGAAATGTCTATGTTTGGTGAGATTAAATTCTTTGTTGGATTACAAGTTTATTAGATGGAGAAAGGTATCTTAATTACTCAATCTAAATATGTTAAAGAGATACTAAAAGCTATTGGTATGGAGGATTCCAGACCAGTAAGTACTTGTATGACTACTGGACAGAAACTATCTATAACTAATGATACTGCTGAAGTGAATCAAACCTTGTATAGATCTATGATTGGAAAACTACACTATGTTGTACACAGCATACCAGATATTGCCCTAGTTGTTGGGATTGTGGCAAAATTTTCTGCCAATCCTAAGGAAAATCATATGATGGCAGTGAAGAGAATATTGAGATATGTGAAAGGAACTGAGGATTATGGATTATACTACAAGAATGAAAAATTTGAACTAAGAGTTTACACTAATGTAGATTGGGCTGGAAATGTTGATGACAGAAAAAGTACAAGTGGTGGAGCATTCTTTCTAGGAAAGAGATTAGTCTCCTGGACAAGCAAGAAACAAAACTACATTTCCCAATCTACAGTAGAAGCTGAGTATGTAGCAGTTGCATTGAATTGTTCAAATTTAGTATGGACTAAGTAATTGTTAAAAGGAATGAAAGAGGAAATCACTGAGTCTGTTGTTATTTTCTGTGATAACACAAGTGCTATCAATATATCAAAGAATTTGGTAATGCACACAAAGACTAAGCATATTGCTATCAAGTATCATTACTTGAGAGAGCTAGTACAAGACAAAGAAGTGAGAATGGAATATGTGAATACAAAAGAACAATTAGCAAACATATTCACAAAATCTTTACCTAAGGATGCTCATGAATATCTTAGAGGTAAACTAGGGGTGATTCCCCTAACTAAGGTTTCCTAGTCAACTAGGAGCACTGCATCAAATGTAAGACACAGAGTATTTGACAAATTGATGCAGAAAATGACGCACTTTAGGAGTTGTCTAGAGTTGTGAGAAGTAAACCAGAGATGATAATTAGTCATAAGCAAGATGACAGAGGGAGAAATACAGCATACTGAATTGACTTGAAGACATCTACATATGGAAGATGTAAGTGATAGATATTACTTTGGCATTGTTGTCAAAGAGGGAGAGATTCAAAGAAATCAAAGAAAGAGATACAGAAAAGATTCAGAGGAAGTAACTATGTATACGGTCAGGCAAGGCAAAGAAAGTTGTGAATTAGAATGAAGCTAAGGATATTATAAAAGTCTGATGCACAAAAGTTTTTTTTTGGATTGTTTGGTAAATCATGTTTTATTCATGTGGTGTTGCTATCAATGCCAAAGAGGGAGATTGTTGGAAACTGCAATTGAAACAATTGTTGTATTTTTATTAATGCCAAACCTTAACTAGTGAGACAGTTTCTATCTAGGAGAGTACCATATCTATTGATTGATGAAGAGGATCAGGCAAAGGAGATAACAAGAGAACCTAAGGAAAGGTTGAGTCATTTGATACTTCAATGGGTACTTGATTAGTTGGCACATTGATAAGATAATGTATTATTTATCTAAGTAAGAAGAAAGATTGAAGAGGTAGGCTTAACCGAGAAAAAGTGAAAAAATCTAGTTTAAGCCAAGTGATGTTAGTGTCGATCGAGCGCTAGTATATGCCGAATAAATCTAGTGTTGACTGAACATCAGTATATGCCGAGCGACAGGAAATTACCAAGCAAAGACAATATTTTTCGAGGAAGACAGTTTGTAGAGTTGACCGAGTTACGTAGTGATGACCGAGGAGAAGAACACAGTATTGACCAAGTGTCAATTATTTACATTTGGAGAAAGAATTGAGATTTCCAGCCGACATAGTTGAATTATTGGGATATGTAAATCATGTTGACTTTATTAATGAATTGTATGGAGCATTTAATGCATGGTAAATCATTTTATTATGGATTTAATGAGAAGTTTGAAGATGTATTTAGAAGGAAGGATGAAGAACATAATGATGGAAGGATTCGATGAATCTGACCTAAACCTAAGATCTACGGAGGAGATTAAGCGACAAAAGATGGATCTACCTAATCGAAGAGGAATAAATAAAAACCTAACTGTGAGGTTACAGCATGAGCTGAAGTGGTTGATGTTATTGACTGATAAGTCTAAGAAGAAGGCTGGAGGTGAAATTCTGAAGGAGCTAAACAAAGTTGTGATTGCTTGAAGTGAGTTCTGAGCAGATCAGAGATGGAGATGGAAATGAAGCTCAGTCGGTAAATCAACATATATGTGTGAAGTGGATCTATATTTGCAAAGTGAGTTATATATTTTTCATATTAGAAACTAATGTTACTTTCTAACCATTGTATCAGTCTAAATCCTTTAATCAAGGTTGACCTAATAGCCATTGTATAAATCATTTAACCAAGGTGACATTCTAATGGAATTCTCTTAAATCCTTTAACCAGGTTTTTTTTGACAGAGTGTTTAAATCCTTTAATAGGATCACACGTATCAGTTTGTTTGTAAACCTTTAACAGGGTTGGCTTTTCACATAGCGCACTTCAGAAGAGTGAAATATTAGTAGCATGTTACAAAGTGGTTTTTTCCAAGTTGGGTTTCCACTATAAATCCTAGTGTTATACTTGTGTGAATGTTTTGATGTGAATGTTGTTATATTTTGCAAGTTAATTACTTTTGGATAGTGGACTACATGTTATATATTTCTGATATATGCTATAGAGACCGAGTTGAATAGTTGATTAGATCTGAGATTGTTGAAGTGCTAGAAATTTCAATTGGTACATCTAGACCTGAGAACAACCAATTCACCCCCCCCCCTCCCCCCCCACACCCCCTCTCTATTGTTCTAAATAATTCTAACAATTTATATGCAATTTTCAAGCCAAGTCTCAATGCCTAATACTCTAAAATATTATTTGAACATAAACTTGAGATACTTAAATGATTCAGTGTTAGGTGAAACATGGACAACTCTAACTGCATATCTTCTCTAAGACACACACCATCAAAGTAAATGATCTAAAAATAATTTGTATCTTTGCTAGAGCTAGAAACATAGCGAGTATAAAACATCATTGTTTTCTCCATCATAGCACCCAAATGTTTTATTATTCTATATCTATGTACTACAAACAATCAAATTATTTGAATGTATCTTTAATAACGTTCTACATTTTATGTTATATGAGTTAATTGACAACATCATCATATAATGGGATAATGGAATAGGATTGGTCTATTTGTGTACTTCCACCTATAAAGAAAATCGTTATATAGATATTAGTATTCCCCAATTGGTTGGGAAATCTATCATAATTATATCCATCAAGAATGACTTGTTAGGGTATGTAGATAGTTGAACTTCTACATATTTTAGGTCATGCTTGCAAAATTTACCTCCCTTGATTTCATGGTAAAATGCTTACCATGGCATTTGGATATCTTTTGACCTAGTTCATTCATTACTATCTATAGCCCTTATTTTGACATACCCAAAATTTAAACTTGAGCACCATAAAGTAACTTCTTTTCAAAAAGTCCAAAATGTTCTTCTCGGTCAGTTGCCCTAATATTCTAATTCAAATCTAAGGGCTTAACCTATTCTTGAAGTCAAAAGTTATTAGCACTTTCCAAAGAAATGCTATTGAGTTTTAGAAGGGAAAATATTAAAATAATTAATAAAAACATTTTGATATTTTTTAATTAATTAATTTAATATGTTTCCCTTTTCGAGATTGCAATTCAATTTTTTGAAAAAGACTTATCCTTTCAAAAGTTATAAATTTGGTTAATTGATCTCCCATTTTTGCACAAAAGTTCAAAGTACATTAACCTACCAAAATAAGAAAAGTTAATTAACTTTCTGAAAATATGCAAAATATAAGAGTGAATTATAACTCTTCCCAAAAGTGTGAAAGGTTAATTAACTTTCTCAAATCCACAAAAAGCTTAATGAACTATTCTATGATACGTGAAAATTAGAAGTTAATTAAACTCTTCCATGGTTAAAACCTCATCATCTTCTACATATTTTTTGAACAATTATTAACCTCCCCATTGTATAACTACCTTTGGAAATTCTTCAACAAATGTAACTGGAAGGTGTGAAATTAATGTCGACAAAATAAGAAAGAATGAAAAAAAGGAAACTTGGAAATGACAATGTCAATAACTATTTTATATAATACCTTGGAGAAATGTGATCTTATGGATAGGAAGACACATACATATCAATAAAAGAGTTTGATAGAATGCTATGAACAAATTTTATTTAAAAAGATAAAATGAAATAATCAACGAATGTGGTCTTACAAGCTTTGTTCAAGCTCAACAATGAAATTTATTCTCCATGTCCATGCCATTTTCTTGAAGATAATCTATAGATATACACAAATCAAGTGTAGACCTAGAAAGAAAATTATTTGATAGAACATTTTATTCGAGTATGATACCACTAGGGGGGGTGATTTAGTGGTATGTTAATTTGAACAATTACAAAAAGAGTTTAAAGAAACTTGAAACAAAATAATTGTGAAGATATTGAGACCTTTCCAAAAGCACTAATACATTAAGAATGTATGTTTAGGTAGAACACATGAATAAATGGGAACATAAGAATACTATTAATCATACACCTGAGGCATTTAATAGTTGTATAAAAGTACTAATCATAAAAGAGAAAAGTTAAAAGCTAAATGAAATAACATAGACAAGTAAATCATAGAGACCAAACAACACATAAACTCATGACACAATATTTCCTAAGTGGAAACCTATGTAAGGAATAAAACTACTCGAGATTTCCTCACTAGCTTATCTAGAAATGTTTTTTACAATGCCTCACTAGCCGTGTTGTCTCATTGACAAAATACCTCACTGGCTAATATATATGTCTCTCTGATAAAAATGCTTAAGTAGCCTTCTCAAAATATTTTTGGACCTACAATGCCTCACTTTTACAATCTGATTTATACAGAGTCAAAATGTCTAAATAAAGAATTGTAATCAGAACTTCATACAATGAATTATTGAGTACATGTGACACTCTATACTTAACAATGTGTCATATCAAATTAGGACTAATGCATTCTTTAAAAAATATTTCTACTTTTGAAACCACTGTGCACAACAAACTATATAAACAATGAATGTTTCATGAAAACCCAATCTCTTTCTCTATACACTGATAATGTTCCCAATATCATGCTTATATAACATTCCTCACTGATAAACTAAAATAGAATTGCCATCAAAAACTAATTTGCAAGTTATCAAGACTATCTTTGTACCTTATTTATGTGTGATAATTATATATCAAAAAATTGATAATCGTAATTAAATTATCTTTTAAAAACTTGTCTCCAAATATCATAGTTTACTCATAACACAAATAAAGTAACCCTTAATCATAGAATGATGTGGATAGTAACATGAGTCTAGACTAAAACAAAAATCATGTTACAAGACTCAAAACAAATTGAGAGATCCTTAATTAAGAAACTCATGATTAAGAAGACTTCCACATGGGGATCAGGTTTAGCCAAAGTATCCTTAATCATAAAAAGATGAGGACCGGTAATAAAGAACAAAACCATTTTACAAAACTCAAAAACTTGACAATGTAAAAATGGTTTTACTAACATCATAAACCCAACAACCCTTGACTTGGGTTGAGATAACTATTTTTGAAATATAATGTGATTGCATTGTATACAGGTTTAACAAAGTGGCCTTCCTTGAAAGACAAGAAAAGAAACCCTACTTATGGTTTATTAAACCCTTACAAAAGAAAAACTAAAAAAATTAATATGGGTACCAACAGTAAGCCCATCATATTGTATGCACAAATAATCATTATAAACTTGTTAGCTTGCCCAAAATTGACAAACTCTAACTTAGAGTTTAAGAAATTAAAGACAAATTTCACTAAACAAAACAAGGAAGTAAATTTATTTAAAACCTTACTTAAAAACTTAACAAAGATAAAAATATGAAGTGAACAAATGACTACACAAACCCTTGCACAATTTTTTTAAATCATGGATAACAAAAACTTAACAGAAGGAACAATGAAAGATAACACCTATTCAAGAACAAACTATAACTTCCTTCTCAACATTTCCAAATCTTTTCTCAACCACCAACCAAGTAACTATCAAGAATGTCCCATGTCTCTGTCGCCATCAAAACTTCCTTCAAAACTATAGTGTTACTTCAAGACCATGCCCTAGTTTGGGCTTAACAAAATAATACAATGTATTTTAAGTTTCAAGTAACTTACATCCTAATAACAATGGCATGTATTTCCATGCATTGAATCACATTAATGCTCACATAGCTAAAATGTCAATATCACAACCTTAGCAGCACTCGGTGCTAAGTGTTGTGTAATACAATAGTTTAAACATCAAATTTATAATCACCTAGGAAAGGTCGACAAAAGGCTTGCCCTTCCTCACCATAAAAATTATTATTTTAAACTCCAAATACAACTTTCATCATGTCACTTAAGGTGACTAAAAATTATCTCACTCGCAATCAACTTCAAATATCATAATGAATTTGAAAATTGATTTCACAATGCAAGAGCCAAGACAAATACAAGGAGATTATTACATTGGTAACTTGGACTCCCACTTTGGAACATAATGATGAACTCGTGGGAAAAACTAACCATCACATATTTTGTCAATGATTGAAGTGGACTAGGAAGTCATATTAGGCATGGATGCTAATCAAATCTGTCATTAACCAACAATATTTCTCGGATCCAAACTGTGTCATTTATGTATCAAACCGATGCAAACTTACTAAATGTGTCAAGTATATATCAAGTGCCACTGATCTTGAGCCAAATGCAATTGATCAATTGTGATCAAACCAAATGCCAGTTGAGTGTTTCAAGTCACAATCAAGTGTGTCACTTAATCAAGTCATATAATCAATGCCAAATAGTCAAATACCAAATACTTGCATGAGTAGTGCATAACAAGTTAATGTTTGGGCATCAAGGAAAATACAAGGAGAGGAGCAATACATTTCAAAAAATGTACTTGGTTAGGATTTCTTGATTACTGAATATTCACATGAAGACTTGTTAAATTGTCTTTAACAATCTCCAAACAAATTCTATTGGAAGGTACAAATAGGATGTATCCTTCCTCATATTAGACCAATCAAATCAACCCCCATCATCAATCCTCCCTATGGAAAAAGGTGTGTGAGATATTGCTCTCCACATTAACACAATGAAATCCCCAAGTCACATTAGTTGCATTTAGAATCATATTACATTATGCATCTTGTAATGCCCACCCTAGCATCTTCTTATGTTAGACTGACAGGACTATTGGTTTGACACTTTGGATTTTATGATGGACTATGATTATTATTTAGTTAGCATTTTATGAGACATTTGAGCATATATATTTGGTTACTGCAATTTATTTGGAAATATTAAATGAGTTATAATTTAATGATGAATGGCACGAAATGAACTATCAGTAAAATGTTTTACATTGATTTGTGTTATGATGTTTTATTATGATCTAACCCTACTGACCCTATTATGGTTTGATGTTCATTGGTTAATGTGAGTGTAGGATGAGGAGGGGCAGTCATAGTTACTCCTACAGGAGATCCACATGATGTCGCACTCTCCCTCCTTGTTTGCCACTATCTATATTTATATATTTGTATATGCATATCAGTTGGTGATGCAGGATGCAGGTACCAAGCATCATCTCCACCTAGCTACACAGGTCTGAGCATGCCTTCAAAATCCTCGAACTGTTGATGTGTGGAGATTTACCCAAGTTACTCTCGACGTTACCCATGGACTTAGAATTTTGTTTAGGAAGTTATCCTAGTTGGGAAGTAGAATGCAGTTTATGTTAGGGACTTGAGTTGATGTTGGTCTGAGTTTATGTTATGAGTTAGAATTAATCTATTTTATATGTATAATGATTATGTTATAAATATGTTATAATTGTTTGTATGTTATATAGGTGTGTGTATATGTGGGTGCACACGCATATATCCATGCTTATATAAATAATAATAATTGTATGTCTTCATTAATTGTGTAAATGGTATGTTATTTATAATAAGTAAATAAAGTGAGTTAAATAAAGTATATTTAATGAATGTATTAAATAAAAAGTAAACATAATAATAATAAAAAGAAAATGCCCTTTGTAGTAAAATTAGCTATCTAGGAGGGAGTTGAACTGAAGACCTCCTAGAAGTTAGGCTACTTGTTTTCCTATTGTGCTATGTGTTTTTGTTGAAAGGTAAATCTCTATTATTCTTGTTATGATTTTATTTAAAGGATATTTTAATTAAAATTATTTAAAAAAACCTTGATTAAGTCTTTACGGGAAATTATTTGGTTGTCCCTCCAACCAACTATGGAATTTGGAAAAGTTGCTTCCCGTAAAGAAACTCCTCCAACCACATATTTGGAGGATAAATAATTGAAGATTTTGGTGTACGGGGAGGATGTTAATTTTTGGAAGAATTGTTTTCTTTTGAGTTGCCTGTAATTGTTTTCTCCGAAAATTTTTGGTGAAAGTTTATGTGAGTTTGAGAGTCTCTGGTTGGTGAAGTCATCTGTGTGAGGATTGCTTGGAATTGATTGCCAGAGGAAGATTTCCAGAAGGATATCTACTCAAGGATTGAAGTTTCATAGAGATTCTCCAATCAAGGGAAGAGGATTCTCCGCAAGACCCAAGGTAGGGTCTAAACTGGGAAGAATCTCCATTCTTCCTCTTTGTGTATGAATGTGTTCTATGTGTATTTTATTGCCTATGTAAATTTCAGAATGATTATGTTATACATATATATGTTGTGCCTGTATTAGCGATTTGGAGTTTAGGATTATGTTTAAATATTTTTCCATTTTGTATGTATATGAATATTTATGCATTTGTAAGAGGTTGTAGGGTCCTTAGCATTCTCTTTGTATCTCCTTTCTTATCCAGATTGTCCATGAGTCTTCGAGGCTTTAGAACTTCTATTTTAAACCTACAGTTTCATACCTATTTTTGCACCACATTTCTTTATCCAGATCTAGAATAGATTTGTTAGATAGATAGGATGGATTAATGAGCCATTTTTGAAGGGAAACTGGGAGATCTCAAATGGCTTGTGCTCAGATTAGGCAACCATAGTCCCCATAATGCCCAGTTTAACCCGCAAGTCAGAGTTGACAGTCATATTTTGTAGTTTCTGTCAGTTTAGTATTAACCAAGCCCAGTCGGTTTAGTGGTAATCGAGCAAGGTCGATTTAGTATTAACCAAGCCAGGTCAGTTTAGTGTCAACCAACCAAAGCAGTGTTAACTGATGAAGGCAGTGTCAACCGACCAAAGCAATGTTAACCGATGAAGGCAGTGTCAACTGACCAAAGCAGTGTTAACTGACCAAGGCAGTGTCAACCGACCAAGGCAATGTCAACTAACCAAAGCAGTGTCAACCGACCAAACTAGTGTCAACCAAGAAGACTGTATCAACCAAGAAGATTAACCGACCAAGGCAGTGTCAACCAACCAAAGCAGTGGCAACCAACCAAACTAGTGTCAACCGAGAAGACTGTATCAACCGAGCAGATTAGTGTTAACTGAGGAAAACAGGATTTACACAAGTATAACATTTAAGTATAAGTTATACTTGTATAAAGGATTTAGGTAACTTCCGAGATGATTGGGATAGGTTTAAGCTTCATAGGAGTTAAGATGCAACTTCTAATTTTGAGATTTCTTAAAAATTCAGGCACATGAGATTTCCCTAGATTTTTGAAATAAGCTATGGAATGTTTTCTAAATGCTTGTGGGGAGTTTTATGTTGTGTTTAATGAATTTCTATACATGGTTTTGATTTTAAGCTTTTGTTCATACTTGGTTTTGGTAGAGTCCATAATGTAAGGTCAGGACTTGTTCAGGTGGCCTGAGTGCACCAGAGGGCTCCCTAGACTTATGAATATGGATCTTTTGAAAGTACTTGATGTTTTCATGGCTTGTGTGTGTGGGTAGGGGACTAGGTACCCTAGGTGAGTGGCTCGCCATAGGTGTTGGAACCCTAAAGTGGTTACTAGAAGATCCTATGGGTGGGTTAGTAAAAAGTGATAACCTAACAATGAATCTGGGAAAGGGGGGAAACAAAAGATAATGAAAGAAAACATATTAATGGCCACATAGTCCTATTGGAGTATTGGGACCATGGATAACTGCTAGGATGGATCCCTATTCATAAAGGGGGGACCGAGGTTACATGGTTGCCAGGAAGGATCCCAAAATCTAGGATATGTGATGACACTCACCTAGAGGGTATGCTAGGAACCTAACCCTTGTGATTAGTAGAGTGATATATTGTTATGTTATTTCTTTTAGATTAGGGTTTTGCATAGCCTTAGATTGCTTAGGGCCTTGTGAGTATCTTGGTTCTATCTCCTAACACGGGGGGTGGAACCTCATCAATTCCACATGGTTGGGTGGCAAAAATCTTTCGAGGTCCTGTTTGTGGTCCGTGACTTGGATGCATTCAAATTTATGTATTGATGCAGATATTTGTATTTTGTATTATGTATTTTTGAAAGAAAAGATGAAAAGATATGTTGTAACGCCTTCGAGCCATTCATGTACTTGTTATTATGAGATCTATTGTCAGAAAGGTGTAATTGAAAAGAAAAGCAATGTAATTGGGAGGGATAGTTCTAGGCTTTGTTTCAAGGGTTGTTATTTGAAAGATCAAAGTTGGAAATATATTATGTCATGTTGAAATTATCTTTTCCATCTCTCCTATGTTGCAATGAAAGAAAATGTTTATTATGCTAAGGTTAAGATGTAATTTGTAAGGAATAGTTATTCAGTGTGTTGGAAGGAGAAATGAAATTAGTATATAAAGTAAGAAATATAATTGTAAATGAAATGTTATTTTCTTACCCTATCTCTTAAGTTCCAAAATGTGAAAGTAAAGAAAGGAAATGAAATTCAATTTGGATAAGTAATGTAAAGATGTTAGTGAATGAATTCATTAAGGGAACCTTAAGGAATGTAAATGTGAAGTAGTAGTGATGTAATGTTAGGAAAAAAATTTGCTAGTTGCATTTTTTTTGGTCATAAGACCTGATTCCTTATGGGTTCCCTGGCGGGGACATTACACATCTTTTCTCATGGAATGACGTCTATTTATCCATTTCCCCCCTCCTTTCTTCATCCTTCTTTTTCCCCCATTCCTTTCCTATTTGTGTCTTTTTCGAGAAAATTCCACAAAGCTTCTATTTATGTTGTTTTCTCAAGGGGGCACAACCTCTTACTGTTGTCGCTTCGTCATGACATCTCTTATTCGTCGAGGACAACTTATTTTATTTTCTTTGACGCAACGCCACTTGCAGCGCTGAATCAAAAAGGGGGAAAATTTAGACACCTAAAATTTATTCATATTAATTAAATTTATTTAATTAATAATCCATGTGATATCATGATTAATTTTAATTAATTAACCATTATTGTCACATTCCCCTGCCTATTTAATTATAATTACTTAATTAAGTTGGGTTCATTACCTAAAGTATTTAAATTTAATTTGAATACTCCCCTCTCTAGTGTATTAAACCTATTTTAATACATATCCCTCATAAACCCCTTTTTGAATGAATTTATATTTATTTAAATCCCCCCATATCCTAATATTCTTGTAAAATTGGATTAGTCTAAAGCCAATTTTAAATTAATCTAAATCCCTACCTAAAGCCTAGCCTACACCCATCACTTCACTTTCTAAACCTACCCTCCCACCTAATCACTCCTCTAATCTCACTTAGAAAGTGATTCCTAACCTCATTAGTGCTAATGGGTTGCTCACACGTGTGAGAAATTCTTCCCAAGGAAGCCACCCAATTCCTTAAATTCTCTTACACCTTTGTCCCTCACACTCTTTCCCAGAGTTTCTCAAACATGTGAACAACCTTGAGCCACTCAAACCTTAAATGTCCATCTTGTCTCAAATTGACCTTTCAAATTAGTCATCCTCTCTAGCCTATCTGTCTCCTATGTGGCTCATATGTGGATGCCACATAGGTGCCACCTCATCCAAGCCCTCTCTCTCCCTCCAAAAATCTATAAATAGAGGCCCTTCCATGAGAAAATGGTCCCTCTTCCCAATCTCTCTCTCTCATCTTTGCATTGTTATCATGCTAGTCTAGTTTTTACCATAAGCATTTTAGCTCTCATTTCTTGTTCTTGCTTTGAATCTATTATCACATAGCATTGCTTAATCTGAATGGGTAATTGACTCTTGTTTCATCTCATAGTAGTTTCGTTTATCTTAATCTTGCATCTCATAATAGCTCGTAATCATCTTCAATCTTCATCATTTGGAACCCTTGTTGCAAGCTAGTTCTTCGTACTAGTTTCTTGCATCATTTTGGGATCTCCTTTGAGCTTGCATTTAGTCATTAAATCTTGCATTGGGGATCGAATACCATTGTGTTTGGAGAGCACATCCACATTCTCCTAAAAAGATAAAATCAAATGGGGCTTGGGTGCTCCCATTTTGGCTCAATCAGAGGTGGCGTGTATTGAATTCCTTGTTATATGTTGCATGCTAGATTAGGACTAACATTTTCTTGTCTAAGCGTGCTCCCGACAAGTTAGGCTCATCGCATCCATAGGTAGATTCCAAGGAAAAAGAAGAAGAAAATGTCTTACACCAAGGGGAGGACAATTCAAAATCTTCCAAAATTAAAGCCAAAGAAACACATTATCAAAAGATGGATACACTGATGAAGAATTTTGAAAAACAGTGCAAGATCAAGCAAAAAGGTGTACGAGAATATTCCTTATCAATGATGGATTTATTTATCCCCCTAGATCTCATGGAAAACCATCTATTTCCAATCTTCCTAAAAAGTACAATGAACATTTTGTACAAGATAGTACTTCTTCACTCATCAAAGAAGATGATAATGAAATATTAAAATGGCTTTATAATGAGGAAGAAGCATCAAGTTTAAACAAGATATCAAATGAAGAAAGGATTCAAAATAATAGCATCCCAACGTACCAATATGGAAAGGGATATAAAATCATGCAAAAGATGGGATACAAAGGAAAAGGACCCTTGGGAAATAAAAATGAAGGATTGGTGGAACCCATAGAAATGACTTCGAGAGAGCAAAAAAAATTAGGGTTAGGATATCTTGACCCATGATATACTAAAAAGAATCATCCCCAATTTTATGAACAAATTTTACAATTAAATTCCCAAAGTGATGAGGATTCTAATGAATAGGGATGGGATTATTTATATGAGGAATCTTGTCAAGACAAAGAGGTGGATGTCATCCACACCTATACTCCTATATCTAATTCAGGTAAAAGACAAGAGTCAAATCAAGAGTTAATCTCAAGCCAAGCTTCAAGCTCAAATCAAGTGTTAGCTTCTACTCAAGAGTTTGCTTCAAGACAAGAAACAAAAGGATCTCAATGGATAGGGCAACTTTATGTACCTTCATGGTTTCCAATAATGGGTGAATCTGGTGATAGGTTTAACCCACGAGACTTTTATCCTCAAGAAACCCAAGAGGACTCAAGTGAGGAAAATTTTGATCCAAGTTCTATAGAACACCTAGAGAAAGCACATGTCATAGACTTAAGCGATACAATGTATGAACCCTGAAACGAAGTCATGTCCTTAACTTGGAAAATTTGAACATATCCAATGATACCTTATCCCTCATATTCCTAGAACTAATTGATAGGGATTCTATAGAGCCAAATGACATGCCCATATTTCCAAATGATAAGTCCTTGGTCCTATACCTAAATGTAGTCGAACCCTCTTCTACCAATGAAATTTATCAAAGTGAAATAGTGGAAAGTGTTCAATCTCTTAGTCATGAAAGAAAAGAAAAGAATTAAAAAAAAGAGTCTAGTGGTGAAAACCACAATGTGGGAGTGCTAGACCAAGAAAAAGTAAAAATAAAAGATGTTTCTAAAAGTGAAAACCCAACTGTGGCACCTAAAGAAGAGATATTAGACACTTTAATCGAGAATTTTGAGTAAAGATCACCCGTTTTGATTGAATCCACAAAAAAAGTCAACATTGGTACAGAATCAAAACCTAAGGTTGTACATCTAGCAACTTCCTTGTCAAAAGAAGAAAGAGAAGAATTTATTAAATTTTTCAAAGAGAGACAAGTGAATTTTTCTTGGTCTTATGATGACATGATAGGATTGGATCCAAATCTTATCATGCACCATTTAAACGTAAAGCCAGGAATCAAACCAGTTAAGCATAAATTAAGGAAAATGTGTCCACATATTGCATTACTATTCAAAGCTGAATTGGATAAATTACTAAAGGTTGGTTTCATTAGAGCCATTGATTAGGCCGAGTGGATCTCCAACAGTGTACCAATTTCAAAACCTAACAAATCAATCCTAATATACACGGATTTTAGGGATCTCAATCTAGCATGCCCTAAAGAGGACTTTCCATTGCCAAGAACTAATGCAATCATAGATTTGACAACAGGTCATTCTATGTTTTCTCTAATAGATGGATTTAGTGGATATACTCAAATAAAAATTGCTCCTAAAGTTTAGGAAAAGACAACCTTTATATGTTCTTGGGGAACATTTTGTTGGAATGTGATGCCCTTTGGTCTCAAAAATGCTAGAGAAACCTATCAAAGAGCTATGACCACCATATTTCATGATATGATGCACAAATTCCTAGAAGACTATGTGGATGACATCTTATCCGAATCTCACACAAGAGAAGAACACTTGTCAATTCTAGAAAGGATTTTTACAAGGCTTGAACAATTTAAAGTAAGATTGAATCAAAAAACGTGTGCATTTGGGGTACAATCTGACAAGTTACTTGGATACATAGTGTCAGCAAAAGGTATTGAGGTAGACCCTTCAAAATTTAAAGCAATAATGGAAATGGGGGCACCAAGAAACATAAGCCAAATGAAATCCCTTAAAGGATGTCTACAATCTATAAGAAGATTTATTTCCCAATTAGTCGAGAGATGTCATTCATTTACTCAACTCCTTCATAAGGACATAGTATTCAAATGGGATGATCAATTTGAAGAAGCCTTTGTACTCTTCAAGAAATATCTTATGAATCCTCTTATATTGATGCCACCAATAAGATGCAAGCCTTTAATATTGTAAATTTAAAAAACAAATCATTCCTTAGGTGCATTAATAGCTCAAGAAGATGAAAATGGCAAGGAGAAAGAAATCTATTACATAAGCAGGACTTTGGTCAAATATGAGTTGAACTATAGCTTCATTGAAAGAGCATGCTTGGTGGTGGTTTTTGCTTCACAAAAACTATGACATTATATGTTGGCACAAAATATCTAACTCATAGCTAAAATTAATCCTTTAAAGTACCTATTGAGAAACATAGCCCTAAAAGGAAGATTGACAAATTGGGTCATTGTATTGAGTAAAGTCGAGAATTGAATGAGGATAAGAAAACAATAAAAGGAAATGTTATAGTAGATCAACTGGAAGAACCTTTGATAGAAGAATATCCTATTTAAGTAGAATTCCTAGATGTAGAAATTATAAATATTGAGGCCAATACATGGAAACTTTATTTTTATGGTTCATATACACAACATGGTTCAAGAGAAGGTATCTTTTTTATCACACCACAAGGATTTACTATTCCAAAATCTTATAAAATTCTCTTTCCATGTACTAATAATATTTCCAAGTATGAAGCACTTGTCATAGGCATGAAAATGGCTCTAGAATGGAAAGTAACAGAGTTAAGGTATATGGGGATTCACAACTTGTTATTAATCAAATCAATGATGAATATCAAACAAGAAATGATAAATTAATGTCTTACAAAAAGATGATAGATGATTTGAAGAAATACTTTGTTATGATAATATTTGAGAAAATACCAAGAGAAAATAACAAAGCAGAAGATGTCATGGAAACATTATCTTCTCTCCTACAAATGCCAGATCAAAGTGCACGATATGAGTTCTTGGTAGAAGAGTAGGAACAACCCGCATTTGACCTTCCCAATTCCCAAACTATTTGCCTATTAATTGGACATGATTCTCCTTGGTATGGACCTATTTAAAGATACTTAAAAGACCAAAATTTTCCCTTAGACCAAACCAAAAATCAAAGAAGGTTTATAAGACAAGCCTCTTGTTATACCCTTGTGTCAGATACATTGTATCGTAAAAGTCTTGATGGGATGCTTCTTAGGTGTCTAGAGGACATGAAATAAAAAATAGCCTTACAAGATGTTCATAAAGGAATCTGTGGATCACATTCAAGTGGTTTGACCTTAGCTAAGAAACTTCTTAGAATGGGGTACTATTAACCATGGAAAAAGTTGCATATCATTTTGCCAAAATCTGCCAAAAATGTCAATACCATGGTAATTTGATTCATGTGCTAGCATAACAATTACACCGAATGACCACACCTTGGCCCTTTTATCAATGGGGGTTAGATTTAATTGGGATGATTTATCCACCATCATCCAATGGTCACAAATTCATAATCACAACAAAATATTTCACTAAATGGGTAGAAGCCATGCCATAATAACAAACAATGAAAAACACTTCAAGAACAAGGATATAAATGAATTGTAAGAGAAATTACACATGATTCATCATTCATCCTCCATTTACTATCCTCAAGGAAATGACTAGGTAGAAGCAACAAACAAAAAATATCCTTAAGATCTTGAAAAGAATAGTGGATAACTCACGAAGAGATTGGCACATACAATTGAATCCAACCTTATGGGCATACCGTACAACTATAAGAACACCATCTAGAGCCACACCTTTCTCACCAGTCTATGGAGCAGAAGCAATATTACCGTTAGAAGTGGAGATCCCATCTTTGTGGATTTCATTACATGGATTGTTAACAAAAGGGGATTATAGAGTGACAAGACTCTAAGAACTAGAATTACTTGGTGAACATCAAAAATACTAAAAATTGTTAATGTTTTTGTAGCTTCCGTCGAATAAATACTGAGCTAATACTAGTGAAGATATATATATATAATCATAACTATCATTATATTAATTACATATTAATGAATAGACATGTCTCATGAAGGGACATGTCTCTTCTTGGCTCATTCTCAAAATAAATGCAAGAGATTGTTGCATTTGGAAAACACATACAATGAGATAGTGAGATTACATTTGCAATGATCCTAAAACCTTAACATGGTATCAGAGCCAAGTTGCAAATGTAAGAGAGTAGTTTGTTGATGGTGAATGTGTGACTGTCTCAGAAAATACAATCTTAGTACGGAGACCAGATCTCCCGAATGCACCATTGGATTTTGCTAAATTTCGGATATGTTGGTGATAGACAAATTTACAAGAATCTCACCGGAGCGATTGAAGAGAAAATATCAAGTTCAAAAGTTATGACCGACTATGTACGGGTCTATGAAAAAAAAAAATCTGAAACAGAGCGAGGTTCCTTCTTTAAAAGCCTAATCACTTGAAGAGAGATCTAATAAGATTGAAGGATAGAAGTACAAGATAATTGCATTCAAAGGAGAAAGAATTTGATGCTTGCAAATGAATTGATGATTGAGACTAGATGCAAAGGGAGTCTGACATTTCAAAAGAGGTCAAGAAGTTGATAAACTTGAGCTTCAGAGGGGGAGTACATGGTTCAGTCAACTTGTGACAATCTTGATCATATTGATTGAGAGGGAGTTCACTATTGAAGGTGAAACACTTTTGAGGTAAACTTGATATAATTGATTATTATACTAATGAATCATGAATATTTTTTATGGGCCTGCCCCTATGTAAATCATGAGGAAGTGACGACTTCCAAATAATTATCACTTGTATTTGCAGAAGTTATTGGAAGGTGACGATCTTAAAATAACTTAAATCATGATATACATTATTTATAATGTTGAAACATATCATGATGAATGAATGCAACAACTAAGTGTTAGATGTCATTAATTTGACAGTCTATGAGTTGTTTGCATACATATATCTTGTAAATCAACAACTAAGTGTTAGATGTCATTAAATTGATGGTCTATAAGTTGCTTGTATAGATACATCTTGTAAAGCAACAACTAAGTGTTAGATGTCATTAAATTGACAGTCTATAAATTGTTTGCATAGATATATCTTGTAAATCAACAACTAAGTGTTAGATGTCATTGACGGTCTATGAGTTGTTTGTATAGATATATGATAGGTATTTGGTGAATATCATGTGTTGATATTCTGCAGGCCAATACCTTATTGAGTACTTGGTGAATATCATATGTTGATGTTTTGATAGGCCAATACTCAGAGTATTTGGTGAATGGCATGTGTTGATATTCTGATAGGCCAATACTCAAGAGCTTGTGGATAGAATCGCCGATGGAGGCAATCCACCCAAGATCTTGTGGATAGAATTGCCGATGGAGGCAATCCACCTAAGAACTTGTGGATAGAATCACCAATGGAGGCAATCCACATATTGAGACTATGTTTCTATTGACTACATCTTGAGGATGATGCCTTTATTTCTTACATCATATGATTGATGCTGTCAAGTGTCTTAAGTGTTGACATTGGATTGATTTATCCTCCCTAGCTAAGAGGGAGTGTTAGTGTTTTTGTAGCTTCAGTTGAATAAATACTGAGCTAATACTAGTGAATATATATATATAATCATAACTGTCATTATATTAATTACATATTAATGAATAGACATGTCTCAGTGAGGGACAGGTCTCTTCTTGGCTCATTCTCAATATAAATGCACGAGATTGTTGCATTTGGAAAACACATACAATGAGATAGTGCTATTACATTTGCAATGATCCTAAAACCTTAACAAAAATATATATTTTTAGAAATCTATTAATTGTTGTGCCATTACTTGTAGAAGACAAACTTGGCCCATTACTTGAAAATTAAAGTTCATGTGTTAAAAAACTTAGGTCATTAATTTATCCAAGTTGAATCATAGTGCAAGCACAACTTGCACAGTCCAATTAACAAATTCTGCTTTGGAGGACCTCAAAATGCAATATAAAAAACATTAAAAAATACTAAAACCCTTATTATCTCACTTGGATGACCTAGGATGTTTCTCAAATAATTTTGAAGTAACAAGAAAATTATTATTTTTTCTCATTTTCGACATGTTGCACAACAACTGCACTAAATAAGATAATATTATTGAATTGTGTAGCATAGAACATGTGAGTTAAGACTTTCTAGTGCAATCATTTACTACACCATTCAACGAAGGTTTGGGTTGAAAATTTGAGAGGCAATCAAGAGGATGATCCTCAACGCTTCTAATCCAAGAAATAGTAACAGTGAGAGATGCAAACTTATGTCAACCCAACTACAACCTCCTAGCATGGGAGTGCACACAAATAAATGGTTTTAAGGTCCCGACTAGAATGTTAAGTGTACCACAGTTTACAAGTAATGGCAATCGTAAGCTAGAGTATATGGATGTACAGGATATTGGCGTCACGTTAATTTATTTATTAAGTGTAGTTTCTTCACATTTTTATAGACATCTTTTCTTAAACTATACTATAGCTTCAGTATAGCCTAGGGAGGCTGACATGAATTGAAACATAATGGAGTTGGAAGATCCCCAACAATCAATGCCTACCAAGGAGTGATTACACCAAAACCTGGTCCATCCAACTTCAATCTCCCAAACATGGTAGAGCCCACAACTAAATCAATCCACTCACCCGACTATCTCTCAGCCAAAATTAGTCAAGTTCTATTGCTCAACCTAAATGGAAATGGGGCAGTTGCAATAAGTTTTATCAAGTCGATTGCAAAAGCCACACTATGACTTCGACAACCCAATTGTTCAATGAGCAAGATCCCCAAAGGAAAACAATAACAATGACTGCCAACAACCTTTACCCTCCCAGCTACAAACTTCCCCAACATTAAGTGCTATTACATAACTCCACTTAGATGTTATATTTGTTATGATGATCTATTGTAACTCAAAAGTCTTAACTTTTAAATTGAAGACTGCTCAACAGATTGTATGGACTTAAGTGATAAGGCAAGAAATCGATTTGGAAAAGCATTTGGCTGGTATTGATGGAGAACCTCGCTTTGGATGCAAAAATAGATAAATGGTTATAAAACCAAGACAAAAGTAGATTAGATAAATAAATAATCTGTATAACCATGGATCTCTATGTAAAAGGACAATAATAGGCAGATCATATTAAAAGAAAATTTAAGGATCTAACACTGATGCCTTAATAGATTTTCATTGCTTATGGAATAAAACGGATATCATGATCACCTCCAGGAAATAATGTCCTTCAAAGTAATCAAGTCACTTAATGGAAATCTATACCCTTTCTAGTAAAAGTTAATTGCCCATTCACCACTTCTAGTCTAACAGAGTATATGCTGTTTGCATATTGGCATTTTCTTCAGTAGGCTCAGAGCTCCTCTACAAGTTATACCTCTTGAATTCCATCTGCTATACACTAACAGATCTGTTACTTCCAAGAAAATATAAGTTTATAACCCATCAACTGGAACCATAAAAAGGAACCTGTATTTCAGAATTGTGCAGTTGTATTCCGGAAAATCAGTTATGAGTTAAAAGTTGAACCCTGGCACTTTCTCTACAACTGCAGGCCACAGTTCTCTTTTTGTTTCTTAACAAAGCCCAGAACCATGAATAAGAGCATAAAAACCTGTACACAAGATAAACAAGTACACTTCTTATATTTTAGAAATTCTGACCTTTTGTAGTTTGGGCTAGTTAAAGTTATTTAAGTCAAAATTTCTCAATATGTGAAACTGAACTAAAATTACTACAGTTCTAGCATATGATTTCCAAGCTCCCCAGAGAGCTAATACTATGTGAAAGCACCTTCTAAGCTGGGCGGGTATCATTCAAATGCACATGCTTCAATATTTAGGCCTCGTCACTACTGCAGAAAATGCTTGTTATCTGAGTTAGGAAGCGATATAGAATCATCCTTGTACTTTCTCCAAGCCTCTTCAAATTGCAAACCTTTACACCTTAAAAAAGTTCAAAAACAAGAAAATGATATTGCTAACACGTGCACTCAAATACAAAATAAAAAAAATATAAATGTAATTATGGAAACCAAATTGGAACAACAAAATAAGCTTATAACTCTTTATCGATGCCCAACAACCTCGTGTCATATGTCTGAGAGGATGCTTACAATTTAAGCAGTTCCAAGATTTGAACAACTATGTCCCGTATTTCAGAACCAGATTTCCGTTTCCATGATGCCTTGTGCACAAGTATCAATTCTTCTACCATCCTACATGCAGACAAAAGTAATTAAATAATAATGTCCACTGAGCACTTACAACAACAAATTGGAACCAAACTTAATTCATGTGTTGCATTTCATTCCACAAGGATTTGTTTCCTTAGCATACTACAATTTAAACAGGAAATAAACAGCAGTAGATTTCTCTTGGGTTGCACCAGGTATAAGACCATCCAACCAGATAACATTTTGTAGAAAATAATTGCAAGCAGAAATCACCTTTCTATGTATGGTGTTTTTCGAATCCATGTCAACGTAGTAATGGTAAGAACCCTTTTGAGAACCTGCATAGAATACTTAATATTTATTTTTCTTCCAAAGGATGACACTCAAATATCAACATATCAAAATCAGCAAAGTACTCTAGAATATATTTCATCCTGAAGATTCTAATCTTTGAAGCCAAAGAGAAAGGCCAAAAATATTCATCAGTCATATTCCCCACTACAATGAAGACGGACTATTTTCCTGACCTTTCTTCTTTCCTTGAAGGGTTACTGTTGCAAATTTTAAATTGCTTCATACAATGATGTGATAAAGTATTTTTGACAATTAAGCAGATTGCTCCTCAAATATAGCCAACAATCATTGATTCATTTCTATGCTTCAAGGCTTTATTAGTACCTGCGTGGACATGGATATGGCCATGCCTTCTCTAAAGTTATTGTGCACAAGTTTAACAGCAGAGCTTTACCATAAGTAGGAAGATATGCATCCATTCAACACCAGAAGATGTTGGAGACAATTTGGAAATTTTGGGGTTTGCAAAAACCAGAGACATGCATTATGGAGACAATCAAATGCATGTACGCAACCTACAGAAAGACTCTGAATGAGGCAATAGCAATGAAATTTTGCATAGGTTTTTTTATGTTTGAATGTAGGAAACTTGACTACATAAGCATTTAAACTTAAAAGTCATAACAGAATTTAACGTTGGATGTTGTATGAAACCAACAAAAGGAAATGAAAAGAAACCAGCATTCATAAATCATACCAGTATCACTGTGGCATCATCTTTTGCATGCAACCAATGAAAAAGAAGAGGAAACAGCTGCTTGAAAAAAGCTAGAACAACAACTCCCATGGCCCTGAAAAGAGGCTCAACATGCTGGAGCCATATAATGCGGCGTTCCTTATCTTCACTGTGCCGCTCCATCTCCCCAAGCATTGCACCCAACAGTTCTCTATACCTGTGCTCTAGGAAAATATTTAACTATCAAATCAAAACCATGAGTTTGCAAGAAATATAGAAACCAATAATTGATTTTATGCATCCTGAATTGCAAACAACTACTGAACCCATTAACAATCAAAGAAATATGTAAGGATATGGAAAAACATAGTCCATAAACAGATACAATTATATTAGTGATGTGGCCCTAAGTCCAGAATAGTATACACTATACACTGTGTATGCATGTGAAAATAACTCAGTTACCGGGTGTATCCAGGTAGCCCAGGAATCCGGGTGCGGATGTGCACAGGCACGCACAGGGAGCGCAAAATCTCCCTGTGGGTGCTCTGAGATGCGTGGGGATGCATATCAGAGAGCACCCCCAGGGAGATTTTACACTCCCTGTGTGTGCCCATGTGCACCTGGGCGCATCCAAATGCACCTGGACGCCGAGCGACCAAAAAAGCACAAAAAAAATTTTAAAAGTGAACTTTTTCACTTAAAACATGTGTTTAAAATAGTTTCGTATTATTTATTTTTTCCACTAAACCCTAAAACGTGTTTAATCCTAATTGTAATGATTTTCTGATTTTCATTGGAATCGTGAACATAGACATATGATATGGCTTATTTGAATATTTGTGAACTATCAATTGGCATTTAATATTTATTTTTGGCATTTGGCATTGATCAACGAAGTATCATACTATCAAATGATTTAATTTTGTATATTTCTTGCATTCTTTTGTATGTATATAAATTTATCATACACACACACACACACACACACACACATATATATACGTACCCAAACACACCCAAAACCAAAAAAAAAAATCACGTATCTGTGTACTGGGTTCTCATACCCGCATCCACATCTGGATTCAAACCAGTAACTTAGGAAAATAAGCCTGTTTCGTTCCATGCAAAGACTTTTGAGCCATGTCACCAATAGGTCCTCAACTTCAAGCCTACTGATTTAGCATTTACATTTGAAGACCAAGTACCGAAACTAGAAAGAAAAGTAGCAAATCAGAAATGGCACGAGGAACAGGAATGACACCAGACTTTGGTGAAATTCAAGAATTCAGAAAAGCGACAAATCAAAGTTTGCATCAAAGTTTGTACATGTTTAGCAAGAATTGAGAACTCATAACAACCTTAGAAAGAATGATCCAAGCCAAAAGATCCATAAGGGCTTACAAAAAATTATAAATGGATTATAATCAGTCTTGCAACCTCGGGAGTTGCTTCATCCTCAATTTCTCTTTCAGTTCATCCCAAGTCATCTGTAAACAATTCCCTCAGCTTCAGTTCCCTGTTGCCATCTAATGTGTCACCGTGATCAGTACCACACTTCTACTGCTTAGCTGTCACAATGAATGTTAACCAACGGAACAACAAATGTAAGATATTTTGGTATCACATCATGATGCAATTGTATAGTCAAGAATCAATAAATATTTGTATAAAGACTAATATACTTAATGACCCTTGGCTTAAATTTCGGTTTACTAAGGGGTTGGAAAAGTTGTGTATGCATGGATTGCAATCCAACATTTCTACCTCAGGAGTTACTTCACTGAAAACATCAGCACCAGTGCACCCCAAAATATCTTCACAAACAATACCCTTTGGCTTCAAGTTCCTTACTTTCATCCGATATGTCAACATTCCACACTTTGTCCTAGTTCTAAGCAGAGATGCTGACTAAGCTTGCAGGACAGTTACAATGCAGAATATGTTTTACAGAAAGAACGATTGTACAAAGTCTATTGTAGTTGAATTTAAATTCATTTTTGGTTTTGTAATTGTAGGTAAAGTTAGTCTAGGCTTTTGCAGTCAAGCATTGTACTTATCAATCCCTTTCCCACACATACATGTCTTGACAAATTAGAGGTCTCCATCCTGGTATGGGTTGAGTGCCCTTTTGTTACCAGATCTCATCACATTCAAAATAATGTGCATTGCAATCATAAATGACGAAGGCTCCTATTTCTATCATATTATGTTGTGTCCAGTTTTATTAAGGCATGCTTGTGAATGGATAGATGCTGGAAAAAAAAGTTAATTTCTTAATGAATGCATATATTAACTTCAAATAAAGGTGCTTGAAAAAATATATAATACAATGCAATTCTTAATGAACGTGCTCCACTTGACTGATGAAAAAATTATTACTGATGGAACCTCCAAAGTGAACCAAGGAGGAATTTGTCAAAGCCTAGGAACCCAAAGTAATAGCTTGGTGTGTGTGGTAGGTATTACATACAATCTCTAATGGCCTGCATGTTTTTGTTAGGATTGTTGTTGACATTCGTTTGTTGTTATTGGTGTCAACATATGATTGTGAAGGATCGCAGAACTGGTGAAGAAGATGTTGAGCAGAATTTTTCACTAAGTGCAGGAAAGAGTGCAGAAGGCATGTGATGATCTGTGTTGCGTCTTTGAATCTGCAAACTTGTATTTTGGTACTGGAAAGTGTTTAGAATGGTTGTCTGTGATCGCAGAATCTGATTAGTTGGTTACAATAAGTTACAGTGGAAACAGTGTGGACTGGTCACAAGACAATGCAGAGGAAAACAGTGAAATGGTTACTATAATTTTGAGTATAGCATATATGCGAGATGGAGTTATGTCTGGTGAGCTTAGGACGTGGTAGAAGACACATAGCACTTCATCTTATGTGGGCATGAGGTCGCAGGGATCGTGGTGACTGTTGACATAAACTTAGTTGTCATTGGTGAAGTCATAGGCAAACATCAATCCCACCGGAACACCGGTACTCATAATTTTGCACCGGTAAACTAAACAAGAAAGCAGTGTACTTTAACCGGTCACGCTTATACTAGTCTAGGTTTTTGCAACCAGTCATGGGATACACACAGGGAACAGATGACTAACCGGAAACAAGCTCTTCACCAGTTAAGTGCATGATAATCCGAACCGGATTATGTAGAGCGTTTGCAGTTAAACTAGAGTTAGCTTTTTCAGTGGAACTGGAGTTAGATTTTTTTTTTCAGCGAACGTTTTGAGGTAAACTCAGAATCAGTTTACAAGTTTTTTTGTATGCATGATTTATGGGTGAGTTTACAGCTTGGTGGATCTATGAGATGTATTTTTAATAAGATTAATCTCTTATAAATACAGGTCATAGGACATGAAAGAGTTGGTGTTGAATATCAAGAGCATAGAGCGAAGGAGAGTAGCAAAACAGAATTCTCTGAGAGGAGTCACAGTCACGAGAGGTGAAAGGTAGAAAAAGGTTCAACAGCCAAGCAGAGGAAAGGGTAACAGGTATGATTTGATTAGACAGAAAGTGTCATCATAAGATCATTGCTTTAAATTGAGAAGCATATTTAAATCCCTCAATAAGAGTGAACCCTAACAGGTTCTTTGTATAAATCCCTTTACCAGGTAACATCTTTATTGGTGTTCTAAGTCCTCTTACAAGGTGACTCCTAACAGGATCAAGATCCTAACTGGTCGTCCACTAAATCCCTTAACCAGGTAGCACTCTTACCAGTGCTTTGTAAGCCTCTAACAGGGCATCTTTATTACTGCAGCAGTGAAGTTGTGGGTTCTGTCCCACCGTGGTTTTTTCCTTCTAACCGAGGGTTTCCACTTATATATGTTGTGTTGACCTGTGTACTCAATTTTTGTTTATGAGTGCTATTATATTCTTTTAATTTTTATATTAGCAAGAATATATATTTGTGGAGAAATAGAAGTAGAAATTGTATTTACTGATTCACCCCCTCTCAGTAACCGGTTAGGATTAACAATTGGTATCAGATCCTAGGTTCTCAAAGATATAAAGCTTAACCGCTTGAGTAAAGATCATGGAGGGTTATAGGTATGAAAAGCAGCTTGAGGAAGCCAATGAAATGATTGCCTCTCTTGAATAGATTGAGGTCTCTTGCAAAGAGAAAAGAGTTAGCCCTGCAACTAAGTGAAAGTAATGAAATCATTGAGGAACTCTATGGGCAAAGTGTATCTGATGAAGCAGAAGAGGCAATCTCTGATCTTATGGAGAAAAATCAGAATCTAACCAATTAGATCTCCAATCTGAAAAGGAGCAAAAAAGTCATGCTCTGAGGATGACTAAAATCATCGAAGCCAAAAGAAAAGATGAAGATGAAAAGAACAGTGCCTTAGAAACATTGTTAATTGTTGAAAGAGCAAGAAATTTGGTAGAAGATGCGGTAAGGAAAAGTGATGCTCTAATATTACAACTCCAAGTAGACATGCAGAGCATAACTCAAGAGAATGCAATCATGCATGAGCACTTGCATGACAAAGATGATGCATGCAAAAGGTTGGCCATTGAATTGTATCAACTAAAGGAACAGCTGAAAACTGTTGAAGAGAGGAATGAGAAACTAAGAAGATACAATGAAAGCTCTAAGAAGCTTGATGAGCAACTAAGGGCTCAAAGAAAGCATAAGGACCCCACAGGACTTGGGTACATCAGTCAAAGCAACCAAGAAACCAGTGAGTCCTCTAAAAACAAGCAAAGCAAGAAGAAAAAGAACAAGCCGACAAAAGAAAAAGGTAAAAAGACCTTCAAAACCTCTTGCAAACATTGTGGTAAACCGGGTCATAAAACAAATGACTATAGAAGCGCATCGGTGAAATCATTTACTTCTAACAATTACTGTAGCAACTGATACAAGTATCGCTACAAGACCTTAGAATGTAGGTCTCGCTCCAACAATGTGTCCAGTAGAAGCAAGGGAAGCTTCAAGGGTTACTTCTATGCATGCAACAAGTATGGACACAAAGCTGAGGAAAGCAGATCCAAAACAATGGCATTTAAATCCCCACCAAGGCCGGTATTCCATAATAGGAATATAAACCGGAGCACAACCAACTGTGCTACCTGTGGGCCATCAGGCCATAGTAATTCTCGATGTCACTCACCCATGAACAAGGAAAGAAGGGTCAATCCATGGAGAGGAACTGGAATCGCTTGTTACAACTATAACAAGATTGGGCATCTGGCCAAGGAATGCAGGAACCGGCCAATGAACCAGAGAAAAGGACCGGTCGAATCGGTAAAGAGGAACTTGTCTCCCAACCAAAAGGATAACTAGGGTAAAGAGACTGAAAGGGAATTCAAGAAGACTTGGTTCAAGAAGGAAACAAAGAGCTCCGCTAAGGAAAAAACGGAGGTAAGGTCATCATCTGTTGATGGTGATATCTCTTCAGCAAATTAAGCCTAGGGGCTTAAAGGGAACAAGTAGCCTGCCTACTGTTCCCGGTAGAACTGGTGAGTTGTGATCTCATACAATCAAGAAGTGCAACCGGAAAGAAGTCACCGGTCTAACATGTAAACCGGACAGGTAAGTATTGACATTGCAACCAAGGATTGATTAACAGGTAAACGAATGAGAATTGGTTGTCGTCTGAAAGATTATGTAAGGGTAATTAATGTTGTAGCCGTTAGCAATTGTTACCGTTTGTTAATTACCGTTACGACCCAAGTCTATAAAAGGGAAAGATGATTACTCATTTCCCTTTACAATCCGAACTATGATTATTGATTTCATAAGTTAGAGTAATCTTTTCTTGTTGTGATTGACGTTCTTTGCTTAGCGAACTCCGTGAATCTTATCAAGAACTTTCTGTTTAAACCGGTTTAGTACTATGGCATCTTCATCTTCCATGGTAAGCCTAATCAGCGCTAATCAACTGGATAGACCCGCTTACGACATTATGGCAATGCAGAACCGAGAAAATGATATGGCGGGTGCCCTATCATCCGTGCCTGCAAGTGTTATGCTGACAAAGGATGTTACGGCTTTCATCCACAACAAACAGGAGGAACTGGATGAAACGTTCATCCAAAGTGAATATCTTTCACTTTGCGAGGATGGAAAGCTTCAAGCCAAATACATGAAGCTTGAAACTTCAGGATTAATCAATGGAGTGAGATATCCAACCGTGTTTCGACCACATTGGATCAGACTGGTTCTAAGCAGGGTTCACAAACCAGGAATGTGGCTTGCGAAAGGCGCGGTCACACCAATAACAAAAGAAGATTTACATAGGGTGACTAGTTATAATGTCGTAGGGGAAACTCTTAACCTAAGGACCATAGCCAATGCAGAAGTGACACGATTGACGAAGTCAAGGTTCGACAGTCGATTGATGATTGTCAACGACATTGAAGACAATGGCATTTGGTTTGCATCAATGATTATCAGCTACAAAGTGTATCAGTCGAGTAACCTGAATAGCATACCGGGAGGAGCTATACATGCCGCACATAGGATTATGTACGACAATGTGCAATACAATATATGCGCTATGTTGAAAGGGCAGATCTTCGAAAACTTGAAGAAGCTCGGTCTGGTAAAGAAGAAATTTCTCAAATATGGAACGTTGTTGGTATGTTTGTTTTTTCTATAATCAGAACTTCTTTCTTGGCGTAGGCAAGGTAACATGGCATAAAGACAAACCGGTGATGATTCAGATAGGCAAGTTAGCAAATAACTTGGGTAACTGGTTCAATAAGGTTATGACAGATTATTTTGAAGCATTTTAGCTAAGAATGCACAACAGGGAAAGAATTCCCTCTACCATTGTTGAACAATACAAGGAAGAAGTATGCTTTCTGGTAAGCATTGATCATTGCATGATCCAGGGTGTGGAACCAAGGACTGAATATGCAGCAGAGCTTGGTTATGAGATTTTCTCCAAGACTACAAAGGCCTATGCTGATGCACTCCAGGAAAGCGACCTAGATCTCTCTACATATCGATTTGGCACCTATGAAGAGATTTAGGCAAATCTGAAGAAAAATACTTCTACAAAGGAACCGAAGGTGTATGTCAAGAGAACTCCCACACCTCAGAAGAAGAAACCAGTGGCGGAAGAACCCAAGGTACAAAGAAAAAGGACTTAGCTGGTGTCCAGTGCACAAGGTGAGGAACTGTAAGAAACAGAAACTGAAGAGATAACTACTCTTCACAGAAAGAGAAAGACCGGGAAACCGGTGAAAGAAGATGCACCTAAAGTGAGGAAACCAACCATTGATGAAGTGGTTGAAGGAATAAAGGAGACAGGTAGATTGGGAGCAGTTGGAAGGAGATATGAAGTGAGTAATGAAGAAGATAAGAGAAAAATGGAAGAAGTTGTGGTTTATTGTCTTTACAAGTTCAATTATACTCCCACTGAACTTCACAAAGTAATACTTGATGATCTACAAGAGATAATAGAAGGAAGATGGAAATCTTCGATAGATAAAGAAAGAGAGTTGAGAATAAGGGCTCTACTTGAAGTTCAAAATCATCTTACTATGGAAGAGGCAACCAATCAAGCTGACTTGCACAAACAAAGTTTCAAGATTAGAAGAGGAATTAGTCAAGTGTTGATTGGAGAAGTGGACAAAGTGCATGAAGGAGTTGCAACATGGACGAATGTTCTGAAGCAACAACATCAAGCAGAGGCAGAAAGCCATAAGACTAAAGAGCCACCAGTGGTTGACACTGGAAAGGGAAAGGGTATACTGGGAGTTGAGACTCTAATCAAGGCAAAGATTGCAACTGAACCGGTCATCGTTGATATCACTAGAGACACAAGTGGTGATCTCACTCCACCAACCCTACTGGCCTCCCCAGTTAAAGGTAAAGCTCAAACTTTAACTATAGATAATATAGCTGATGAAGTTATGGATTTTGGTGAAGTGTCAAATGTTGCTAAATGGTTCAGTGTTCTGGTAGAAGAGGATAAACAGAAAATTGAAGTTGCTCTGTTAGAAACCTTTTTAGATTTCAACAAAAGTCCTAGGGACTATAGACCTCACTTTCCTCCTGAATTGAATCAAAGGCTTATGGTCAAATGGAGAACCGGTTTAGCAACAAACAATAAGATTATAAGGGAAACTTTGACACAAATAAGACTAGGTCTCAGTGATGAGACAATAAAAATTCTGATGGAAGTTGTGTCACTCAATTTGGACATGAAGAATAGAGTTGCAAAGATAATAAATGGATTGGAAAAATATGTGTATGAAGATTCAGTGGATTTTTGGCAAAAATATGACTTCAACACTATCAAATCAACAAGTCCATAGGGCATCTCACAGGATGAACCTGAAAAAGTATTGGTACCACCGGTATAGTTCACAGCTGGTGAACAGTCAACAACTGGTGAGAAAGAGGTTACACCTGACCTGTTCACATCCAGTGAATAGGTAAATCTGGGAGAACAAGTTCAACCAAAAGAAGAAGAAGAAACTGCTTTGAATGATCAACAGGTTGCTTAAGAGCAACAAACAGAGCAACCACCAAAAGAGGAAGTTCATCTGGAAGAGGAAGTCCATCAGGAAGAAGTCCGTCCAGAATAGGAGGTACATCTAGAGGAAGCACTACAACAGGAAATTCCTCAACAACAAGAGTTGCCTATTAATAAAGAATCGGAGAAGACTGCAGAAGAACAACCTGCACAGGAGAGTAGACAAGAGAAACCAATAGATGTTCCTAGTACATCTTCATTAAAGAGAAAACTAACTTTTGCAACAAATACCGAAGCAAAGAAAAGAAAAGTTTGTGAAACAGTGGTTGATATAAGCAAGATGTCAACAAGACAGCTAAAGGAGCTCACTAAGAGAAAATAGGATATGGTTTTCTCTAGTGTAAGAAATATCTTGTACAATTTTGTATCTAATGCAGAATAGATGAAGATGAACTGGTGATTGATCAATTGGAGGTGCTAGCGAAAGCAATTGGGGAAGATGTCTCTAACCCAGAATCAATTGCAATTGATTACTATGAGAAGAAGAGAATAGAAATTCTTCACAAATAGGTTAAAGAACTAAAAGCTACTGTATCTACAAGCACCACATAGCTACAACAAAAGATACAGGCAGCAGGAAGGTTGATCACAAGGACTTCAAACTTTGAAGACTTTGTTAAAGATATAACTGAGAGAACGAACAAGACTACAAAGGAGATAAAGGTTCTAACATCAAAATTTGATGCACAGAGCTCTTCTGCAACAGAGTACGTCGGGAGCTAACAAGTCTTGCTCTCACCTTAAGGAAGGCATCTGAAGAAAAGACAAAAAGAATCCAAGATCTTGTTGGATTCCAATTGTTCATGGCACTAACTTTTGATCTAATGCAAACAACAACAACAGATACAGATAAACTGATCAATGAACCTGATTACAAAACAGTGGAAGAAATGGATAATATAATTGTCTCATTGCAAGCAGCAAAGAAAAATTTAGATCATGTAACAGGTATATGGGAGCCATTCCTTGATTCTGCGAAGAAAATTTATAAGGATATCTTCAATAAGTTACAGCTATAAAAGAAAAAACATATAAGGAGTAACAACCCTTTGTCGTTTGGAGGCAAAAAGGGGAAGATGTAATACAGATGAGGAAGAGGACAATGCAGATGGAAGAATAGAGAAGAAAGAGATGACAGTGTGTGTAAGAATATGCTACAGGTAGACAAGGAGATCTAAAGGGGAAGTCTATAGGCGGGTAGACAAGGAGATCTACAGGGGAAGTCTACAGGTGATGTGTATTGATATGTTTTGCCACCAATGCCAAAGGGGAAGATTGTTGACATAAACTTAGTTGTCATTGGTAAAGTCATAAGAAAACATCAATCCCACCAGAACACCGGTACTCATAATTGTGCACCAGTAAACTAAACAAGAAAGCGGTGTACTTTTGATGAACATATTGTCATTGATGTCAAAATCAGAAGCATATGTAATGAATGAATACGAACAGGCATATCCGAAGGTACATGAAGGTGATATATGAGATATACAGCATATTCAGTATATTCAACATACACAGTAATACATAATGACCAGTGATAAAGACATATACATTACATATGTATATAACAAGGGTTTTGAAGACAAGTGTACAGTATAACACACATACAGCAATTATCTATACGTATATAGCATATGTGAAATGTGAACAACATTATACAACAGCATATAATATCACAGCACATATACGATCATACATAATCAGAAATGTACATGTGATAACAAGCAATTCATTCTAGATATGTGCATTGAAGCCATAAGAAGTTGAGAAGAAATTTGCTATTTATAGAGACACATATATGTAGAGATATGCAGAGACACATATATTTAATATACAGAGACACATATATATTTAATATGCAGAGACAGTATATATAGACGGCATACATATATGGACATAGACAAGAAAAGGCTTCATTAGATGAGGTAAGCCATTTTATATATTTTATCAAGTGTTCTAAAGAATATATCAGATGCAAAAGAAGTTCATCATTGATAGAGATAAGTAAGAAAGGGAGGTGATAAGATAGATACAGAGAGAAGATTTTAACAGCAAAGAAGGACAATACGAATGCAGACAAAGGAAAAGACCACACGCAACCATAATACAGTCAACGCACCAAAAATATAACACAGACCCAAAGCATATAACCCATACGGTAGACACAACGAGGAGCACAGTTATGATTATTATTAAATCTGATCAGTATGAGGCATTATCAAATGAGAGGGATTAGATATTAATATTGGAATGAAAGCGAGCCACATTGCACAACACCACATATTCCCAGCAAAGCATGAAATGGCGCAGAAGAGATGATCGCTAATGAATTGGAGAACAGTTACGCGACAAATCAGATACAGAAATAACAGTCAATGCATATCATATAGGAGACAGCGCATAACAAGGTACATTCAAGACATTAAGACCACAGACCAAACGTATAATGCGGACAAGGATTAAGGAACAACATAGAACGAACGAAGGGACAGCGCACTAACCTGAGGTACTTGGTGGTACCGCCAACAATAAAGGTCTGAGTATTACAAGGAAGCGGAATATTACATATACAGCTACAGCGATGAACATAAACATATACAGCACAATAGATACATTAACGGCAATCTTACAAGTAATCGATGGCAAACAGCGATGGTCCATTTCATTTATATATCGAAAGAAAGGAGACAATTAACATACATATACAACAATAATATACGTTTTGATAATTGTAAAAATTGGAAGAAACATTAGCACAGAAAGATATTAATTAAATTTGCCACGTAAACTCCCAGAAGGTGCGAGTGATAGTAAAGATTCTGTTTAAAGACTATTTGCGATGATATATAAGTGATGACTATATACAGTGCTGAATGAATGATGTAAGCATTTACAAAGTCAGCGATCAAAAGCCTAATCTATGACCCGAATCCATGACATGGCATCTGCGGTGACTTAATATGAAGATGCGATTATGATGATTAACAAATATAAACTGATTTGTTAATAAACAAAAGATTACGAGTATCTAAGGGCCGCTTCTATTCATATTAAAGAAGTGATTTGAAATAAATAAAAAATAATAATACTTTAATAATATCTGTTTTAAAGAGACACCTCTTTTTAATTTGAAAAGTCATAATTTTTAAGGGACATAATGTTTCAATAGGATATGAGAATATATATATATCCAATCTCTTGGTGGAAATAAAAAATGAATGGAATTAGAAAATGAAGATATAAAAGAAGAGCAGTCAGCAAGTAATGAAATAAAAAGAGCAGTGAGAGAATGTGAAGAAGTAACAGAGAAGAAAAGAGTGAATGAATTACATCGGTGGTGTATAATGTTAGTGAAATAAAGAATAAATATTCAGATTCATAATCTGATATGTGTGTTAAAAAGAGGGAAATATATAAGTGGAAAGCCATATTAGAGATATTAAAGGAGAAGAATAAATAAAATAGAATATATGATAAAGATATATCACATAAACAAACAGAGATTTTATATGTGCATATATGAAAGAATAAAAGTGCAGATTTGAGAAAATGATAAGAGCATTCAAGGCAGAATTAAATGACGAAATTAAGGACAGGCTTTTATGAAGAGATTGTAATGTCCATCATCGGTTGAAGAAAGCAACATTGCCAAGGTGGAAGAGAAATTTATGTGCAGTGGGTTGGTGCTCACGAAGACAGTGGTGGGAGTCGGTGCTTCCAGTAGGTTGGTGCCTGCGAAGTGTGGGAGTTGGTGCTTCCAGTGAGTCGGTGCTCATAAAACATAGGGGTTGGAGCCTCTAGTAGGTTGGTGCCTACAAAACATTGTAAAAGAACAATATTATATATAAAAGGAAATTATTTTGTGGTTTTCTCCCATATTGGGTTTCCACGTAAAATTTGTGTTCATGTGCATAATTGTTCGTTTGTGAATTTGAAGTTATCTTTGAATAAAGTTTTTAAAGTTTTTATTATACTGATTCACCCCCCCCTCTCAGTATAATCGTGTGCTCTTCAACTTTAACCGGTCACACTTATACCGGTCTAAGTTTTTGCAACCGGTCACAGGAAATAGATGACTAACCAGAAACAAGCTCTTCACTGATTAAGTGCATGATAATCCGAACTGGATTATGTGGAGTGTTTACAGTTAAACTGGAGTTAGCTTTTTCAGTGGAACTAGAGTTAGATTTGTTTTTTCAGCGAACGTTTCAAGGTAAACTCAAAATCAGTTTGCAAGCTTTTTTGCATGGATGATTTATGGGTGAGTTTACAGCTTGGTAGATCTATGAGATGTATTTTTAATAAAATTAATCTCTTATAAATATAGGTCATAGGACATGAAAGAGTTGTTGAATATCAAGAGCATAGAGTGAAGGAGAGCAGCAGAACAGAATTCTCTAAGCGGAGTCACAATCACGAGAGGTGAAAGGCAGAAAAAGGTTCAACAGCCAAGCAGAGGAAAGGGTAATAGGTATGATCTGATTAGATAGAAAGTGTCATCATAAGATCATTGCTTAAAATTGAAAAGCATATTTAAATCCCTCAATAAGGGTGAACCCTAACAGGTTCTTTGTATAAATCCCTTTACGGGGTAACATCTTTATTGGTATTCTAAGTCCTCTTACAATGTGACTCCTAACAGGGTCAAGATCTTAGCAGGTTTTCTACTAAATCCCTTAACCAAGTAGCACTCTTACCAATGTTTTGTAAGCCTCTAACAGGGCATCTTTATTACTGCAATAGTGAAGCTGTGGGTTCTAACCCACCATGGTTTTTTCCTTCTAACAGAGGGTTTCCACATATATATGTTGTGTTGACCCGTGTACTCAATTTTTGTTTCTGAGTGTTGTTATATTCTTTTAATTTGTGTATTAGCAAGAATATATATTTGTGGAGAAATAGACGTAGAAATTGTATTTATTGATTCACCCCCTCTTGTCCCCCCCTGTATTTATCTTCCATTGGTCGGTGCCATCTAGGGATAGACAAATTACTGCAAAGTTTTTGAAAATTTCTAGGTGTGTGGATTGAAGGCAAATTTGAGAATTGCATGTGTAAGGCTAGAAAATTGTTGGACAACTCATAATTTCAGCAGTTTGCAACGTTTGAAATTTTGAATCCTATTTTACCAATTGCTAGTACCTTCTCAACTTGGCCTGATGGATTATGAGTTGTTCAATATCCTTGTGGCTGTATTTAACGACCAAGAAAAGAGGCGATGGGGAGTTTGGGAGCAAATTGATAGGTTGCAGCAATTGCACTGTTGACATAAAGTTAGTTGTCATTGGCAAAGTCATTGGCAAACATCAAACACACCGGTACTCATAATAGAACAACAGTGATGAACTGACAGAATGACCAAGTGAACAGTGTACCTCAACCAGTCATGTTTATACCGGTCCAGGTCTTGTCCAACCCGTCTTGGCAAATACACAGGGTGCAAATGACTAGCTGGTTACATATCATATACCAGTTAAGTGCTTGATAATCCGAACCAGATTATGCGGAGCGTTTTTCAATCAAACTGCAGTTAGCTTTTTCAGTTGAATTGGAGTTAGCATTATTTTTTCTGCGAGCATTTTGAGGTAAACTAAAGATCAATTTTGCAAGCTTTTTGATCAAGAGTTTTGCATGTGTGATTTTTGGGAGAATTACAGATTGGCGGCACTGTTAGATGTATTTTTAATAAGATAATTTCATATAAATACAGGTCATGAGACATGAGAAAGTTGTTGAAAATCTATAGCATAGAGAGAGAGAGTAGAAGAGCAAAGTCTTTTGAGAAGGAACATAGTACAAAAGTTGAAAGAGAGATAGATTCAACAGCCAAGCAGAAGAAAGATTGAACAGGTATGATCTGAATCGACAGATATAGTGTCATCATAAGAACATTGTTTTTATTGTAAAGTATATTTAAATCCCTTAATTAGGGTGAACCCTAACATGTTCCATTGTATAAATCCCTTCATCGGGTGACATCTTTGTTGATGTTTTAAGTCCTCTAATAAGGTGAATCCTCACAAGGTCAAGATCCTAATAGGTCTTCTATTAAATCCCTTAACTGGGTAGAATTCTCAACAGTGCTTTGTAAGCCTTTAACAGGGCAACTTTATTATTGCAAAAGTGGAGTTTCATGGGTTCTGTCCCAGCATAGTTTTTTCCTTCTAACCTAGGGTTTCCACGTATAAATTGTGTTGACCTGTGCATTTAATTTTTGTTTATGATTGTTAAAGTATTCTTTTGATTTTAGTATTAACAAGAATATTTAACTGCAAGAAAGAATAATAGAAATTAAATTTACTGATTCACCCCCCCTCTCAATAACCGGTTAGGAATAACAATTGGTATCAGAGCTTGGTTCTCAAGAATAGTAAGCTTAACCGCTTGAGAAAAGATCGTGGAGGGTTACAGGTATCAGAAGCAACTGAAAGAAGCCAATGAAATGATTACCTCTCTTGAGAACAGACTAAGATCTCTTGCCAAGAGAAAAGAGTTAGCTCTACAACTGAGTGAAAATTAGGAAACAATTGAAGAACTCTATGGACAGAGTGGTTCTAATGAAGTTGAAGAAGCGGTCACTGATCTCATGGAGAAGAATTTGAACCTGATTGATCAAATCTCCATTTTGAAAAGAGAACAGGAAGGTCATGCTCTGAGGATGACTAAACTCATTGAAGCTAAAAGAAAAGTTGAAGATGAGAAGAATAGTGTCATAGAAGCACAATTGACTATTTAGAGAGCAAGAAATCTAGTTGAAGATGCATTAAGAGAGAGTGATGCTCTCATACTGCAACTGCATGCAGACATTCAGGGCATAAATCAGGAAAATGCAATCATGAATGAGCACTTGCATGATAAAGATGAGGCATGCGAAGAAATGACTGTTGAAGTTGAAAAATTGAAGGAACAGCTGAAAGCTCTTGAGGAGAGGAAAGAGAAACTCAGAAGGTATAATGAAAGTTCTGAGAAGCTTGATGAGCAATTGAGAGCTCAAAGGAAGCATAAGGATCCCACAGGACTTGGGTACATCAGTCAAAGCAACAATGAAACCGGTGAGTCCTCTAGAGTCAAGCAAAGCAAGAAGGAAAAGAAGAAACCGATTGAAGACAAAGGTAAAAAGATCTTCAAATCCTCTTGCAAACATTGTGGTAAACCGGGTCATAAATCCAATGACTGCAAGAATGCACCAATGAAAGCGTTCACCACTAACAGTTACTGCAGCAACTGTTATAAGTATGGTCACGGGACCTTTGAATGCAGGTCTCATTCCAACAGTGTGTCCAGTGGAAGCAGGGGAAGCTTTTAAGGGTATAGCTATGCATGCAATAAATTCAGACACAAGGCGGAAGAATGCAGGTCTAAAATCATGGCATTCAAATCTCCACCAAGACCGGTATTCCATATTAGGAATGTTAACTGGAGCACATCTAATTGTGCTACCTGTGGACCATCAGGACATAGGAACACTGAATGTCACTCACCCATAGACAAGGAAATAAGGGTCAATCCATGGAGAGGAACCGGTATGGCTTGTTACAACTGTAATAAGATTGGGCATCTAGCCAAAGACTGCAGAAACTGTTCAATGAACAAAGGAAAAGGACCAGCTAAACAGGTCAAGAAGCATGTGTCCCCCAATCCTTTGGATAACATCAATAAAGAGACCAATAGGGAAGTCAAAAAGACTTGGTCCAAAAAGGGGACAGAGTTCCGCTGGGGAGAAATCTGAGGAAAGGTCATCATCTGCCGATGGTGATATCTCTTCAGCAAATTAAGCCAAAGGGCTTAAGGGTAATAGGTAGCAAAGCTACTGTCCCCAGAGGAACTGGTGAGATATGATCTCACTCAGACAGGGATAAGAACCAGGAAGTAGTCACCAGTCTAACATCTTAATTGGTCAGATTGAAAAGTTGACGTATCAAGGTCGATGTCTCAATTGAGGATTAGTAAATAGGTAAAGAGTCGGTGAACTGGTTGTTGAAGGAAAGGTTAGGTAAGGGTAATTAATACAATAACCGTTAAAAAAAGTTACCGTTTGCTAATTAGCATTACAACCTAAGTGTATAAAAGGGAAAGCCGATTACTCATTTCACTTTACATTGTGTTTTGTGATTATTGTTTTAATAGCTTGAGTGATCTTTCTTACTGTGATTTGTGATCTTTGCTTTGCGAATTCCGTAAATCTTGTCAAGAACTTTATGTGTTTACCGGTCAAGCCAAATGGCATCATCATCTTTTGTAGTGAGCCTCATTGACGTCAATCAACTCGACAGACCTGTATACGATATTATGGCGATGCAGAACAGAGCAAATGATATGGTTGGAGCCCTATCATCCATCCCCGACAAAGTATTGTGTTAGCAATATAAGTTGTCATTAGTGTATTTCATCAAACCCATTCACACTGGTCGAGGATCACCCACCGGTCGAGGATCACCGGTCACTCGAATTACTTAGATGACACCGGTAGATAAAGCACATAGTATATGCACCGGTCAACTAAGCAATTAGATAAACCGGTAGACTGAACCAAGTACTTAGTATCGGTCTTATTCAGCATCCAACGACAAACCGGTACCGCTCTAACTGATAGAAAAATCCGGTCTTGTTTTTGTGGAACAGTTTGAGTTAAGACCTGATTATGCGAGACATCCATTACTCTGATGCGAAGTTAACCTTTCAACAGGAGTTAGCTTTAAGTTCTATGGATGATCTCAAGATAAACCCTAGATCACAACGCACAGCTTTCTTGCATTGCATATTTTATGGTTAAGTTTATTCCCCGGTAGTTCTACGAGTCAAGAGGATCACTCTTGTATAAATATTCTGTAATAGGACGCAAAGTGAGTTGCTGTTATTGAGAAGTGAAAATCGCAGAGAGTAGAGGAAAGATATCTTCTGAGGAATGCTACAGGCACAAAGGTGAAGATAGAAAAGAAGATCAACACCCAGGCAAATAGGGGAAGGAATCAACAGGTATGATCTAATCAGACAATGAGTGTCATTATAGATCACTATTTTTGAAAGATACTTTATCATATACAAACACTTATATTAGGGTGGACCTAATCGGTTCGTTGTAAAAATCCCCTAACAAGGTAACATCGTGTTGATGTGCAAAGTCTTGTAACCAGGCAGCTCCTAATAGGGTTTAGATCTTAACAGATCTCTTGTAAAATCCCTTAACCGAGTAGCACCTTAACCAGTGCTTTGTAAGCTCCTAACAGGGTGCCTTCATTTAGAACTAGTGAAGTTGTGAGCTCTGTCTCACCGTGGTTTTTTCTCTCTAACCAAGGGTTTCCACGTATAAATACTTGTGTAGATCTGTGTGATTCTGTTTATGCTTGTGAATGACTGTTGACTTTCTACTTTGCATTCAAGAATCTGTTTACAAGTTTTAAACACTAACATTTAGTATTTTCTGATTCACCCCCCCCCGCCCCCTCTCAATAACCGGTAAGGTAGTAACAATTGGTATCAGAGCCTTGTTCTCTATACAATAAAAGTTTAACAACTTGAGAAAAAGATCATGAAGGGTTACCGGTACCAGAAACAGCTAGAGGAAGCCAATGACATTATTGTCTCGCTGGAAAATAGACTGAGGAAGTCTCTTGCAAAGCGAAAGGAGCTGGCTCTACAATTAAATGAGAGCAATGAAACCATCAACGAACTCTCTGGGCAGAGTAGGTCTGATGAGGCCGAGGAAGCAGTCTCCGAGCTTACGGAAAAGAATCAGATCCTAACTGGTCAAATTGCTGATCTTAAAAGGGAGCAAAAGGCAAATGCTCTAAGAATGACTGAACTGATTGAGCAGAAACGAAAAAGTGAAAGCGAAAGGAACACAGCAGTCAAGACATCAACAACCTCTGAAAAAGCAATGAACCGGGCAGAGGAAGCTGCAAGAGCCAAGGAACTCCTCATTATGCAACTCCAAGAGGACTTGTTGATTGCCACCAAGGAAAATGCCAATATGCATAAAACATGGCAGGTCAGAGATGAAGCATGCAAGAAGCTGGCGATCGAGATATATCAACTCAAGGAACAAATGAAAGTCCTTGAAAGAAGGAATGAAATGCTGAGAAGATAAAATGAAAGCTCGGTCAAGCTCGATGAGCAACTCAATGCTCAACGAAGGCACAATGATCAAACTGGTCTTGGATTTACCAATGGAGTCAACAAGAGGAAGACGCTAGCACAAAGAGGTAGGAAAAACCTTTACACCTCTTGTAAGCCTAGTGGAAAACCAGGTCATGACACTAATGACTGTAGAAATGCACCAATAAGAACCAACAACAGTTACTGTAAAAACTGTTGCAAAAAGGGCCACAAGACCAATGAGTGTTGGGCCAGTCCCATATCCGTGTCCAGTGCAAGTAGGGGAAGCTTCAAGGGATACTGTTATGCCTGCAACAAATTCGGACACAAGGCTGAAGAATGTAAATCAAAGACTATGGCATTCAGATCACCCAGACCGATATTCCAAAAAAAGGGTAGAAACCAGAATGCAACTACTCATCCAAACAAAGAGATGCATTGCAGCAGAGAATCATGGAGCGAACCACCTAATCCAAGAGGGATGAATCCATGGAAAGCAACTGGCATAGTCTGCCATTGCTGCAACAAAGTCGGTCACCTAGCTAAAGACTACTGGAACCAGATCAGGAACAGAAACAAAGGATTGGACGGACCAGTAGTGAAGACCTCGAGTTCTGATAAAAGGAACAACAAAGACAAAGAAACCAAGAAAGTAGTGAAGAAAATATGGTTTGTCAAGGAATCAAAGAACTCTGCCGAGGAGGCAACGGAGGCAAAATCATCATCACAAGATGGTGATATCTCTTCTACAAATTAAGCCTTCAAGGCCTAGAGGGAACCGGTAGTACAACTATCATTCCCGATAGAACTAGTGAGTCCGATCACACTCAGGCTACAGAACAAACTGGAAGGACATGAGGCGATCAACCGGGACATGCCTAATTGAAACAGTCAAACTACCGGTTAGAAAAGGCATCAAGAAAGGTTAGGTAAGGCATTTATTACTATAGTCGTTTAACAAATAGTTACCATTTGGTAATTACCGTTATGCCCTAATCCTATAAAAGAAAAGAAGGATGACTCTTTCCTTTTTACCTTGCGATTTTATGTTATCTAATCTCTGCTCGAGCAATATTCTTTCTTGCAACTCGATCATTGAGTAAGATTGTCTATCAAACCGATCTAATCATCACTAGCAACCAAGTGAGAGCAATGGCATCCTCATCATGTGAGGCAAAGCTTGTTCCTGCAAATCAAACGGGGCATAGTCCTTTTGGCATCTCGCCAAATCAAGACAAGGAGATAGACATGGCTGGTGTGCTCTCCTCAATACCTAAAAGAGTGCTCCTGACAGAAGATGTAACTGCGTTTATTCATGCTAAGCAAGAAGAGCTAGGAGAAACATACATACAGAACCAGTATCGCTCACTGTGCCCTGATGGTAATTATCCCAATGGCTACGCAAAGCTGGTATCGTTAGGGATCATAAATGGAGTCTCGTATCCAGTCATCTTCAAACCTGAGTGGATTCAAATGGTAGTCAGTCGGGTGCATGATCCGGGATTTTGGCTTATGAGAGGAATCTGCACTACAATCACAAAAGATGATCTTTACAGGGTAACTGGGTTCTACAATCAGGGAGAAGCACTTACTCTGAAAACCATATCTAATACAGTGGTGGCTAACCTGACAAAATCAAAATCCGACAAGCAATTGATGACCGTAATTGACATTGAGGATCCAGTTGTTGGGTTTGCATCAGTTGTAATCGGTTACAAAGTATATCAATCAAGTAACCTCAACAACATATCGGGTGGAGGCATACATGCAGCCTACAGAATTGTTCATCATGACGCACAATATGATATATGCGAAATGCTCAGAGGACAAATCTTTGAAAACATGAAGAAGCTGGGCATTGTCAAGAAGAAATCACTGAAATTTGGAACACTCTTGGTATGTCTTTACTTCTACTATTCTAACTTCTTTTCCGGTAAAGGAAAAGTAACGTGGGCACCAGATCAACCGGTCATGATGCAAATCAGTGATATGGCGAACGAACTGGGAGACCAGTTTGACAAGGAAATGACCAATTACTTCAATGCATTTCAACTAAAAATGCATGCTAGAGAAAGAATCCCATCCACTATTGTTGAAAGATACAAAAAGGAGGTATGTTTACTGGTGTCTATTGATTTCTGCATCATTCAAGCAGTAGAACCAAGAACCGAGTACGCACCTGAGTTTGGATACGAAATCACAGCAAAGTTTGCAACGATGTATGTAGAGGCCCTGGAAAAATTACATCTAGATCCCGGTGCTCAACGGTTTGGAACCTATGAGGAGATAGAGAAGAATTTAAAGCAGGCACCAATCAAGAACGTCTATGTCAAAAGATTGCCCGCGCCAAAGAAGAAACCTGGAACTGCACCACCAATGGCACAAAAGAGAAAAGCTCAACTGGAGCCAAGCACACAGGAGCAAAAAGCAGAAGAAACCGATACGGAGGATACAGTTCCACTAAGCGAAAGGAAGAAGAGGACCGGCAAGCAAGCAAAGGTGGATCCACCAAGAAAAGGTAAACCAACGATAGATGAATTCATAACAGGACTGAAAGAAACCAGAGGAATGGGTAATGTTAGTAGAAGATACACTTTGGCAAATGATGAAGACCAAAGAAAAATTGAAGATGCTATCGTTGAATGCCTGCATAAGTTCAATCTAAGCCCTACTGAGCTTCAGAAGGTACTGCCTAAGGATCTACTGGATATCCTTCAAGGCAAGTGGAAAGCTTCAATGGAAAAGGAAAAAGAGCTGAGGATTCAAGCTCTGCTAGAAGTGCAAAATCATCTCTCTCTAGAAGAAGCGAATCAACAAGCTGAGCTACACTAGCAGAATTTCCTGATAAGGAAAAGAACACACCTCTTGCTAATTGGAGAAACCGAGAAAGTCCACACTGAAGGAGTAGCCATCTAGAGCAACCTACTTCAGACACAACAAAAAGCAGAGGAAGCACGCCAAAAGGCAACAGCACCACCGGTTCGTGATACCGGAAAAGGAAAGGGAGTACTTGGAGTAGACAAACCGGTCTTCGTCGACATAACTGATGAACCGACAAATCCTAGCTTCCTTGTATCTCCAGAAAAAGGTAAGGCTTGCACCATGACTGTTAATGACATTGTAGTTGAAATTTCCAATTTTGAAGAGATAGATAATGCAGCCAAATGGTATAGCGTGTTAGCTGAGGAAGACAAACAGGCAATAGAAAAAGCTCTTGTTGAAAGTCTGCTAGACTTCATGAAAACACCCAGGGATTATAGAGGCAAGTTTCCTCTCGAACTGAATGGCGAGCTTCAAGAAAAATGGAGAACCGGTTTGGAAAGAAACTCACAAATCAATAAAGAAGTACTAGAGAAAGCTAGACCTGGCTTGAGTGATAAAAGTATCATGCTTCTTTTAGGCGACGCATCTATGAATTTAGATACAAATTACAGAGTCACCAAGATTCTCAATGGTTATGAGAATGACGCCTTTAAAGAGACCTTGAATTTCTGGGAGCAGTATGTTTTCAATACCATTAAAGAAACAGGTCCTCAGGATCACACCACTACAATTGTTGATCCACCTGTTCAGTTTACTACAACTCAGACTTCGATATCTGATGAGCAGGAAGTCTTCACAAAAAAGTTCACTTCTAGTGAACTGGTTAAATTGGGACAGACTTCTGTTAATCTTCCTATTGACAGATCAGATCAAAGAGGTGAAGGGATCCCTACAGATGATCTTCATATAGCTAATGAACAGCTGCAAACACAAGCCCCATCACAAGAGCCCTCACATCAAGTTGAAGATGTTATGCCTGAGATTCACATTCAGCAACTAGAAGAGGGAAACAAGACAGACAAACTGGATGCAAAAGAACATGAGCAAGCTCCAAAGGCACAAGAACAGAGTAGAGAAAAGGATCAAGAAACTCTACCCAGCTCCTCTAAAAGAAAGATCACATCCTCTAGAGAATCTGAAGCAAAAAGGAGCAAAGCAACCGATACAATAGTTGACATCAGTAAAATGTCAACAAGACAGCTTAAAGAGCTCACTAAAAGAAAACAGGATATGGTTCTGAACAAAGTAAAGGATATCCTGTACAACTTTGTGCTGGATGCTGATATAGATGAAGATGAACCGGTCATCGACCAGCTGGAAGTGCTGACTGCAACCATCGGTGAGGATCTGACTGATCCAGAAATAGTGGCAATTGATCATTATGCGCAGAAAAGAGTGGAGCTTCTTCACAAGCAAGTTGTAAATATTAAAGCTATTCTGCTAAACAATATAAAAGTTCTTCAACAGTAGATACAAGTTGCAGAAAATTTGATAAGCAGAACTTCAAATTTTGAGATTTTCTTGACTGACTTAACTGACAAAGCTACAAAGACTTCAAAAGACATAAGAGCTTTGGCCAACCAATTTGAAATCAAGACAAAAACAGCCACAACTTTCAGCAGAGAAATGGCTAGTCTTACTCTAGTCCTCAAAAAGACTGCAGAAGAAGAGAACAAAAGAATTCAAGACATTGTTGGATTCCAAATGTTTTTGGCCCCAACACTTGATATCATGCACCAGACAGCTACTTCAACTGACGTTCTAGTCAATGAACCAGACTACAAAACTGTCGATGATATGGAAAACATCATTGTATCTCTCAAGGCTGCCCAACAAAACATTGAACATGTAACCGGTCAATGGGCACCATTTCTACACTCTGCAAAGAACATATATAAGGATATCTTCCCACAACTTCAAATGTGAAGGAAGACATAACCCTTTGTCTTATGGAGGCAAAAAGGGGAAGTTATTTGAAAAAAAAAAGAGAACAAGGAGAAGTTAATGAGAACCAAACCAAAGGACTCGGTCAGGGGATGTTTCGGGCAGGAGCAGAGCATTCAATCAGGCAAGACAGCAAGGGCAGTATTCTATTTCACTGACCAAGCTTTGAACAGCTATTGTATGAATGGTTTTGTTTTTTACTATTTTGCCACCAATGACAAAGGGGAAGATTGTTAGCAATATAAGTTGTCATTAGTGTATTTCATCAAACCCATTCACACCGGTCGAGGATCACCGGTCGCTCGCATTACTTAGATGACACTGGTAGATAAAGCACATAGTATATGCACCGGTCAACTAAACAGTTAGATAAACCGGTAGACTGAACCAAGTACCCAATATCGGTCTTATTCAGCATCCAACGACAAACCGGTACCGCTCTAACTGATAGAAAAATCCGGTCCTATTTTTGTGGAACAATTTGAGTTATGGTTTGAGTTAAGAGCCTCATTATGTGAGACATCCATTACTCTGATGTGAAGTTAACCTTTCAACAGGAGTTAGCTTTAAGTTCTACGGATGATCTCAAAATAAACTCTAGATCACAACGCACAGCTTTCTTGCGTTGCATATTTTATGGTTAAGTTTATTCCCCGGCGGTTCTATGAGTCAAGAGGATCACTCTTGTATAAATATTTTGTAATAGGACGCAAAGTGAGTTGTTGTTGTTGAGAAGTGAAAATCGCAGAGAGTAGAGGAAAGATATCTTCTGAGGAATGCTACAAGTACAAAGGTGAAGATAGAAAAGAAGATCAACACCCAGGCAAACAGGGGAAGGAATCAACAGGTATGATCTAATCAGACAATCAGTGTCATTATAGATCACTGTTTTTTAAAGATATTTTATCATATACAAACCCCTATATTAGGGTGGACCTAATCGGTTCGTTGTAAAAATCCCCTAACAAAGTAACATTGTGTTGATGTGCAAAGTCCTGTAACCAAGCAGCTCCTGACAGGGTTTACATCTTAACAGATCTCTTGTAAAATCCCTTAACCGGGTAGCACCTTAACCAGTGCTTTGTAAGCTCCTAACAGGGCGCCTTCATTTAGAACTAGTGAAGTTGTGAGCTCTGTCTCACCGTGGTTTTTTCTCTCTAACCGAGGGTTTCCACGTATAAATACTTGTGTAGATCTGTGTGATTCTATTTATGCTTGTGAATGACTATTGACTTTCTACTTTGCATTCAAGAATCTGTTTACAAGTTTTAAACAATAACATTTAGTATTTTCTGATTCACACCCCCCCCCCTCTCAGTAACTAGTAAGGTAGTAACATATTGTTGATATAGGATGTAACCGCTTTCATCCACAGCAACCACGAGGAATTGGGCGAAACGTACATTCAAAGCAAATACCTCGCGCTCTATGAAGATGGAAAGCTTCAAGCCAAATAAGCGAAGTTGGAAGCATCCGGATTGATGAACGGAGTGAAATATCCAACCGTGTTTCAACCCAACTAGATTAGGATGGTACTCAGCAAAGCTCATGATCCAGTAATGTGGCTAGCTAAAGGCATCGTTACTCCGATTACAAAAGAAGATTTGCACAGAGTAACTGGGTTAAATGCCACAGGGAAAGCTCTTACCCTGAGGACAATAGCAAATGCCAAAGTCACATGGATCGCCAAGTCAAAATACGACAGTCGAATGATGACTATGACCAACATTGCAAACAACGGTGTCCAGTTTGCTGCTGTTGTCATCGGCTACAAAGTGTACCAGTCGAGCAACCTCAACAACATACCAAGCGGTGCGATCCATGCAGTGCATAGGATCATGCACAATAATGCTCAGTATGACATTTGTGCTATGCTGAGGAACCAAATCTTTGAAAATCTGAGAAAGCTCGGAATGGTGAAAAAGAAGTTTTTGAAATATGGGACTTTGCTGGTATGTCTCTTTTTCTATTAACAAAATTTCTTTCCAGGAATAGGTAAGGTTACTGATGGGCTTCTAAATAGCCATCTTTTTTAGTACTTTTTATCCTCTTTTCAAAACAGTTAAATGCACAGACATGAATTTATAGTTTTCAAGCATATGAACTTATGGTTTTTATGTATATGTTGTATATATATGTGAAAACATAAAATGGAAATATGGATACTTTTAAGACATGATATTTGCTTAAATTCATGGACAAGAATGGTAAATGCAGTAGCTATACATGTTAATGAATGTTTCCTTGCCTAAGCTATGTTTTGGGTAGTTACCTCCTGTAGCCGTAGGACTTGCAAGAGTGTTAATTAGGACTTACACCTTTTCCTAATATTAATGATGCGGATATATATGTATATAGTTGGATGTGTGCGCATTGATTGGTTTGCAGGTGTTGACTAAGGACATTCAAAGACCAATATAGTGGTGCTGGAGTAATCAAAGCCAACCGTGGGATTGCAGAATCTTCGCAAGCAAAGCAGGTCAATTGATGTTTTCTATTCTTGGAGATTATTCATGGTCAATGATGTTTCTTTTCTAGAACTTTATGAGTTGTGTAACTGATCCTCATTTATGAAGTGATCGTAGACTTAGGAGATAGTTGTAGCTTTCCTTTAAATAATCGACTGTTGTGACTCTTTTGGAGTTAGTCGATTGAACTCTTGTAATACTGTTTTCAATCAAGTGTAATCATTTTGTTATGGATGAATAGAATGCTCAGTTCAAGTTTATACCTTTTATCTTGATCGTATTTCCTATTCACTCATTCAAGGGGGCCCACTTGATGAGTGAATTGTTCTGTTAGCGTAGAGTTCATTTTCCTGTTTATTCCTAAGTAATTATAACTCTATTGTTCCTGCAGCTACTGATAACAGAATTGGTAGCCTGTTCCTGCAGCACAGGTGGTTGGAGTAATTCCTAGCTGTAAATTCTTGCTTTGTTAGAATAACTTCATTTACCAAGTTCTAGCATAGTTAACCTAAAGCATAAGCATTTGAATTTCATAGATAGTCTTCGATGGAGAAGGTTTGAAGCATATACTTTGTGAATGTCATTCCAAGTTTACATCCCCGGTCGATAATTAAATGAGACTGAATAATTCATTTAGAAATCATTTAGAGTTTCCAATCCTAAAATAGGCAGTCCATTGCTATGGGTTTCTAATACTATTATTTGGCCAAGCATTTTTGGTGCCGTTGTTGGGGATGGTGTTAATTCAAACTTATCTTCATAGTTGCATTCTCAGTCCTAATCTAGCGCTTAGCCTTAAGTAAGCATTTTATGCATAGAAGGAGAGACCACCTTGGGATATTTCTTCCCCGTAACTACCAAGAGGACCCATTTGATATTTTTAATCCTGAAATTGAAGAACCCCAAAGCGAAAACGAAGAAGAACCCTTTGAAAATCCGTTTGCTGATGCTCAGGAACCAATATCCTCTTCATCATTTGAGGAATCATTGCATTTGAACGACCTATTTGTTGAACCTGAACACCAAGACAACCCGCTTGCTCTTATTATCTATCCTCCCAGAATGGATGCTCAGGCTCCCTTTCCTTTTCCTATCCCTTTTCAACAAGGTAATCAAAATTTGAAGAAGATACCTATTGTTGCGCTTCCCAAATTCTATGGCCTCATTACAGAAGACCCTGAGACCTTTCTCTTTGAGTTTGGCATCCTTTGCCAGAGCTATGATTATACAGCTGATGCCCACAAGCTGAAGTTGTTTCCATCGACTCTAAAAGAGGCTGCCTTGAGATGGTTCATGGGGTTGGGCGCCAATGCTATAGCAGACTGGAATGTCATGCGCAATCTGTTTCTTTCAAAGTACAAATAATACTGTAGGGGTCAAGATTTGAAAGGTGATGACATTTTCAAAATGTCTCAGAAGGAGGATGAAACCTTGGAGGATTATGTATCAAGATTCATGTTCAACCTGCAGCGTAATACACAGCACCAACTAAATGAGGCACCTCAGAAACACCTTTTCTTGAAGGGTGTGAATGATGAAAGCATTGAAGCTTTGGACCTGATGGCAGGAGGAGATATCACACAAAAAAGTTCGGCTGACATAAAGAATATATGTCTAAATTATTCGAGAGCCACTGTGAAGAAGGGTAGGGGACTTAGAGACCTACCACACAAGTCTAATGGTGGTTCAGGAGTATCCAAAATGGAGTTGTCTAATTTGTTGTCTAATTTTAAGCAGGACATCATCAATGATGTCGCCACTCAGCTCGATAGTATGCAGGCGAGGAGGAAGAAGGAAGAGGCAAATGTTGTGCTGGCCGAGTTCTATTCTCATTGTAGAGAAAAGAAAAGAAATTGTAAATGCAAAATAGTTGCATCCGTGAACATCAATCCAATGCCCACTGAGTTTAAAGCCATAGATGATGAGAATGGAGAAGTTTTCTATGTTGCTCAAAGACGTTCATGGGCTCAGAGTCAAGGGATGCCTCCAGACCCACTGAATAATTTTGGTTATAATAATAATAATAGTCAATGGTCAAACCATAACCCCCAAAATTCTGCCCCTCAAGGTCAGAATTGGAATTATAATTGGTCCAATCAACAGCCACACTATAACCAAGCTTATCAGCAGCAGCCACCATTTAACCCATACCAACAGCAGTATAACTCCTATCAACAGCCACAACAGAATAGCCAATGGCCACCTCATGGTAACTGGCAACCACAACCTCAGTGGGGACCCAATCAATCTAGTCAGCAACAAGCAATTATGCCTCCACCTCAGCAGCAAGCAAGTATGCCTCCACCTCAGCAGCAAGCAATTATGCCGCCACCTCCTGTAGCCAATAGCAACCCTCAAAATCCAACTCAACTTCCTACTCAGGCAACTCCAAATCCTAATAACAAGCAGCAAGCTTATTCCTTGCAAGTAAATGATATCCATCTGAGATCAGGAACTACACAGCCTGCACCAAAGGAGCCAATAATAACCGAAGTTGCTGATGCCGAGGACATACCCGTGAACCAGCCTGCTGATGTTCTACCTGTTGTTCAAACTGCACCAATGCCTAAAAATCCTCCTTACCCGCAAAGATTGTCTCAGGTAGTTCCTCCAAAAGAAAATCTTGTAGCAGCTGATTTGATCGATCACCTCAAGCAAATGACAGTGCAAATTCCCTTGTTGGATGCCCTTGAAGAAATTCCAATCTATACCAAGGCAATCAAGGAAGCCTGTATCAAGCAGCCTGGAAGAAAGAGAAAAGACCCTGATACTGTCCATGTCTTAGGCCAGCTCTCTGATCTCATGTTAAGCTAAGTTGTAATGCCTAAGTATTCTGACCCAGGAAGCCCAGTGGTCACTATACATATTAATGGTATCCAATTTCAAAATGTCCTAATTGATTTAGGAGCATCAATCAATGTCATGACTAGGGAAGTTCTACTAAAACTCAGTATCATTGGTTTGCAAGATACCCCTACAATTTTGCAATTAGCTGATAATTCCACTGTCAAGCCAGATGGTATGGTCGAAGATATTGTTGTCACACTGGATTCTTTAGATTACCCTTCAGATTTCATAGCCCTGTCACCCAAAGCCACCTTAGGAGGATACCCATTAATCCTAGGACGGCCTTGGCTAGCCACAGCTGATGCTTGCATTGCATGTCGCTCAGGAAAAATGACCATATCAAATGGGATAAATACTAAGAAGTTAACTCTGTAGTCCCCAACAAAACCCCAAGTAGACCTCGATCGATAGGTATGGTCTGATATAGGTGATGCTGCCCTTGAAGCAAACTCTATGCAAAAACTTATGGTCATTGAGAGAAATCCATTCATGGTATCACAAGAAGAAGATGATATCTTAGCAGCAATCCTTACCAACCAATATGGTTCTGAGGAGTCATCTTGTGATGTTCCTAATTGTTCCCTTCAAACAATAATGCCCAAGCAAACCACATCTCAGTCTCCTGCAACATCTGATTATCTCCACACCTTGCTACCCCATGAAATAATGTCTCCATCCATGGCAGAAGTTCTGATGCTAGACAAAGTCAAAAGAGTTGAAATTGCTTCAAGAAAGGAGTTGAATGTTAATAAGAACCTCACTGAATCTCAGATGTGTAGTCTTCTCAAGCTTTTGCAAGAAAGTCAGCGAGCCTTTGCATGGGACTACACTGATATGAAAGGGTTAGACCCTAAACTTTGCACTCACAGAATCTATATAAGCCGTGAGTACAAGCCAATGAGGCAAGCCCAAAGGAGAATTAATCCCGCTTTGAGAGACATAGTGAAGACCGAGTTGTAGAAGCTTCTTAGTGCCGGTTTCATTTATCCTATTTCTGACAGCCAGTGGGTTTCTCCTCTAGTAATAGTTCCAAAGAAAGGGGGTAAGTGGAGAGTTTGTGTGGACTATAGGGAGCTTAACAAAGCCACTAAGAAGGATCACTTTCCACTACCTTTCATTGATCAAGTGCTTGATAATCTTGCTAGGAAGAAGTACTTTTCATTTCTAGATGGCTTTAGTGGATATGACTAGATACAAATATCACCAGAAGACCAGGATAAGACAACTTTTACCTACCCCTAGGGAACATTTGCTTATTCAGTCTTTGCCATTTGGGTTGTGCAACGCACCTGCTACCTTCCAGAGAGCGGTGCTGGGTATTTTCTCTAACATTTTTGCTGACTATGTTGAAATTTACATGGATGACTTCACTACTCATGGAACCACATTTGAAGAAGCACAAGCTAACTTGGAGAAAGTTCTTAAGAGATGTCAGGATTACAACCTCTCCCTTAGCAATGAAAAGTGTTATATGATGATGGAGGAGGGAGTTGTCCTTGGCCACTACCTCTCATCTTTTGGAATTCAGGTTGACCCTGCGAAAATTGCAGTTATCAACACACTTCCTACACCGGTTAAGCAGAAGGATGTCAGGAGTTTCCTTGGCCATGCTTGTTACTACAGGAGATTCATAAAAGATTTCAGCCAACTTGCTGAAGAAGGAAGCCGAGTTTGAATGGACAGAAGCCTGTGAAGCCTCATTCCAGAAATTGAAAGATGTTTTAACAACACCTATTCTCAGAGGACCTGATTGGAAGCTTCCATTCCACATCCACACAGATGCATCTGACTATGCCATTGGAGCAGTCCTTGGACAGAAGGAAGGTACTATTGAACATGCAATTTACTATATTAGTAAAAATTTGCAAGGAGCTGAATTAAATTATACTATTACTGAAAAAGAGTTGTTAGCAGTTGTCTATGCACTAAACAAATTTCAGCATTACATCACAAGTTATGAAGTATTTGTTTATACTGATCATTCAGGTATCAAGTACTTATAAATCTGCCATTAGTGGTAGATTAGCACGTTGGTTACTCCTCATGCAGGAATTTGATGTGAAGATAATAGACAAACCAGGCAAGGCTAATGTAGTGGCCGATTTCTTGTCAAGATTGCAAGTACCAGATGATCCTGCAGCAATTGATGACAGCTTCCCTGATGAGCACTTATTTTCTATTGATTCTTTTAATCCATGGTATGCAGACTTAGCCAACTACCTTGCTATAGGCAGAACACTGCCTCACTTCTCTCCTAAGCAGTGCCGCCTGTTGGTTGAGAAGAGTTTTAACTTCTCCTGGATCTCGGGCTTCATGTTTTATACAGGACCAGACCAAGTCACCAGGAGATGTGTTCGTGAAGATGAAACCTATGACATTCTCCGAGCATGTCACGATGAACCCTGTGGCAGCCATTTTGCAGCAAAGCGGACAACCTATAAAATTTTGAGAACCAGATACTACTGGCCTACTTTGCATAAAGATGCAGCAAAGCATACCAAGCATTGTGATAGATGCCAGCGTATGGGGCGCCCAACGAAATCTGATGAAATGCCCTTGCAACCTCAGGTAGTTGTCACGCCCTTTGACAAGTGGGGTATTGACTTCGTTGGACCCATTGAACCTTCTTCTCATGGGAAGTCGTATATCTTATTATGTACTGACTATGCCACAAAATGGGTTGAAGCCAAAGCTATGAGGCATGCCAGAGATCACAAAGTTGTTGAGTTCCTGTATGAATGCATATTCACTAGATTTGGAATACCAAGGGAAATTGTCACAGATCAGGGAGCACAGTTCACCTCTAATCTTATCACAGAGTTGATGCAGGAGTATATGGTGCGCCATGGGAAATATTCACCCTATCATCCTCAGGCCAATGGTCAGGTTGAAATCACAAACCGGGAGATTGAATCTATTTTGACAAAGACAATAGCTGTTCACAAAAAGGACTGGGCCACCCATTTTCCTGAAGCCATATGGGCCTACCACACAACATGGAAAACCACCACAGGGTTTACTCCTTTTGAGTTGGTGTACGGAAAATCAGCCTCCATGCCTATTGAGTTTTAGCATAAAACACTCCAAATAGCCTTGGATTTGGATATTGATCTCACCAGAGCACAAGAAGACTGGTTGCTATAGTTAAATGGATTGGATGAATACAGGAAGTTTGCCCTCCACAATACGGAGTTGATACAATAGCAAACGAAAACATGGCATGACAAGTTCATCCATGATAAACAATTTTCTATGGGTGACTAGGCACTGCTGTATGATTCAAGATACTAGCACACACCCGGGAAATTTCAAACCCGATGGCTTGGGCCTTATGAGATAATATCGGTATTTGACAATGGAGCAGTTCAGCTTTCAACCATCGATCCTGTGCGATTCAAGTTGCTGGTAAACGGACATCGCCTAAAACTCTACAACAAACCTATCAGTCATTATGAGTTCCTGAAGCAATTCTAGAGCAGCAGTGACGCAAGTGTTCCTACAACCGAAGAATCTGGGTCTTCAACCCAGCCTTCTGCTGATTCTTGATTCCATTCAAGAAGCCCATAATAAACATTTCACATTTTGTGGAATTATTTCTCCATAATAAATTTCATTTCACCTTCTCTCTTTTACACTCATTGGTGGGATCCATGCCATTCCTTAGTTGGGGGGGAAATATTCTATTTTCAAATTTTCAAATTAGCATGTAAAAATTAAAGTTTCTTGTCTTTATGAGATGTTTGCGTCATGTCTTGCTGATCTATCCTATGATTGCGTCATCACATCTGAAGTGAAATTAAAGATATTAAAAGCTAAAGTTAATTCCTAATGATATGCCGCGACGTGTTCGGGGTGGCAGCCCTTGGCACGAGCGAGCTATTATGAGATGTTATGCAAGAGACATATCATTAGATGTCATGCAAAAATCTTTAATTTCATGAAGCAAGTTGCCGTTGGTACACCGCCTTTTTCGACTGTAACATCCTGTGTTGTAATGCTTTAAATCCTGTGATTTACCATTGTTGAGCTCTGTGAAAATATCAAGTTCTGTGAAATTCAAAAAATTTTGAGCGTAACAATGGGAGGTGACCTTCAACGGCATGAGCCAGTGGATCACAAGGTTTTGTTAAATGACGCCTCCAGTTGTGAAATGTTTAGAAGAAGAGGGTGGCTGGATTATTGCTTAAGTCTTAAGGGGTTTGATGAAGAAATTGCTCTACAATTTCTATCCACCTTGAAGGATGGGGTTTGACGAAGAAATTGCTCTACAATTTCTATCCACCTTGAAGGATGGGTTTGCGGAGGTCAAGGGCTTAAAGATTGAATTCACAGAGGATGTAGTAGCTGAAGAGACTGGTTTGCCGCAAGAAGGTGAGCAATGGGTGAAAGACTTCGACCTGCGTTCGGCGAGGGCTCAATTCACTCTGCACGGTGACCCCTAGTTAGACGTCGACAGGAAGCAAGGTACCTAGCGACTAGCTTTGCCTCTAGAATTCATTCAACCAGCTGCATTCATTATCCAGTACTTCACCTACGAGGGACAATACAAGTATTTGCATGCCCTGCATTTCAAAATTCTGGGTCATCTTCGGTACGACAACAAACCAGTAAATCTTCCCAACTTCCTATTTAACATTGTAAAAAAGCAAGCTTTGTTAGTCCAATCAGGAAGTCACCAGTCTATTTTGCACCATTGTTTGATAAAACTAATTGTAGAAAGAATTAAATAAGCAAATGGTTGGGACATGGGAAGAATTCTTACAAATGAATGAGGTTGAACCTAGAGTAGTCGGCCCTAGAGGTCGGGATGTTGGCCGGAGAGAACAAACATCCACTGGGGTTTGTAAAATTGTCCAAAGGGTTGAAAATGTTCCTAAAGCTTCCCCTTCAATTTCTAGGTCACCTAGGAAAAAAACTTACAGTGCTGGTGCCTCCACTTCTAAGAGGAAGAAAAATAAAAGTAAAGAAACTACCGGTGTCCCTAAAATACCACCGTCCGTAAGGACCAGGTCTACATCTAGGAAGGACAAGAATAAAACAAAGGAGATAGAAGAAGAAATAGCAGAGCAACAACCTAATAGTAATACTGACAATGTTGAAGAAACCTTACATTCTCCTAGGGAAGAAAATTCATGAAATCCTCCTGAAGCAGCTGCAGAGGAAGTAACCACTAGCAAGAGGAAACGGAAGAGTCCTCCGAGCTCATCCGCACCCCCTAGAAGGAGAAGTCAAAGGCTTTTTGAAAAGGATGTTGAGGCTCCTGTTCCTATTGTTAACCTAGAGTCCTAAGAATCTGTAGAGAAGTCCTCTTCGGAGGAAATGTTTCATCAAAATGCAGCCAGTGATACTTCATTCAATAACCAGAGTCCACAAACAGACGTTAACCCTAGTGTTAACTACATACTTATTGATAGTGATGAGGATTCTGAGGACGCAGAGGAACTTGTGAATAACTCTGTTGGACCAGACTATTGTATGGATTTTGAAGAAACCCCGGAATTTGGAAGGGATATTATTGAAGAAGTGCCCGAGCAAAGTAATCAGGATGGGTTAGAAACGTTGGCTAAAGTAGCAGCTAATGTTAGTGAGGAAGGTAATGTAGTGAAAACTATTGTTTTGTGGAAAGGAGAATCCTCTACACCAAAGAAAACAATAAAAACTCCTCACTTGTCATCTAGTTGGGTGGATATTCTTAATTAGGAACCCCTACCACCACCAGATTTGTCTACAACCTTGACTGCAAGGATTAATTTGTATCAACAGTTATTGTGGGAGAAGGCACAATGGAAATTAGAAAAGGAAAAATTGAAACGAGTGATTAGTGAGCAAAGTTCTCAGATAGAGCAAAAATCATATCAGACTGAGGTGTTGAAAAGGAGGATTGATCAAATTACAGGGTTAATTTCAGAGCTTATGGAATGCAGATCACCATCTTCGGTGTATGCACTATTCCTTAAAGAACAACTTGTTAATTTCAAGTTAACAAGAATTGTAGAAGGGTTCAGTCCCTCCATCTCAACTCCTCATGAGTTTTATGATGCATTCTAGTCTACTCCAATGACTCTGAAAAACCTATTGTGTGAGTTATACCTGCATAACTTACCAGTCCCTCATGATACAGAGTGGAACTCACTCCTCTATGTAGGAGATGTGCAGTTAAGGGAAGTTATGTCTTGGATGCAAAACGAGATAACTAGGGAGCATCAGGCTGCACCTTACAGAAATAATGAGATGACAGCTCCCTTGATGATGAGACCTGAAGTTCAGCATTCCAGGCGGACATATCTAGACTAGCTTTCTGTAACAACGGATGTAAGTGGAGCTAATAAGATATATCCAATTAGAGAGCAAGTTTTCACAGATTGGGAACAGCACTCCTCACATGACATTGCAACAGCAGTTAGTGCCTCCAAACAAAGATGGATACAGATGTCACATGATCTAAAGTCAAGGGAGCCTCACTCTTTTTATCCTCTTTTCAGAACAGTTAAATGCACATAGACGTGAATTTATAGTTTTCAAGCATATAAACTTATGGTTTTTATGTATATGTAGTATATATATGTGAAAACATAAAATGGAAATATGGATACTTTTAAGACATGATATTTGCTTGAATTCATAGACAGGAATGGTAAATATAGTAGCTATACATGTTAATGAATGTTTCCTTGCCTAAGCTATGTTTTGGGTAGTTACCTCCTATAGCCGTAGGACTTGCAAGAGTGTTAATTAGGACTTACACATTTTCCTAATATTAATGATGTGGATATATATGTATATGGTTGGATGTGTGCGCATTGATTGTTTTGCAGGTGTTGACTGTGGACATTCAAAGACCAACATAGTGGCGCCAGAGTAATCAAAGCCAACCGTGGGATTGTAGAATCTTTGCAAGCAAAGTGGGTCAATTGATGTTTTCTGTTGCATGCAGCGCGCAGATTTAGTTTCCTTAATGCGCTATATTCCTAGAGATTATTCATGGTCAATGATGTTTCTATTCTGGAACTTTATGAGTTGTAACTGATCCTCATTTATGAAGTGATCGTAGACTTAGGAGATAGTTGTAGCTTTCCTTTAAATAATCGACTGTTGTGACTCTTTTGGAGTTAGTCGAATGAATTGGTTTTTATAACAAAACTCTTGCAATACTGTTTTCAATCAAGTGTAATCATTTTGTTATGGATGAATAGAATGCTCAGTTCAATTTTATACCTTTTATCTTGATCGTATTTCCTATTCACTCATTCAAGGGGGCCCACTTGATGAGTGAATTGTTTTGTTAGCGTAGAGTTCATTTTCCTGTTTATTCCTAAGTAATTAGAACTACGTTGTTCCTGCAGCTACTGATAACAGAATTGGTAGCCTGTTCCTGCAGTACAGGCGGTTGGAGTAATTCCTAGCCATAAATTCCTGCTTTGTTAGAATAACTTCATTTACCAAGTTCTAGCATAGTTTTCCTGAAGCATAAGCATTTGAATTTCATAGATAGTCTTAGATGGAGAATGTTTGAAGCATATACTTTGCGAATGCCATTCCAAGTTTACGTCCCTGGTCGATAATTAAATGAGACTGAATAATCCATTTAGAAATCATTTACGGTGTCCAATCCTAAAATAGGCAGTCCATTGCTATGGGTTTCTGATACTATTATTTGGCCAAGCAGTTACCTGGTTGGCAGATAAACCGGTAATGGTTCAAATAGGAGAGATAGTTAACAGTTTGGGGAACCGATTTAACAAGGTGATGACTGATTACTTTGAAGCTTATCAATTAAGAATGCATTAGAGGGAAAGAATTCCTTCGACCATTGTAGAGGAGTAAAAGGATGAAATATGCTTCTTGGTGACCACTGATCACTGCATCATCCAGGTTGTTGAGCCTAAGACCGAGTATGCACCGGAGCTTGGATATGATATCACAACCAAGACTGCCAAAGCCTACGCTGATGCACTACAAGGAAGCAACTTGGATCTTTCTGCCAGCTGGTTTGGCCCTTATGAGGAGATTAAAGCAAAGTTTGAAGAAGAGTGCACCTTTTAAGGCACCAAAGAAGGTATATGTCAAACGGTCTCCAACTCCAAGGAAAATGAAGTCAGTTGTAGAAGAACCAAAAGTTCAAAGGAAGAAGGCACAACCAGTGTCAACCGAACCTTCACAAGGTGAGGACTTGGAGGAAACAGATACAGAAGAAACCACCACTTATCTCAGAAAGAGGAAGACTGGGAAACCGGTAAAGGAGGATGCACTGAAAGGAAGAAAACCAACCGTAGATGAAATGGTTGAAGGAGTGATGGAAACAGGTAGAATGGGTGTAGTCGGAAGAAGATATGAGCTTGCAAATGAGGAAAATAGGAGAAAATTAGAAGAGGTTGTAGTATACTGTCTTCACAAGTTCAAATTGACACCCACTGAAATTCATAAAACAATACCTGAAGATCTACATGACATCATTGAAGGTCCGTGGAAATCTTCTATAGTTAAGGAAAGAGAGCTGAGGATAAGGGCACTGCTAGAAGTGTAGAATCATCTAAGCCTGCTAGAGGCAAAAAATCAAGTTGATCTGTACAAACCGAGTTTCAACATCAGGAAGAGGATTGGTCAAGTCCTGATAGGAGAAGTGGACGCGGTTCATGATGAAGGGATCGCCATTTGGTCAACTGTTCTAAAACAACATCAAGTTGAGGTTGAATGTCAAAAGACCACAGTGCAACCAAAAAAGGACACTGGAAAAGGAAAGGGCATTTTGGGAGTCAAGACATCGGTCCAAGCAAAGCCTACAACTGAACCGGTCATTGTTGACATCACCAGAGACACGGGTGGTGATATAACTCTTCCAACTATCCTTGCATCTCCAGAAAAAGGTAAAGCACAAACCTTAACTGTAGATGATATAGTTGATGAAATTCTGGATTTTGGAAAAGTGACCAATGTTGCAAAGTGGTTCAGTGCTTTGGACACTGATGATAAAGAGAAAATTGAAATTGCTCTGTTAGAGAGCTTTCTAGATTTCAACCAGGGTCCTAGAGACTACAGGGCCCACTTCCCTGCTGAACTAAATAAAAGGCTAATGACCAAATGGAGAGTCGGTCTAGCACAAAATAATAAAATCTTAAGGGAAGCTTTGGTTAAGGTAAAACTAGATCTTGATGATGATACAGTCAAGATTCTATTGGAAGCTAAGTCACTCAACATGGATATAAGGGATAGGGTGGCCAAAATTATAAATGGTCATTATAAAGAAGTGTATGAAGACATAGTCCAACTTTGGAAGAACTATAACTTCAACACTCTTAAGAAAGGACAAGAGGAAATAATAGTAGAAAACGTTTCTAAGGAAACACCTAAGTCTACAGGTCCTCGGGACATCTCTTCAGATGAACTAGCTAAGGAGATGGTACCAGGTGAACAGTTCACAATTGGTGAACAAATCTCAATAGGTGATCAGGGTACAACCGGTGAGAAAGAAAATACCAATGAACAGTTCACAATCAATGAAAAGGTTAACCTCGATGAAGAGGTTGCAACAAGTGTACAAGATACAGCAATGAGACCAGCAGAACAAGAACTGGGGAGTCATTAGCTAAGATGACTGAAGAAAAAGAAACAGAGAAAATTTAAACAATCATTGGTGATCAACAGATTGCAAAGGATCAACAAGAAGAGCAACCACCAGAAGAAGAGGAGCATCTAGAACAAGAGCATCCAAAAGAGGTGCATCAACAAGAAAAACCTCAACAAGAAGTTCTTGTTATAGAGGAAGAGGAGAAGCCTGCTAAAGAAGAATTTGCAAAGGATATAAGGCAAAAGGAACCAGTAGATGTTCCAAGTGCTTCATCATCAAAGAGAAAACTATCTTTTGTGATAGATCCTGAATCTAAAAGAGGTAAAGTTAGCACATCTCCAATAAGTGACATTGTGGTTGACATAAGCAAAATGTCAACTAGGCAGTTGAAGCAGCTTACTAAGAGGAAACAAGACATGGTTCTCACAAGCGTGAAGAATATTTTGTACAATTTTGCACCTGACAATGATATAGATAAAGAACCTGTAATTGATCAATTAGAGATATTGGCACAAGCTATTGGGGAAGATATCACTGACCTAGAAACAATTGCTATTGATCATTAGGAAAAGAAAAGGATAAATATTCTTCATGGAAAGGTCGAAGAACTTAAAGCCACTATGGCTACCAACACCAGTGAACTACAACAACAGGTACAAGAAGTTGGAAGGTTAATCACAAGAACTTCAAACTTTGAAGATTTTGTAAAGTACATAACAGAGAACAAAAAGGACAACAGAAGAGCTAAAGGAAACGACATCAAAATTTGATGCTAAGACCTCTTCTGCGACCGAGTACAGTCGTGAGCTAACAAGTTTATCTCTCACATTGAGAAAGGCATCAGAAGAAAACACCAAAAGAATCCAAGATCTCATTGGATTTCAGCTCTACATTGCGCCTACTTTTGATATGATGCAGAAAACAACCATTGATGCAGAAAGGCTTCTTAGTGAGCCTAATTACAATACAATTGAAGATATGGAGAACCTCATTGTCTCACTACAAGCTATGAAGAATACTTTAGATCAAGTAACAGGTACTTGGAAACCTTTCCTAGTCTCTGCCAAGAAGATCTATAAAGATATCTTCAACAAGCTACAAATATGAGGAGTGAACACCCCTTGTCCCTTGGGAGGCAAAAAGGGGAAGACAACAGGGGTGAGAAGCAACTGGATGAGAGTGAATAAATAACAAGGAGAATTCAGACAGGTTGAGTAAGTCAACAGGACATAGGTAGATAACAAGGGAAGTATGATACAGGTGATGTGTTGATGTGTTTTTCCACTAATGCCAAAGGGGAAGATTGTTGATATAAATTTAGTTGTCATTAGCAAACATCAAACACACCGATACAACACACCAGTACTCATGATAGAACAATGGTGATGAACCGGTAGAATGACCAAGTGAACAATTTACCTTAACCGGTCACGTTTATACCGGTCCAAGTCTTGTCCAACCAGTCTTGGCAAACACACAGGGCACAGATGACTAACTGGTTACATATCATACACCGGTTAAATGCTTGATAATCCAAACCGGATTCTGTGGAGCATTTTTCAGTCAAACTAGAGTTAGCTTTTTCTGCGAGCATTTCGAGGTAAACTAAAGATCAGTTTTGCAAAATTTTTGATCAAGAGTTTTGCATGTGTGATTTTTGGGAGAGTTACAGCTTGGCGGCACTCTTAGATGTATTTTTAATAAGATAATTTCTTATAAATACAGGTCATGAGACGTGAGAAAGTCGTTAAAAATCTAGAGCATAGAACGAGAGAAAACAGAAGAGCAGAGTCTTCTGTGAAAGAACACAGTCACAAAAGGTGAAAGAGAGAAAGATTCAACAGCCAAGCAAAGGAAAGAGTGAACAAGTATGATCTGAATCGACAGACATAGTGTCATCATAAGATCATTGTTTTTATTGTGAAGCATATTTAAATCCCTAAATCAGGGTGAACCCTAATAGGTTCCATTGTATAAATCCCTTCACTGGGTGACATCTTTGTTGATGTTTTAAGTCCTCTAATAAGGCGACTCCTCACAAGGTCAAGATCCTAACAGGTCTTCTATTAAATCCCTTAACCGGGTAGCACTCTCACCAGTGCTTTGTAAGCCTTTAACAGGACAACTTTATTACTGCAGTAGTGGAGTTTCGTGGGTTCTGTCCCACCGTGGATTTTCCCTTCCAACCGAGGGTTTCCACGTATAAATTCTGTGTTGACTTGTGCATTTAATTTTTGTTTATGATTGTTGAAGTATTCTTTTGATTTCAGTATTAACAAGAATATTTAATTGCAAGAAAGAACAATAGAAATTGAATTTACTGATTCACGCCCCCTCTCAGTAACCGGTTCGGATTAACATGGACGTGAACCTATGCTGACAGATTGGAGATAACTATGATTAGCGGTCGCTGTTAGGTTGCAGGAATCTTCTAAAAGGGTTCACTGAGTCTTTACCTTAGCTGTTGACATGGTTTGTGAAACCTGGCTGAACAAATATCTCTTACTTTCCCGAGTGCCATAACTTCAGTAAGGGACAAAGGTGTTCTCCAGCACTAATACTTGGCATGGTCAGTTTATGTGCCTCATTTGAAGCTTCTCAATTTTCTGGTGTCAATCGTGATTTATCACTTGTGAAGGAGGTGAAATCTTTGATATATTGCAAGGCTTTGTCTATTTAAGTGTTCAGCTCAGAAAAATATTTTATGTTACCTCTGTTATGAGCAGCAAACTGTATAAATGATTTATGTTGTTTCAATTCTATCCATTAGATGAGCATCATGTCTTATGATTGAAAACGAGTATTATGAAATCAAATCTGTTCCAAACAAAGGTTAAATCAATTACAATTAGAAATCTTTTCTTAAAACATTGCAGACCAAGTGTTTGAGAAAATACCATAATATCTGGAAGTATGCAAACTCTTTGACAAAATATTCAGTGGTAAAGGTGAAAAAAGTTGATGCCTACCACTCATCCCTGCTGCTTACTGTTAGGAATATAGGATGAATAGGTAAGTGAATAATCTGCTCTTGTTGATGGACTGAGGAATGCAATGGCCTTTGTGATTTATTGATTCCTCATTCCAATCAAGCATATATATTATACAAAGGGTTAGCAACTTGGAGGATCATGACTCTTCATGATGTCCATTAATTACTAACTAATATGATTAGTTTACTTAACATCTCTTAACTGATATGATTAGTTTACTTAACATCTCTTACTATATTTCAACACTGCCTCTTAGTAAAAGAAGATTTAAGTCAAACTCTCAGTCATGACAATTTAAAACCAACAACTCAATGTTGTCTAGCCATGAACATAATATTTGATACAGTCCGGAACACATCATGACAATTTGAAACCAACAACTTAATGTTGTCTAGCCATGAACATAATACATTCTGGAACACATCATGACAATTTGAAACCAACAACTTAATGTTGTCTAGCCATGATATGGTTATTACACAACAAGTAATAACATAGTGTTCAAGATATCCGGCGCAATCCAGATCATTTACTTTGATAAAGCCATTCTTGACACTTGGTTAACTATTGTCAATATCATGATATCTGGCACAATCCAAGACAACCCTGTTAGGGTGTCTATCATGATATAGTAGTTATTACACAATCCAGTAATAACATAAGCATCAAGATATCTAGCACAGTCTAGGACAACCCTGTTCGGGTGTCAATCTTGAAGCTTGGTTAACTATTGTCAAGATCATCACCTTGAAATAGTAACCCCAATTATTTACACAGAAGATTGTCATCTTCTATGAACACAAAATGAATGGACCCATAAAGTCACCTTGACTCTTCTCAAAGGGTAGATCCACTATGGCTCATCCTAGAGAGTGGAAACCAAGACTTCCACCTTAGACTTGTCTATCAAAGACAAGAATCATTTAAGATACAAAATGATGAATCACTAAAACTAAAACCTTCTTTTCAGCTAAGGCATTACTCCTCAACATACCAAGGTTAATTGAAAGTACACAATCTTCTTTCTAGCAAGGTGTTTGTTAAGAATATCGGTCGTTAGTTCTCTACTGAATTGCATTTGTTTGTACTGTCTCATAGTCTTGGTGAATTCTGAGCTTACAAAGTATACACCATCTTGACATGGTATACTCCCTCTAAATTTGTATGACCAAGATCCTAGGGTGCCAACTTTAATTTGATCTTCTAGCTTCTCCCTCTGACATATAGCCTTCTCACATAATAATAATCATAATTTTATGCTATAATTTCTTGATTAATAGAGAACCAACAAAACATGGTCTACTCCCTCTGAATCAAGATCCTCGAATGTCCATTTATGCAGATCCTTTAGCTTCCCCCTCTATCACGAAGGCATGCCCTGTTTATATACTCAACGCAGTGTTACTGCAGGATGTCACTTCATACCTTCCTTCCTGAGAGAACCAATACGAATAATCTGAATAGTCACAAGGTTACATCGGCTAGCATAAGATGCATTTTGATCTTTTCCAAGGCCACAACATTAACACCCCCTCTTGGACTTGAGGGAAGATAATAAAGACCTCTAGTATGATGTTTATCTCAATGAATTGTAGTCTCAAGATGTATGGAATTCCTTAATTAGGGATTCACGTGCATCTCATAGGCGACTCTATCCACGAGTTCCCACTACTATAATCTCAAAATTGTTTTACCTTCAATAGTGAACTCCCTCTCAATCAATATACAACACTTGCAAATGGTCATCAAATTATGATGTCTTGCTGAACTAAAAGCTATTGTGCATCCATAAACATACAATATTTATTAATATTATTTCAGCAACACAATATTTTTACTACTAGAAAAATAATAAATAAATCAAAATTCAAGACCGGTCTATCTAGTTATTTGAAAGATTTATGGATTGTTCTATGCCTGTTGCAACCTTCATAGTTGATCAATTTATGATTAAAGCAAGTGACCAATATCCATTAAATGGCATTGTGTAATGTCCCCAACTAGGAAGTTGTAAATTTTCAATGTTAATCACACATTATTATGCAACCCAATCGATTCGAGTTAAGAACTCAATGAATAGTTCATAATACATTTAAGCCCTAATTCCTTACCTCCCTCCTAAACTCAACCCTAAAAAAAGAGTGTGGATTTACTTGTCATAGGGCGCTTGACACCAATTATAATAGGTTCCCTCAAGGCGTTGGGACCCCGTCCCTATCTTGTCTTGGGATTTACCTACCCTCTCATGGATTTACTCAGCCTTTCCCTACACAACACCAACTATCAACTCTTGGGGCTATAGAAAGGGATTAAAGAATAGGCTACAAATATTTAATTCCTTTGTATTATGAACATATATTCGTATTCTAATACATATTTCTATATATGCATATTTTGATATACTCTTATTTATAATAGACTGAATTATCTCTCCCTCTATATACATAGATAAAATTAATATTGATACTTTATGTATAATCCCTGGTCTATAAATATGAAATACACTTAAATATATTTGTAATTCCTAATATTAATATTATATATATAATTATATATAAATAACATATATGATAAAGCCTAATACCTAATCATATTCTATAATATTAATCCAACATACATGTTCGCTATCCCCTTTTACTCATGAACGGTATTATAATAATCTCATATTACATTGGGTATGATCGGTCTTTAGGGAGTAAGTTATTTTTTATCAGTTCAGTCTAGTCAACACCGAACTTAGACCGGGTCTCTAACCCTATGCGTTTCCCTTTGATCAGTACCCAAGTTAATTTTTATATCTTTATTGATTCCACGTAATACCTCCTGATGGACTTAGCTTTATCTAATCCTTGATTGCTACAAGAAGGTGATTAATATTTCACTGTCCATGTAGGTGTTGATGGAGCAAGATTTATGGAAATTGGGTTTGCTCTCATCAGTATTGGCATAGTTTGTATTATTGGTGAAGGAGAATATTTCCCTCAACAAGCCATATCTATAAATATAGTGTCACTGATGGTAGTGGATGGAGAATAGACTGTCCATTGCTCCATTGATGCTACGTGTATCATGATAGTGTATCATGATACTCTGTGTAATCAATCTAAAACAACGGTCTTTGATTACTCCCATTGGCAGTGTCTCTTTTATATTCTTGAATTCTCGAACCTCTAAATATTCATCATTACAGTATAGATAACCGTTACCCCCTATTATGTGAATGGAGGTAAGCATTGGTTTTTGTTAGATTTTAATAGTAGATACTGTCGTTGATAGATGTAATAGAAGATACTGTCGTTGAAGGTATCAACAATTGAAGGTTTAATCCGAGTTCTAAGGAGAATCGCCAATCTCTAAAGGAGTGAATGATCTGCATTCGAATCTCAAACCTCCAAGGGCTTCACCTCCTTCAAGTAATGTCCTGTCATTTGATGTCGATGAACTATAACAACATTGTCGATGATTGGCGGAAAGTCTCGATATGAAACCTCAATGGATAATGCATTGTGATCGGAGTTGATCGGAAATCTGCAATGAATATAGATCAGCAATGATGAAGTCTTTATGCACAATCAGCACTATGTAACGAAGATGAAATGATCGTTTGTCGCCTAAAATGTGTGGTGTATATTGTCTCTCAATGCCCAATACAAGTATCATGGTGGAGTTGGAGTTCCCGTGCCTGAGATTGGCCCGGGTCCTTGTTTTGAAAGGCGCTACAGGTATAATAGCAGTGTTAGTATCAACTGCACTAGTAACATTCAGAATACTAGTTTTGTTCCTCGTAGTTCAGTGCTCGGGAGCGTCACGGGTTCAAATCCCGGGCAGTTTTATCATTGCCATTACCAGCAGCCTGGAACTTCCGTGGCCAAGGAGCGTCCTTCGAGAGCGCTTCTTCTCCGTTATGTGCCGCTGTCGAGCGAATTGAGTGGCAATTGAAAGATGGGGTCCTATCAGAGCTCTGCAAACAGCTAAGAGGCAGCAAGGGTTCGTCACTGTGCATTATGATGACACTTGGAAGTATGGGTCCTGGAAATTGTGAGGTTGAAACAGACACCAGGGGCCCTCTCTCCCTCTCCCTCTCCTTCAAAGATTCATTTCTCCACAACTTGCTCTCTGCCGTCATCCGTGCCACAGAAGGCTTTGCTCTATGCTCCACTCTCACTTTTTATTCTCCATTTCCATTCCAAATGCAAATTACTTGTTGGTGAAATGATCTATGTCAATGTCGTGGTCTTTCCTTCAAGCGGTTAAGCTTTACAGAAGGAACTTGGCTCTGATACCATGTTAGGAATATAGGATGAATAGGTAAGTGAATAATCTACTCTTGTTGATGGACTAAGGAATGCAATGGCCTTTGTGATTTATTGATTCCTCATTCCAATCAAGCATATATATTATACAAAGGGTTAGCAACTTGGAGGATCATGACTCTTCATGATGTCCATTAATTACTAACTAATATGATTAGTTTACTTAACATCTCTTAACTGATATGATTAGTTTACTTAACATCTCTTACTATATTTCAACACTTACTCTGTTCCCTAATCACCAAAAGTATACACTGCTTGTAGCTTGTCGGAATAGGCTTGAGCTATCATCGCAGCATACTTCCACATATCCACTAAGGGGGGAATCTTTTCGTGCCTACCACTCACCCCTGCTGCTTACTCCGTTCCCTAATCACCAATAGTATACACTGCTTGTAGCTTGTCGGAATAGGCTTGAGGTATCATCGCAGTGTACTTCCACATATCCACTAAGGGGGGAATCTTTTCGTAATTCATGACCCTCAAAACCGTGATCTATTAATATACGGTGAAGATCTGGATGATTTATAGAATAAATGACAGACATATCCCATACTTTTCACTCCCACTGACAATTGATGGAAATGGACAGACTACCGGTGATATTTATCTTATTTCGTCTACACCGGTTTAAATCAAGGGGGATCTTACAAACACGTAGTTTTACCTCTACACACAACTATACACTAGCCCACCATCCATGTGTCTAGAACTTTTTAAAACACTTTAATTCCATTTGATGCATCTGAAAAAAAGGGGGAAATTTCAAGTTATGGAGACTATTTGTTTTGGGCCTTGGCATAGGCAAGAACTCCCACACATGCTTCTAGTGGAGCTAGAAGAAATAGATTTTTGTATTGGCCCTCAACATTGCCTATACATTAGACTCAATCTCCTTTAAACAATCACGCTCTTTAATGAGGCGTGGACTTCGTCAAACCGGCTTTGAAACTTTCAAAAATATGCCTCCTTTACAATAGCGCATGTCTAATCTTCCAAGCACCTTCAAATCAGCAATTCTTTTATCACGGTACACTCAATTCTTTATGATCCAGTGAGGATCATAAAAGAACTGAAAAAATGGTGCAAGTAGGCAAGATTCAAAAGCATCTTAGGGGATAGGTGAAAAAACAAATAGTTTAAAATTTTTCACAATATAAAAGTTTTGTATGGGTGCAGGCCCGTACAACAGCTTATAATCCCAATCTGTTAAGCGTATGTATAGCTCTCTTGAACTAACCCATTGATACATAAGACACTTGAAGCAGCTATATGAGGTCCTACATTAAAAGCTTTTACAAAGCTTTTTCATAAATCATTAAAAGTATCAAGCTTTTTTATAAATCGTTAAAGTATCAAGCTTTTTTATAAATCATTAAAAGAATCAAGCTTTTCTATAAATCATTAGAAGTTGTACTGTCCCCAAATTGATAATGAATAAATTAATTAATTAATTGGTCCCAATTTAAAAGATATTATTAAGGACCTTCAATTAATTAATAAAAGGGGGCCCAATTTTATTATTGTTGTCCGTAGGTGTTTGTCATGTCAACATCCTTTTGTAAACCCTCGGGAGTTTCTCAGAAGGGGTATTTATGACCAACATGTAGGTAGTTGTTGGTATGCATCTTGGAATATTTTATTTTGTATTACGAATTCCAGTTGGAGTTTAGTTGTCTGCCATTTCGAAAGTGAAAGATCCTCCCTATTTGGTTTGTTGCAGTTTCAGTGGTTTACAGCCACCCTAGTCTGCCACTGGAAATATCACTCCGATATTTCACTGTGCACCAAATCTGTTGTGCTTTGTTTGTTTCGAATCTGGCAATCCTGAAACACCATCTCTGTATACATCTACGAAATCTATTTGCATTTTTGGCATTAATACAACTTGTGGTATCATGGGCTCTAGTGTCTGAATTACTATCATTATTGAATCCTAAAATCCTTGATAATATCATTGGTAACTGGCATTCATCAATCTGGTGTATATCGCGCAACATTGGTATAACTCCATTAAACCATTCTGAAGGAAAAGTATTATCAGATATTAAAGATCATCCTGTTGTGGCAAAAGGAAAACCGTATGGCCTCAACCGTATCTGCAATCACCGTACAGCCTCCCTCATTTTCATACGGCATCCTCAAACCTTAAGACATTGCCTCGTCACCATACGGCCTTGTCTAATTCTCGTACGACCAAGTCTAATTCTCGTACGGCCTTGTCTCATCACCGTACAGTCTTGTCTAATCACCGTATGACCTGCCTCTCACACCGTACGATCCTGTTGCCCTATCATGTCCCCTTTCTAGAGTGGACATTAGAGATAGAGGAGTTAGCCTATCATTGGAGTCTCGTAGGCTAGCATAGATGGATAGGGACTCATTCAGTGCATACAAAGACCGGATTTTGGCTTTACAAGCAGTTTGGAACAGTTCCTAGATTTTAGGGGATATCCCTAAATTTTAGGAGGTTGTGACAGTTGCCAGTCGTGAGGTTATTCATGACCCTTCAATTGGTGTCAATTTCAGTGTGACAGGATTGGTTTCCTAACTTCTAGGAGCATCCCTATATTTTAGGGATGGGACTGTCAATTGACCCATCTCGTTCGACATCAGTCACAGACAGGTGACATGGTCAGACTCATGTTTATTTGGTTGGTTTGGGCTATCAGAGGCAAAAAAGGGAAATATTTTAACATATTTAAATATTTCCTAAGTTGGCGATTAAATAATTTATAATAAGGCTATTTATATAGCCATTTCGGAGTAATAAGAGGAATATGGCTTCATTTGATCAAGTGTGCCCTTGTGTTATAGCTCGTTGGAAAGGTCTCGAATTATTATAAACTATTTTCACTATCCGGAGACTTTTTGGTGCCTTGAGTTATGACATTTCAATAAAGTAATGGTTTTCCTATAGCTTGGACGCTTTTATTTGGAAAATGTTATTTTATTATAAAGTGCAAAGTGTAATTCTCATTTAGGATTCGATTTGCCCTTGGGAGGACTTATAATGAGATGAAGACCTAATTGTTTATTACCTTTTTGGACATTTTGGAAACTCTTGAATTGTGAAATTGCTATGGAGAACGATTTGTGGCTTGGGATGAAATCCTCAAGTCTGGACTGTTGGGACGCAAACCTCAGCAAGTCTCTAGTGATTGGATTGGTATTTCATTGCATTCGGATTGACAGAGGAAGTGATTGATTTGGTATTGACCTTGCAATTGGGGGAAGAGAATTACTTTCAGCTTGGCGGCCAACTTATTGCCTGCAGGCGTTTCATTCCAGCAGCTCATGTGGGGTTTAGAGAAAGCCCTATACTCATTACTAGGCGGTTTAGCATTCATTGACGCTTTGGTGGATTATTTACAGCATCTTCTTCAGATTTGGGGCACACATCAAGCATTCCCATGTAGTTGGCATTTATTCGTGTGAAGGACAATATTGTATGTTTGTTTTGCTCTTTTCTTGAAGCTAATATATCAGATTTCTGAAGGATTTGGGTATGTACTATTTCAGAATTCAGCAATAATAAAAATTGCAGCAGGATTTACATTTCTTAAATGCTATTTATTTTCCATTTGTTATGCAATTGTTTTATTTTCGAAAAACTCCAAAAACTAGAAAAACACAAGTAAAAAGCAAAGAAATTAGAATTCAGCCAAGACCATTCAGAGATACCAAACGTTAGTCAAAGATTCAAATTCTGAAACATACAGTAAATTCCAAGGTCACCAGGATTGGGGATCTTTCAGTGGTATCAGAGCCTTCTTCTTGCCAGCCTATGGGAATTTGTAAAAAATTGAGTGAGTGATCAACACTATTGAAATTGAATGGATAGGTGCAGGGGAACTTATAGCAATAGATAGGTGAAACCGTATAGCAGTAGACAGAAGAAATCATCAGACAGTTTGTCTGAATTTAAAAGGAAAACTAATACCTTGGTTAGACAGTTGGATCATAGTCGAGATATTCAGAACAGGCTTAGTGAACAGTTATCAGGTCCGGCTACCATTGACAAGGTGGCTAGATACATGGTTTCACTCTTGAGCAGATCTTCTTCTCGCAGGACACAGGAAACGAGACAAGTTGACACGGTGAGGGAGGTTACAAGAGACCTGCGGGATGATTTCACAGCTGCACGTGGGCCTAGCACATCAGTTCCAGAGATCAATGCCTCTCTAGTTGAGGAACCCCACACTTTTATTGTAGGGTCATTACCTATCTCAGTGGATGAGCATATGACAGTTACACCGGCCGGCAGATTCATGGAGACTCAAGACTCAATTGATGGTCCGGTGATACAGCAAGAGTTGACACCTGCAGTTGATGTTCATGCTATACCGGATTGTATTATAGAGATAGCCAATGACTCCAGTTCAGTTTGTCGGGAGGATAGTCCTATGGTCGATGTTGAGAGAGTTGCCACTAGTGGGAGTGTTGTAGTGTTGGAGGATATGATGGTGGACTCTGGATCGCCAGAGGAGGAGGATACCACTTTTGAGGACTGCCTTGAGGAGATGGAGTCAGATAGTACAAATCTGGATAGCGGCAGTCCCGAGATGGGGACACTGCAGGAGATGCCAATATTCTCGTGTTAAGGATTTGAGCATGGAGTCGGCATGTGATGATACCAATCTTGAGTTTGAGATAGTAGACATGGACTCATGCCAGCATGACTCGGATTCATTTGTTAGTAGGGAGTCGGATGAGATTCAGTTTAGGTCACCAAAGGAGGTAGAGCCCTTGTTAGCATCTTGGGTTGCTACCGGTACTTCCTATGTGACCCATGAGGATGACCCCATCAGTCGTGAGTCATATCTATATCAAACCCTGGGAGAGGACTCTAAGTTGTTGGAGAGTGCAAATCGGTCCCAGGATCTAGATTATTCAGAGGTTACAGAAGACAAGGCAGCTGAGAGTGTTAAGGAGGTAGATTCTGTAGCAGCTTCCTCAGGTACAGGGGAGTTTGATGGAGATGTGTCAACTGCTAGTACTTTGTTTGAGGATGTGAGTTCAGTTGTTAGTTCTCAGAGCTCAGATGACAGCACACTGGGGGATAGTGTTTCTGAGAGGAGTATGTTGGGTACCACTTCTTGTTATTTTTATGATCGATTGCAAATGTAATGGCATTGTTATATTGTCTATGTTTTCCAAATGCATCGATCTCTTTGTACTTATACAAGACAATAAGATGAGACATGTCTTTTAAAGAGACACGTCTATTCATTAATCTTTATTAATTTATTTAAATAGTAATTATTATTAATATATATAATTATTATTATGTCTCATGATAATAAATATCAACTTATATTAATAATAATAAATATTAATTTATATTCTCATAATATTAATTATATGTATATATCACAATATGATAATAATCCACTTATATAAATTATATGGATATATATATAATAATTATAATACATATTATTATTATTACATATATATCGATGTGTACTTGATAATTCAATAACAATGATTTTATCTGAACAAAGCTACATTCCTTAACACTCCCTCTTAGTTAGAGAAGATAAAATCAGTATATATTTTACATTAACTCAATAATATCAATAATTGTGATTTGATTCAACATCACATGATGTCAATCACAATATGAGAAAATGGTGATCTGTTTCAACATCGTAGGATGTATATCACCTTCAGTGACCATGATTTCAACCTCACATGTTGCCTATCACTTTTAATAACTGTGTTTTGTTTCAACATCCTCATGATGACTATCACAGTATGAAATTAGTCCACCACGCAAAAAATCTTAATCATGATCTGTTTCAGCCATCACATGGTCTATCATGAACAATAATTGTGATCTGTTTCAGCCATCACATGGTCTATCATGATCAATAATTGTGATCTGTTTCAGCGTCACATGACAACTATCACCTTCAATATTTGTGATCTGTTTCAGCGTCACATGACGACTATCACAATAGCTAGGTACCGGTGATCTGTTTCAGCGTCACATGACAACTATCACCTTCAGTACTATGATCTGTTTCAGCATCACATGATGACTATCACAGTACGAGATCATGGTCATTTTAAGGAACTCAATCCACCATGTAATAATTCATTTATCATGATCTGTTTCAGCCTTCTCATAAGGTCTATCATGATAAAATAAAGTTATTGTAAGATCGTCACCTCACAATAACATCAAAAATACAAGTGATAATCATTTGGAAGTCGTCACTTCCTTATGATATACACAGGGCCCATAAGGCATTAAATGATTTCATTAGTATAATAAACAATTATATCAAGTTTACCTCAAAGGTGTTTCACCTTCATTAGTGAACTCCCTCTCAATCACAAAATGACTGAGATTATCAAAAGTTGACTGAACCATATCATTTATTTTCTCCCTCTGAAACTCAAGTTCATCGACCTCTTGACCTCCTTTTAAATTCTCAGACTCCCTCTGAATGAAAATGTCTTTATGCTTTACTCTCAGATGTCTGTAATGAAGTTTAAGCATTAACTTCAACTCCAGAAGATTTGGTGACTTCTCAGCACCTTCCCAATTCTTCACAGATTGTTACTTCAGTATTCTGGGCACCTTAGCAGCCGTACTCTCCCTGCTATCCAGATTTAATGTGACTTGACTTGACTTTCTCCTATTCGAAGCTGCAATGAACATCTTAATTTTATATTGCAAATGTCAGAATGAACACATTCGAGCATGCACAAGTAGTCACACCCAACTCCACCATCATAGGTCCAATTACAGATTCACAGCAAAGGAGATGTCGACAATATGATCATGAAATGGAATCACTGGTGTTTGATTGGTCATAAGTCCTATTCCCAGACTTTCACTAAGATTGCCTTGTGTGTAAACTTTCCTGAATAGAAGTGGTGATCAGAATTATCACTTCCGCTCCACACTTTTGATGTCGTCCACCATCAGTAATGAAAATTACAGTGATGAAAAATGACCTGCATGGACTAGAGGACTGATGCTGGTTATTGGTTGCACAGAACCATCATCCTAGACACTGCTGGTAATAATCTCTCCACAGGAAAGTTTTGAGCAATATAAATGTCCACAATATAATCTCTGGTGAAGACCATGATTCCCTGACACAGCAGGATATGTAACGGTTCCACAAAGTGTCGTTACAAAGTTTCTGAAATATTTGTTGGTCGATGGTAATGATCTTTCTTCCACGCAAATATTCTTGGGTGTTAGTGTTTATTTTCCACGGCAACTAGAAGATAACCAATAATGTTTACATTTCCATACTCCTTTTATGATTAATTTCTGGAACTGCGTTGTTTCTTTAAGACAAAGGACTTCCATTAATACATACGTTTTCTTCATATCTTTAGAATTTTCATGAAATTATCAAATTCTTCCATACATTTGCAAACCTAGCTCTGATACCATGTTATTTTTATGATCGATTGCAAATGTAATGGCATTGTTATATTGTCTATGTTTTCCAAATGCATCGATCTCTTTGTACTTATACAAGACAATAAGATGAGACATGTCTTTTAAAGAGACACGTCTATTCATTAATCTTTATTAATTTATTTAAATAGTAATTATTATTAATATATATAATTATTATTATATGTCTCATGATAATAAATATCAACTTATATTAATAATAATAAATATTAATTTATATTCTCATAATATTAATTATATGTATATATCACAATATGATAATAATCCACTTATATAAATATATGGATATATATATAATAATTATAATACATATTATTATTATTACATATATATCGATGTGTACTTGATAATTCAATAACAATGATTTTATCTGAACGAAGCTACATTCCTTAACACTTCTATTCACAGTACAGACAGTGTGCCAGGGGTGATGCATAGGAGGCCTATTATTCAGAGTCATCATGTGTCTAGTCAATTGAGAGTCAGCGAGTACGATATTGTTACTGCATTAGAGCATTTTGATGCTGCTCGGCAACTGCTAGTTGTTCATGGATAGGGTGCTCCTATGGATGATGACCATAGTAGTTGTTACCTGACCTTGACAGAGATTCATGCCTTACGAGAGGCTGTCAGAATTTTGAGACAGGATTATTTTCGATTGGTAGCCGGCTGAGATCACCTAGTAGAGTGGGGAAGTACAACATATGAGGCACTCTTGGATAGAGAGGATGAGGTGAGTGAGCTTACTCGGGAGCTCACGACAACTTCTAAGGTTTTAGAGAGCACTCAATTGGCTCTCCAGGAGTCACAAGTTCAGTTAGCAGAGGTGACTGTGGAATTGGTGTAGCTTCTGTCTACACCAGCACCAGATCCAATGCAGTTACATATTGTGGTGTCTGGTGATTTGGTGATGTCCACAGTTTGGGTTGTTGGATGTGATGGAGTTAGGTATACATCCACCATTGATTCTAGTGTTGGAGGTACAAGTTCACTCCCATCGGATACATGTGCAATTGAGTTAGGCACTTCAATAGAGGGTTGCAGTGTGCCTGACATTGGGGTGGATATTCCGGTTGGGATGGATACTCCAGTTGGTAGCATTGGGTCAGGTGATATAGTACAAGACGATGTGGGTAGTGTAGTTGACCCGTCAGTGATCAATGTTTTAGTTCATGACACTACTTTGATTGTTCGGTAGGGTGACATGGTATCACCTGAGTTGGTTGTTAGTGATCGCATAGCTGGTGATGATAGGTAGTTGGCTACATCACAGTTACACAATGACCATTTTTGGATCCAAGGGGGGCAGATGGATGCTACCATCTATAAATTCTACTGCATAGAGTCATTCCTGGATCACCTTCTTGAGAGTTCAAAATTTTGGGAGGAATCTTACCGAGCTTCTAAGGGTGTTCTCATCCGGGGTACTGGTGCGATTCGGCGTTTGGTGAGAGAGATTGTAGGTACCTTGACTACGATACTCACTCACAGAGATTTCGAGGTTGGGTTTGCTGAGAGGGTCACCCAGGACCCTGTCCAACCAGTTGTGCAGAGTTCGAGATTGGAGCCATCTTTGGGTTCGCGACTGGTGGATGATGAGCCTTTGACAGAGATCAGAGCAATTTATCATCGTTACAAAGTGAGGAGTGCTCATTTTTTTCCTTTGACCCACATGTTGATGAGTTGATGACACATAGACGTGGGTTAGCTCCTAGCCCTTATCATCCGTTATGGGATGGGTTCTCGCCATCAACAGTTGATGGGAGTTTTGGCTGCAAGTCAATATCAGGTGACTTGCAGATTTATGGTGACTGCAGAGATTATATAGTATGTGGATATCCGGGTCTTGGTACAACTTTGTTCAAGGGTATTCATCACTATTGTGCAGATGGTCTACTCACTCAGTACAGGTCAGTTGGGTGTGTAGGGGGAATTCAGGGTGTATGTGATCTGAGTCACCCATACATCTTGGTTTTTGATGGTCCTGAGATCTATTTCTCTTGGGATCCGAGCTGAGACAAATTCAGTATGGGAGTGTGGGTGAGTGGTTATTATGGATCTTTTTACAAAGTCATCCCGTTTGTTTTTAAGGGGATGCTACAGGAGCCTACACTTTGCACGAGGGGCATGGCTTACAGTTTTCCGTGGGATCCAAGCAGTGGTTTTGTGATGGCACTTGATATATTGTTGCATTGCTTGTAGACAAGCAATCTCCGGGAAGGGAGGATTGTCATGTCCCCTTTCTAGAGTGGACATCAGAGATGGGGGAGTTGGCCTATCATTGGAGACTCGCAGGCTAGCAAAGATGGATAGGGACTCATTCAGTGCATACAGTGACCGGATTTTGGCTTTACAAGCAGTTTGGAACAGTTCCTAAATTTTAGGGGATATCCCTAAATTTTAGGAGGTTGTGACAGTTGCCAGTTGTGAGGTTATTCACAACCCTTCAGTTGGTGTCAGTTTCAGTGCGACAGGATTGGTTTCCTAACTTCTAGGAGCATCCCTAGATTTTAGGGATGGACTGCTAGTTGACCCATCTCGTTCGACATCAGTCACAGACAGGTGACATGGTCAGACTCATGTTTATTTGGTTCGATTGGGCTATTAGAGGCAAAAAAGGTAAATATTTCCTAAGTTAGCGATTAAATAATTTATAAGGCTATTTATATAGCCATTTCGGAGTAATAAGGGGAATATGGCTTCATTTTGTCAGGTGTGCCCTTGTGGAATAGCTCGATGGAAAGGTCTCGAATTATTATAAACTATAATCACTATCCAGAGACTTTTTGGTGCCTTGAGTTATGACATTTTAATAAAGTAATGTTTTTCCTATAGCTTGGACGCTTTTATTTGGAAAATGTTATTTTATTATAAAGTGCAAAGTGTAATTCTCATTTAGGGTTCGATTTGCAGTTGGGAGGAGTTATAAGGAGATGAAGACCTAATTCTTCATTACCTTTTTGGACATTTTGGAAACTCTTGAATTGTGAAATTGCTCTGGAGAGTGATTTGTGGCTTGGGACGAAATCCTCAAGTCTGGACTATTGGGACGCAAACCTCAGCAAGTCTCTAGTGATTGGATTGTGATTTCATTGCATTCGGATTGACAGAGGAAAAAATTGATTTGGTATTGGCCTTGCAATTGGGGGAAGAGAATTACTTTCAGCTTGGCAGCCAGCTTATTGCTTGCAAGCATTTCATTCTAGCAGCTCACGTGGGGTTTAGAGAAAGCCCTATACTCATTACTAGGCGGTTTAGCATTCATTGACGCTTTGGTGGATTATTTATAGCATCTTCTTCAGATTTGGGGCACACATCAAGCATTCCCATGTAGCTGGCATTTATTCGTGTGAAGGACAATATTGTATGTTTGTTTTGATCTTTTCTTGAAGCTAATATATCATATTTCTGAAGGATTCGGGTATGTACTATTTCAGAATTCAGTAATAATAAGAATTGCAGCAGGATTTACATTTCTTAAATGCTATTTATTTTCCATTTGTTATGCAATTGTTTTATTTTCGAAAAACTCCAAAAACTAGAAAAACACAAGTAAAAAGCAAAGAAATCAGAATTCAGCCAAGACCATTTAGAGATACCAAACGTTAGTCAAAGATTCAAATTCTAAAACATACAGTAAATTCCAAGGTCACCGGGATTGGGGATCTTTCATGCCCACCGTACAGGCTACAACCCACACCATATGGACTCCAAGATCACCGCACACACTCTATTCACTTCGTATAGACTTCTGCATCAGACCGTACTGCACACATTTATTTGGTTTGGTTGAACATACGAACATAGGCTTTATTGTACGATCTAGAGTTTTGTTGTACGACCTCAAGACCTCCACTCCGCCAACAACACTAGTGATTAGAGGTTGGCAAACGTCTGGAACGAAACTCAGCAAGGTTGTTGATCTTCCATTAGATATATTGGATGTATGTTTGTCACTGTAATGTACCGAAGGTGGACAACAACAATTCAAACCAGTCCTATTACTCCACTGTGCACACAGGTACCATTGTAATGTTCCAGATTCTGCAATGTTCCTAATTACTACTTCCCCTAGTCCACTTGTAGTCTCCGTCTAGTTTCTAACCCATTCGTGGAAGGAGTGTACAGTGAATGTCGTACTGTGGAGAGCTCGTGGCCATACGGTGTAGGGGCCTCAGCCGTGCAGTGGAGGAATGTCTCCCATACGGTGGGTGTGAGCTAGTCGTATGGTTACCAATATGACCCGTGCGTACGGCATGGTTGCGTGGTTGAAGTCTCAAGTGCATGGATAGCAACACCATATGGTGATCCTAATTCCTCAACGGTCTGGTATGGTCGTATGGTCTTAACCTCCAAATCTCCATACGGAAGTATGGCCTTTGGTAGACTTCAAAATTGTTAACGCGCGTTGTTATTTGATCTTACAGGGAATGTTTCTATCTTTGGCATGGTTTCGGAATTGATGCTTTCGTCGGTATTATTGCCAAAGATGATTAATGCCAAAAGATTCACACAAGTAAGAGATTATGGCATGGAGATGAAGATTCGCACAAGCAAGATGAAATTATATTCAATAGTGATAGCACAAGAACAGATGCCAGGTAGATGGTCGCCAAAACACCAGCAACGCTAGAAATAATTCAGATTCAATAATAATAGTGCTACAAACACCAGAACAATGAATGTCAAGTATACACGATACCACAAGTTGTATTAATGCCAAAGATGGAAATAGATTTCGCAGATGTATACAAAGATGGTGTTTCAGATTTGCCAGATCCGAAACAAACAAAACACAATAGATTTGGCGCACAGTGAAATACCAGAGTGATATTCCCAACGGCAGACTAGGGTGGCTGTGAACCACCAAAACTTCAATAAACCGAGTAGGGAGGATCTTTCACCTCTAAAATGGTGGACAACAGAACTCCAATTGGAATTCGCAAAGACAAAATATATTCCAAGATGCATATCAACAACTACCTACATGTCGGTCATAAATACCCCTTCGGAGAAACTCCCAAGGGTTACAAAAGAGCGCCAACATGGAAAACACCTACGGACAATAGTAATAAAAATGGGCCCCTTTATTAATTAATTAAAGGTCCTTAATAATATCTTTTAAATTGGGACCAATTAATTAATTTATTTATTCTCTATCAATTTGGGGACATTACAAATCCTCACTGCCCAAAGATTGCTTGCCCTCAAGCAATCCATCATCAAGACTCTAGGATTCCAAACTAGGCGCAGACACACATAACTGTATCCACTGGAACCTTCAAGCCGCAACATGACCACACGCATGTGCCTGGAAGTAAGCAAGAAAAGTAACTCTCCATCAAGCTTCCGTTGCTCCACTCTGATATATTTGTTTCCATAACCAGAGTCACCAGGATCCCAGTGAAACCAAACATCAAACACATCGATGCTCAGATCCCAAGCAAAGTGCAGACGTTGGTAGTCATATCCATTGAAAACTCTGTGCTGCTTCTGGACCATATGCACATAGTTGGATTTAGTTGGGACAAGTAAACCATCATCACACTTTCGCTGCACCACTCTGATATAAACATTGCCATGCCCTTCACCAAGATCCCAACAATGCCAATCCATGAAATCTTTCAACCCTCATGTTCGACAATCTCTTTCAGTATGGCCACAAACAAAGATGTCGCCGACACCACTAATGTTTCGAAGGCGACCTCTACCCGAAGGTAATTTTGTGAGACATCCGGAAGGCAATCTCGGCCCGAAGGGAATCTTGATCCGAAGGCAAACTCAGCCCGAAGGGGATCTCGACCCGAAGGCAATCTCGGCCCGAAGGCAATCTCGACCCTAAGGGAATCTCGACCCGAAGGGAAATGTCAACCCAAAGGCAATCTTGGCCCAAAGGGTATCTCGACCCAAAGGCAATCTTGGCCCAAAGGGTATCTCGATCCAAAGGGAGCTATAATGTTCTCGACAGCGACAGAGAGAACCTCGGCGATGACCGCGATAGAGAGAACTCCGGCGGTGACTGCAACAAAGAGAACCTCGGCTGCAACAAGGACGAAGAGAGTCTCGGCGACAACGGTGATAGAGAGAACCTCGGCGGCGACGGCGACAAAGAGAACCTCGGTGGCAAACAGAGTCCCAACAACAGTTACAGCCTCTACGACGGATATAGCTTGCCGCACATAAGGAAGGGCTCCATACTCAACAAACTGAAGGCCTAGCTCAAGAAACGGAGTAGTGACACAGCTTATGTCACCTTCATCTGTCCAAATTGTCTTGGCAAGATCCATGCAACCATTTTCTCCATATGTAGGTGTAGTAGCAAAGATTTAACAGATCCTCCTAGAGCAACCCTGTAATCATGCCTTCACCCTTATCGTCATCTACTTTCTCCCACTTGTGCAAATGAGATATTAGTTTTTCTTCACAATGCTTGAATACATTACTGACCAATCTACATGCTGCCATAGAAGGGACACATTCTTGATTACGAACAGCCCACAACATAGATATGATAGGTTGGGATATTTCATCCATCTCTTCAATGCACAAAATCCTAAGGCTCTCCATAGCAACCAAAACCTTAGTATCATGACACTCCTTGATTGTGACCAACAAGTGATGAAACATATCATGGATCAAGTCTTGCAACTCTAGATCTAAGAGGAGGTTACTTATTTTGACATTTGCACAATTCTCCAATATTGTAGATCTCCTGCCAAAGGGGTCACCACTGAAGTCATCAAGGCTCTAAAAGTTGTCAACGATCAAATACAATATCTCTATCATGGTGTTGTCATCATACGGTTCTCTAGGAGCCAAGACTCTCAAGATCTCAATGAGACATGTTTCAACTGCCAACTTCATTTCCTTGTCATGGTGTTTCAATAGCCTGGGTTGACTTAAGGCAGCCTTAATTGGATCAAGGATCCTCTGTATAAATCTTGAAGGTAATTGGTCCACCCTGCACAAACATACTTCCAATATATCTAATGGAAGATCAACACCCTCGCTGAGTTCTTTGCCAATCTTTTGTAGTTCCTTCAACCACCACTGTCCATCACTGTTGGGCACCATATTGTGATCCAAATCCCAAAACCTCTCAATCATCCCAACAAGATGATAAGATCACCAGCTCTGATACCACTGTAATGTACCAAAGGTGGACAACAACAATTCAAACCAGTCCTCTTGCTCCACTGTGCACACAGATACCATTGTAATGTTCCAGATTCTACAATGTTCCTAATTACCACTTCCCCTCATCCACTCGCAGTCTCCGTCTAGTTTCTAACCCATTCGTGGAAGGAGTGTACAGTGAAGGTCGTAGGGTGTAGGGGCCTCAGTCGTGCAGTGGAGGAATGTCTCTCGTACTGTGGGTGTGACCTAGCTGTACGATTACCAATATGACCCGTGCGTATAGCGTGATTGCATGGTTGAAGTCTCAAGCGTATGGATAGAAACACCGTACGGTGATCCCAATTCCTCAGCCGTACGGTCTTAACCTCCAGATCTCTGTACGAAAGCATGGCCTTTGGTAGACTTCAAATTTGTTAACGCGTGTTGCTATTATTGATATTACAGGGAATGTTTCTGTCTTTGGCATTGTTTCGGAATTGATGCCTTCATGGGTATTATTGCCAGAGATGATTAATGCCAGAAGATTCACACAAGAGATTATGGCATGGAGATGAAGATTCGCACAAGCAAGATGAAATTATATTTAATAGCGATAGCACAAGAACAGATGCCAGGTAGATGGTCGCCAAAACACCAACGACACCAGAAGTAATTCAGATTCAATAATAATAGTGCTACAGACACCAGAACAATGAATGTCAAGTATCCACGATACCACAAGCTGTATTAATGCCAAAGATGCAAATAGATTTCGCAGATGTATACAAAGATGGTGTTTCAGATTTGTCAAATCTGAAACAAACAAAACACAACAGATTTGGCGCACAGTGAAATATCAGAGTGATATTCCCAATGGCAGACTAGGGTGGTTGTGAACCACCAAAACTGCAACAAACCAAATAAGGAGGATCTTTCACCTCCGAAATGGTGGACAACAAAACTCCAACTGGAATTCACAAAGACAAATAAAATATTCCAAGATGCATATCAACAACTACCTACATGCTGATCATAAATACCCCTTTGGAGAAACTCCCAAGGGTTTACAAAAGAACGCCGACACGGCAAACATCTACGGACAATAATAATAAAAATGGGCCTCTTTATTAATTAATTAAAATTCCTTAATAATATCTTTTAAATTGGGACCAATTAACTAATTAATTTATTCCCTATTAATTTGGGGACATTATAGAAGTTTTAGACAATAGTTAGAAAAAGATTTGTGTTAAACTCAGCATTGTCGTACTACATGCTCAAAGTTACAATTCTATTACTAAATACTTCTTGAGTAATTTAGGATTTACTTCATGTCATTAAATCTAAAATACGCAATAAGACTCATTACATATGTGCTGCATCACTAAAACAAAAAAGATGCACCTATGCAACATGACAAGCAAAAGGACTTCCATCTCTCAAGATGCATTCCATTAAATACAAGGAAATACAAGGATCTGTCATGTGTACCAGCATGCACGAGGATTTCTTCCCTCAATGCAAATTACAAGTGTCACAGCCATTTCCATTATAGATTGCCAAAATTGTTCACTGCCAGGTATACTCCGACAAGATGCATCAAGAATTGCATCCTTGTACCATCCAAGCTCGGTCGAATTTAGATTCTTTGCTAAATGTACAAAGGAGCTCATTGCTTGTACCTGATATACACAAAAAAATTAACATACAGAACAAACATTAGATCTCTAAATGAATATTTGGGAGACCGTTGCCTAAATGAATAGTTGTATCCAAGTGATTACATTATAGTATTAAGATATTGGCAATTGCACATGCACATGTTTAAGAGTTTCACATGAACCTTCAAACATTTGCTATATGGTAAATATTATGGCTATTGTAGGGAGTGATAATCAGTTAATGACACTCTGAGTTGTATCTTGTTAAGTTGCAATAGTTAGAAATTCTAGCAAGCATAAAACCCAACACTATTCAAGCTAATTAAAATTACCATGACAATAGCAATTTCTACCATAGATAAAACTAGCATCTGTACTACAGTAGCAACCATTGAAAAAGGAAGGTAAACAACAATGATATATTAGAACTTACAATGATGTTCTAGGTCTGTTTTAAGAATTGAATAGTATAATGAAACCAAATATACAAATTGGCACTATTAAGTATTCAATCAATATGACGAGGCAATTTTAACAAACTGGATCTGACTTTTAGAATATCAATAGGACAGGTACATCTCTTTTACAGTGTGGGCTTTTCTAGGTGTCAAAATCTAAGTCTCGTAGTAAATAACCTATTGTACTTGAACCATCATTTGTACCAGAATAAATAGCTCTAGATTTGAAACAACTTGCATCAGCCTCCATACTCTATTAACAAAGTACTCAGAGGTAGAAACTGTCATGGTGTCATGGCTTAATCAATTATCAAGAAAATATCAAAGAGCTATCATAATATCAGAGGACTACTGTCCTAACAAAGAGATTTTTCTTCAGGAAGACATAATCCACAGAACCAAACATAAGAAGTAAATCCATTGCTCAAAGCACTAAGAAAGACGTAGGCAAGATACTATGGGAGATTGTCCTTGAAAAGGAATGAGAACTCACAAACATAAAGGAAATAATCAAAAATATTTGTGTGAAAGGAAAACAAATTATAGACACTACGAAGTTTTTGAAAAGATATCAATGACTATAAAAAATGATTTCTTTTACATCAATGCTTATTGTAGGTTCAATCACTGAGTCTTGTTTCAGACAATTTGAGAGTGCACCTGCAGCATAGTAAAAAGGGCAAAGCAAAGAAAATTTTGACTTCTAATTCACGATCCAAACACCATGTCAACTGCTTGTAATGTCCCCTTCCTAACCAATTGAGTTGGTAGACCTTTAGCCTATTTAGTTAGTTCCCGAAGGCTAATGAGTTAATGTTATGAAACCTTGGAGGCAGATTATCCAGTAGTTTGACAATATTTGATGGTTAGTTGAGCCTCCCACCATTAGTATGAGCCTAATGCCCTTTTCTAGAGTGATTTTGGGTTAGTCTTCCAATACGTACTATTTTTAGTAAGTCAATTTTGAGAACCAATTAGGCCAATTGGCAAGGTTACTATTTTTAGTATTATAAGGGGATTCAGTTTTGATGACTATCCATCTCAACGTTTTATTTAGTCCAATGATTTTAAATAAAATAATGATAAGTTAATTAATAAAAATAAATTAAATATTTAACTTTATCGTTATTTTAATTTATTTATAAAGGTACTATAAGGACCAGTTATAAAGTGAAAGTTTATTTATTTTAAATGAATGCAACTCTTTCATATTTAATGCTACATTGGAAAATTAAATAGTGAGTTTTATTATATAAAAGGCAAAAAGTGAAAGGGGCCGATTTTCCTAGGAGAGCTAAAAAAGCAAATTTTGTGAAGCTCACTTCTCATGCTGAATTTGATATTTAATATTGACATTTCTTCTGGAGGAGATTGCTCTTCTATGGTTTGTGAGGACGAAATCCCTTGCAAGCAAGATTCTCTACGTTATTAAGAGACAATTTGGAGATTCCTTGATGTTTTCATGTTGGAAATAGTTCAGCTGATTGAGGATTCTATTGTTCAGTTTTATTGGAGTCCATTGCAAAATCTGATTGAGATAGATCGATATTGAGGAGTTTGCTGTCGTTCTTGTTTTTTGGGCTGGTCGTACTCTCATATGTTGGTCGCACCTCTTTGCACTTTGGTCATTCTCTTTATTGTTGAGTGTTTAAAGTTTTCAGGTTTTAAGAGCTGTTTCTGTAGGCAATTTGGATCATTCTCATTCTCTATGTGGGCTTTTGTGGAGTTTTGACAGTGAAGTTTGCTTTTGGTGCGTCCAGATTGCATATTTTGTGAACAACTCAAGCTATATCATTGCTGCAATTGCTCTAATGTCATTTGAGAGAGATTGTCTATTCAAATCAGAAATAAAATCTACAATTTTCAGCCTTATGTATTTCTAAGTTTTGTCAAATTTCTGAGTTATTAGATTGCTAAAATTAGTTCTGTTATCTGCACTTTATTTGTCAATTCAATGCTATTGCAAATTACTTTTCAAAAAGAAAAAAGAAAGGCAAACAGGGCTGCGCATTACAATGGTATCAGAGTAGTGTATCTTGCCATCCTAGAATGTACAATATGACAAAACAATGATATGTCAGTTCGGGAACAATGTCCATTTCCACAATATTATCCTAGAAACAAGTTTGCTTTGAATTTCATTGCAAAAGAACGTAAGGCTTTAGAGGGACTTAATAAATAGATGGGTGACAGGAATGCAAGAGATCTAGCAGAAGAAAGATTTCTAAATTTGTAGTATGCCTCGGTTAGAGGGAAACAAGTTGTAGAATAAAGGGCACACCAACAAAATCAGTGTTTCGATCTATTAACAACAATGATGGTTCGACAAATGGAGATAAATGTGTGTGCAAACATAGGAGGTAATAATGGAGGTGTCCATGTGAGTTTTGTGACCACTCCAACATGCAGGATGAAAAACTTAGTATTTCAGTATGAAACACCAAAAATTAAATCCTCTCTTGAACAAAGACACCATGTATGCTAAAGGTTGAAAAAGATCGTAGAGGTAACTCCAACATTCCTATTCTTCTTGGACAACTCAATTTTATGATGTCGTTTGCTGATAACCACGTAAGGACTTACACTGAAATCAACTACGCAAAGGAGGGTGCTATCTTCTAAGGATGCATGGATGATTTTCATTTTTTCAACACGTGATCAACTACCCAAACGATAGTGCAATCCAAATGAACATTTCCAATTGAAGTTATGTGCTTGCAATAAATTCATACCAACCTTACATTGTTACATGCAATCAACAAGTACCAAAAGATATGAACATAAGTTTCCCCATAGTTCACCAACAACAATATCTTCCATTCATCTACTTAACTACTTCTAATCAACATAAACAAAACCCTAACTTAAAGTGAGGAAAAGTAGAAACCATGTAATACTCAAAAATAACACAAGTAATCCATCATGATAACAAGAATGAATCTAAAATTACTTTGGTATCATTATAGAAACAATTTCTCCAATTCTCCCCTACTCTGCTCTAACTAATCTAATCCATTACACATGGGAAGGCCTTCCTTCTTATAGTTGTCTCAAGTGCAATGAAGAGCCAGGATCAATTCGAGATCAATGGCCAAGATTATTCCAACATAGCCCTAGCTACAAGCGTTAAACGCTTATCCAATTAAAATAGGCCACCACTTTGTGGGCCAATGACAAAATTACATTGCTTTACTGGACTAATGAAAAAATAGGTTACAGTGAAGACATTAAATGTATCTCACATGCACACTTGGATCAATTTCATTGAATGAACTTGGATATGTGAAATTGGGATCCTCTGATTACTTGAAGATGAGTGGGCGCCAGCTTAGCATGCTTATCTTGTAAACTTCATCAATTGCACTTCTCCATCATCATAAAGAAGTCACTGCATCTCTAGCAATATCTCTTGATATTCAACATTTTTAAGCCTTTAATTAATTGTGATAGCTCATATTCCTAAACTGTTACATCCTCATGAACCTTCTCCATCCTCTTCATCTTGAAATCTTCTCATTGCAATTGTTTGTACTTGAAATCTTGTTGTCTTGGCCTTGGTATGTAGAAGCAATGAGATCCTTCATGTAGTTGGATCACTCTAATTTATCTTGGATTTCCAAAGATTTCGATAATCTCCTTTGCTTAATCATCACCTTGTGAACCCTACCCTTCGGATTCCATCTTGATGACTTTAACTTGAACTTGGACTTGCATCTTCACCCTTCCATTAAGTTGCCTTGTCTTACCAATAATTTCCTCCAAGTCTTGAGGTCTCCTTTTGCTTGACCTACTTTCATGGTCATCTCCATTTCACCTTGCAAACAAGAAAATAATTGTGATAAATCCGTGAAATGGATATATGAAACCTATATTCCTTGCATTTTCTAATTCAAATGATCTCTAGATGCATATTAAACTCTAAAGCCTTCAAGGTTCTACACGATTGATTAGAATTTTCTTACTTAGAACCTTATTCTAATGCTAATCTAAAGATGCCAACTTCAGATTTTTCATTTAAGTACTGATTTAGAAAAACATCCAACACGTGACTCTAATTCATCAGTTTCAATGTAAGTTCATTTTCAAAGCAAACCTTTCTAGTTGCGATAAAAAAAAATTGAGTCTATAAATTCAGGTCTCTAGGAATTCGAACCCTTAGAAGGCTTCCTATAGTTTCAAACTTCTGTTTTTTTTACTTTTGCAAGGATCTGCAATTTTGAACCCTCCAAATCTGATTTTCCTGATGGAATTCATACTCACTTGATCTAGGTCTGTCCTTTTCCTTTGAAATTTGCACCTAGCTGCTCTACTTATGTTGCTTAATCGAATTTCTTTTATGCTTAAATGAGGAATTCAATCTCTCTTATATAGACATTGGGTTCTAAGAGACATGCCCCTTCCTTGGGCCGACCTAACAAATGACCCATTTGATTTGCAAATAATTTAATTTCTATGTGGGCCAACCTTGCTATATTTAATTTGAGTTGCTCTTTGATTTGTTTGACCAAGGCCAACCTAGTTAAACAATTTGTAGGACTTGCAAATGTGGGCACGATTGAAGGAATATTTGGAAATGCTTGTCATAGAGGGCCGAAATTTCAAGCACGATGGACAACCCTATCCAAGGCATGCTCAGATTCCGACCAGCCTTAGAACAGCCTTGTCCAAGGCTAGGTCGGATTTCAACAAGCCTTTGGACACAATTCCAAGGCATCTCCCCATTGTCAACTATGCCTTTACCTCTCAAAAATAGCCTCCAGATTGCCCTTCTTTAATTTCAAATTTAGTTGAATTGCCTGGAGTTGCTCTCAAGCTCATTTTATTGATTGCAAATTCAATTTAATTACCTGATCTGATTTCATTCTCATGCGAATTCGTCTTCAGTTCTGGTCTTGGTTTGAATCTAAATGCAGATCTGATTGGAATTAGAACCTTAAAAATTTGATTGGACTTATCCTTGTTACCAGCCTTGGAAATAGATTGAGTTTCGCTCAACATAGGAGATTGATTAAGCTTTGATGTACCTCTCTCCCTAGGGCAGAAATATTGAGTCTATTGGACACATTTGCCAAGGTGAGGTCGGATTCCGACCTCTCTTTGGACACCTTTGTCCAAGGCATGATCGGAATCTGACCAGCCTTGGGACAACATTTGAAAGGTTGTCACCAAACTTAAATACTTCATTTCTTCCTTTGATTCATTTGATTCCCACTCAATCTTCATTTTCTTATTCACATTTATTCATTTCACTTGCATGTTAGATTCCCATCCTTCCTCAATTGTTCAGCACTTGATCAGATTTTTGACTTCATATCAGATTTTCAAACTTCATATCAACTTAGATCTCCAACTTACCCTCAAAATCAGAACTTAGGCTTTGAGGCTTGCCCACTACTTGTCTTAAATTTGGTGGAGAGTAGGGTGAACGATTCAAACTCCTCAAATCTTTGAAATGTTGCCAAGCTACTCTAAACTAGCACCTACTAACTGCCAAAGCGAAAAGGAGTCTCCATTCGCATTGGGGTGCTGGTGTGGAAACCTCACAACATCTAGCGCCCACCTGAAAAAATGTTCCTAAACATTTCAAGGATAAAACCTATTTGGAACTTAGAATCTTCAATTAACACCCTTTTTACCTATCAAGCAACTAGGGAGCATACTCAAAATGGAAGGAAAACACAAATTGGGCTAAAAGACTTCATCTTCGATTATCTGTGTGTGTGGAAATGTATTCATTTCCACCCGACAAGACCATTGAAAACTTCCTAAGACCCATTGCAGTTAGTTGCATAAGATATCTATACCAAAAGCATTCTGGATATAGCCTCACTGCCAGCCAGGCATCCATAGTCTCAATGAGGTTATCATTGTAATTCCCACAGAGACTGCCCTACTTCTGGTAGTTTTTCTTTTTTCTTTTCTTTTTTTAATTCCAACACCTATAGGGATGTTCGCATACCATGACCAAATATTTCATTTCATTTTCTCTTTTCTCTTGATATTGCTTTTTCAACATTTTTCATATTTTCAATTTGGCAATGCTTGAGAATTACAGTGGCGTTGAAGCAAGAGTAAAGATTTTTCACTAACTACAACTTCTCCTAAAAAACTCCCATGACTCAGAAAATAATTAAATGTCTAAGATATAGTGTTGATGCATAGTAGCTTCGGTCAGATATAAGGATGATCGTTTATATTGATTATATATATATGAGTATGTATGTATGTATGTCAGTTCACTATGTGAAATGACATACATACACACATACACATTTCTTGTTCCTATAAGAATAATCATTTCAAATGCTTTGTAAAACCATCATCCTTGTATTTGATCGAATTACTATACAGATACAAGTATATTAATCTGTGTAATCAGATTCTATTCTCTTGCCATGTTTGGAGCAATGATCAGTGACGGCAATATTGTTTTATAATAGATCAAGAAATGATTGTATTTATTATATCAAAAATACCATGGATCGAGTAATGATCAAATGTAATGCACAGCACATCGGCGGCTTTCATAATATTCCTTTTGGTTATTATGTTAACTAAACTGATTAAGGATCGGGCCTCTTGAAAGCACCCTTTGGTAAGTGTTGTATTGTTTGAGAGAGGGCCATGTCATGAGCAGACATGGCTCCACATTGTGGAGACATGTCCCCTCATGACATGTCCCTCCACATATATATTTATACATGCCGATATCATAAAGAGAGATATAGAAATCGAAAAATACTCTCTCCATTTGATCGGTAATCTCAGAATTGAAGAAATCAGTACATCATAATCTGCATATTGTAAGAATTGCATCAGTCTGAAATAAATTTAATATACTTTAACATGGTATCAGAGCAGAGTTAAGAAAATCCAAATTAAATTTGAGATATCAGACTATCATCTATTGATATTGCAGTCACATTTCATTCTTCACAATGTCAAATATGATTAGATTTGAAGATCGACTCAAAGGAGCAAACAACTTTACATCTTGGAAGCTCAAGAAGAATAAATTAGACTACTTTGTAAAAGAAAATAAAGCTGAACCTAAAGATGACCCTAAGAAAACTCAATGGATCAAGAGCAATGAGAGAGCCATGAAACTCATAGTGGATGCAGTCAGGGATCACATTGTACCTATATTGGCAAAACATGAAACTGCATATCTTATGTTCAAATCTCTTGAGAGTGTATTTGAAGTAAATAATACAGGCAGAACCCTTGCTCTAAAGAGACAAATGAATAATATAAGTATGAACAAGGGAGAATCTATCAATGCATATTTCATGAGAATTGTTGAACTAAGGGATCAACTATTAATAGTTGGACATGAAATTGATAGCAAGGAGTTGACACTAATAACCTTAGGCGATCTACCAAATTCATGGGAGTCATTTGTTCAAGGGATAAGCGCAAGATCCAAGCTTCCTATATTTGATCAATTAAGATCTAACTGTCTACAAGAAGAGTCAAAGCAAATAACAAAAGGAAAGCAGAAACCTATAGATGAGGATATTCATATTCTTAACACAAATTCAAGAAAGGTAAGAACTTCAAGAGGAAGAGAAATTCTCATGGAAAAGGTTCATCCAAGCAGAGGAAAGACCTGTCTCAAATTCAATGTTTTAGGTGTGATCAATATGGACACTATGCAGTCAAGTGCCCTGACAAAACAAAACAACAAGCCTCATTTGCTAAAGTTGAAAAGACAAATATAGAACATGACTCTGAGAAATTTTCTTTCTACTCAGCATTGTCTAGTCAAGTTTCAAACAAACTCAACACATGGGTAAGTGACAGTGGATCATCAAGGCGCATTACAGGATACCGAGATCACCCAGAAACTATGGTAGAAGAATCTGAAGAAGAGGTTACAATTGGGGATGATTCTACACATCTAGTAAAAGGAGTTGGAACCTGCACCATCAAGTTGAAATCCGGGATCTCTATTCAACTCACTAGAGTACTAAATGTGTCAGGCATTAAGAGAAATTTAATATCTATATCAGCTCTTGAAGATAACAGATACATGGTTACATTTATGGAGGGTAAAGTCCAACCATGGCCGAAGAACTCAACCATAAAGAAGGCCCAAACTATAGGCATAAGACAAGGAAACCTATACAAACTTTGCACTGAGTCAAATCAAGCCCTTATTCATGAGACTTCTAACTCAAATGAGATTTGGCATCGAAGATAAGGCCATATTCACTTTCGTGCCCTAACTTCTATGGATAAATTTGTAATTGGACTGCCTAAACTAAATCAAACTCATAATGGGTCATGTAAAGGGTGTGCCTTGGGGAAAAATATTAAGGGTACTTTTCCTAATTGTTTAAGTAGAACTAAAGTTGTATTAGAATTAGTCCACTCTGATTTATGTAGACCCATGTTTGTACCCTCCATAAAAGGATTTTTGTATTATGTAATTTTTGTTGATGACTTCTCCAGGAAGACTTGGATATACTTCCTCAAATGCAAGGACTCGGAAGAGATCCTTAAAAGGTTTAAGGAATTCAAAGCTCTCACAGAAAACTCTTCCGAGAAGAAAATTAAAATACTTAGAACAGAAAATGGGAAAGAGTATACTTCTGAAATTTTTAAAGAATTTTGTGTAAATGCAGGGATTAAGTAGGAGTTCATTGTACCCTATAATCCCCAACAAAATGGAGTTGCTGAGAGGAAAAACAGAACTATTGTAAAAGCATCTAGGGCAATGTTTTATGATCAAAATTGAGAAACTTCATTTTGGGTTGAAGCTTCTAATACAGCTTTATACATTCAAAATAGATGTCCTCACTCACACTTGGATAACAAAACTCCTAAAGAAGCCTTTATTGGTGTAAAACCTGATATCAATCACTTAAGGATATTTGGATGCCCAATTTACATCCATGTGCCTAAAGAGAAAAGGTTGAAATTAGAACCTTCTGGAAGAAAAGGAATTTTTGTTGGCTATAGTGAAACTTCAAAAGCTTATAGAATGTACATACCTGGACAAAGACAAATTGTACTAAGTAAAGATGTCATTTTTTAAGAAGACATTGCCTTTAAGAAGGCTAAGAGTTCAAATGAGATAGAAACTGTTAGCAATTTAAGTTGTCATTAGTGTAAATTCACAAACACCATACACCGGTAAACACTCACTGGTCACTCACTTTACTTAGAAGACACCGGTAGAGCAAAGACAGAGTGTATGCACCGGTAGTTGAAGCAAAGATGATACACTAGTAGACCGATCTAGGAACTCCATACCGGTCACTCAGTGTATAAAGGGATAAACCGAGTATAAGATATACCGATCTAACTGTCTAAAGATCTACACCAGATTTTGCAGTACAATTTGAGTTAAAACCGAATAATACAGGACATCCACTGCTCTCAAGTGGAGTTAGCTTTTTAATAGGAGTTGGCTTTATTTCTACGGATGTTTTGCAAGGTAAACTCCAGATCAGAACGCATAGCTTTTTGCTAGTTGCATGATTTTTTTGGTGAGTTTACAACCTGGTGGTTCTATGAGTTAAGGGTTTCATTACGGTGAACTCTTGTATAAAAACAAGTCATAGGACACAAGATAGAGTGCTGTTGATAATTGGTGAATTCATAGAGCAAAGAAGAGATACCTTCTAAGAGAAGCGCTACAATCACAGAGGTGAAAGGCAATAGAGATCAACAGCCAGGCAAATCGGGAAAGATCAACAAGTATGATCTGATCAAACATTCAATGTCATAGAAGATCATTGCTTTCGTAAAGTGTGAAAGCAAGTTAAAATCCCTATATCAGGGTGGACCTAATCGATTCGTTGTAAAATCCCCTAATAGGGTAACATCTTTATTGGCATTAAAAGACCTCTAACCAAGCGACTCTTAACAAGGTTAAGATCTTAACCGGTCTTTTGTAAAATCCCTTAACCGAGTAGCACCTTAACCAGTGCTTTGTAAGCTCCTAACAGGGCGCCTTCATTCTGCAGTAGTGAAGTTGTGAGCTCTGTCTCACTGTGGTTTTTTCCTTCTAACCGAGGGTTTCCACGTATATATCTTGTATTGATCTGTGTACTTCTTTTACAATTATGATTGTTTGATTCTCACTTTGCTTAGATTTCAAGAAGTGTTAAACAAGATAAAAAATAAGGGAAGAAAATAGTTCTTACTGATTCACCCCCCCCCCTCTCAATCACTGGTTGGTATTAACAGAAATACTAGATTCACATAAAGGTATGGAAGAGGATACTACTCCTGAGTTTTAGAGGGAGTATCCAAATGAAACCACAAATGAAAGTCAGATTCCTCCAGAGATTCAAGAAGAGGAACCGGACTTTAATCACAAGAGACCACTTTGGACTAGAAAGATGATATAGGAAGCAAAAATGCTTGCAACACCTAAAGGGACATCCAGAGAGAGCAAAAGACCTCCCAAGTTAACATATGATGCATTAATGACTGAAATCATTAATTTTGAACCTACTGGTGTTATAGAAGTTCTCAAGCATCAAGTTTGGAAAGATGCTATACCAGAAGAGTATCAATCCATTTTGAAAAATGATGTTTGGGACATAGTTCCTAGACCAAAAGAGAAATTTGTTGTCTCGTCCAAGTGGCTCTTCAAAGTTAAACATGTTGCAGGTGGCAATATAGAGAAACATAAAGCACATTTTGTTGCCAAAGGATTCTCATAGAAAAAAGGTATTGATTATGAAGACATCTGCACCTATTGCCCGATATACCTCCGTTAGAGCAGCCACAGCAATTGTAGCAGCTAAAAGTTGGAGGATCCATCAAATGGATGTGAAAACTGCATTCTTGAATAGGACTATTGAAGAAGAAGTCTATCTATAACAACCTGAAGGTTTTGTGATTCATGATGCTTCTATGGACTTAAACAGGCTCCTCGAGCTTGGTATAAGAGGATCAACAGCTATCTGTTGGGTCTAGGATTCTCCAAGAATGATGCAGATCCCAATCTTTACTTTAAAGTGATTAATGGTGATATGTTGATATTAATCCTTTATGTTGATGATCTGCTAATTACAGGAGATCACCTTATTGTTCAATGTAAGAAGGACCTGGCATCAAAATTCGATATGAAGGACTTGGGCAGTTTACATTACTTCCTTGGATTGGAAGTCTGGTAGAAATCAGATGGTATTTTTCTAAATCAAGGGAAATACACTATTGATATTCTGAAGAGATTTGGGATGTGGAACTGTAGACCAATGTCAACACCCATGGAAACCAACTTACATAATCTAAAAGAAGCAACAGCATAATCCAGATTTGCAGATCCTACTCTATATAGACAAATAATTGGATCACTGATGTACCTGGTTAACACTCAACTGGATATTTGCTATGCAGTGAATGCTTTGAGCCAGTTTATGTGTGAACCTCGAGAGATACATCTTGTCGTTGCGAAGCATATATTGAGGTACCTTCAAGGTACTGTTGGATATGGTCTCAAATATAAAAATGTTGACCTAAATCTACATGGTGTATGCACCCTAAAATGGTCGCCTAGATTTTGGGCCCCCATTCAGCAATTTTATCAAATCCCTGAATCAATATTTTCAAAAATCAGTATTTTATCAAACATATCAATTTTCTTGATCAAATCCTATGTTATCATTTATTCGATTATTCCTTGGGCTAACCATTTTATCCTAAAGTCTTTATTTAATTAAAAGGAATATTTCCTCTCCTTTTATTAAATAAAAAGCCCCCACTTTTCCTCTTATCCTAAGTTGCACAAATAAAGCATTATTCTTATTTTATAAAAAGAGAAAAAGTACTTTTTGTCTCATATGGGCACAAAAGTCAACTCTTATTTTCTCATTGAAAGATATTTGTGCACATGGATTGCCCTTTTTTCAAGCTCCACCGTTGATTAAATCTTTTGCCTCTTAATCTCCATGGTCCATTCCTTCTCATTTCCTGTAAAAGAAGAGCTCTCTTCCTTATTTGCATATCAACTTTTTATGCTAATGTTATGACGCAGGTTTTCTAGGTCACTTTGGAGCTTTTTGAAGATTTGGAGCATTTTTGGCTTTTACATCTACATTCCACTCTTAGTTTCATTCATGCATAGTAGCTTCATGTTTATGCTTTCATAGTTTAGATTTCCTTTCAAGCTTTAGAGTAACTCATCTAGTTTAACTAGGAAGGCTTGGTAATACTTGTACTTTCCTTTTCATAGCATAGCTTAGCTTGCATATTCATCTTAATCTAGCTTGCATTTGAATTTCATAGTGATTCTTGGAGATATTGGCATTTTTGCCCTTGTCTTCATTTGAATCTTTCATTGTGTGGTTGACTAGCAAGGTCATTAGCTTAATAGCTCTAGTTGAGAGCAAATTTTAAATAATCTTGCAAGTCCATACATAAAGAGCTCTAGGTCACTTTCTAAAGTTTCTTATTCATGGATTCCCTTGGATATAATGACTTAGAGAAGTGCACTATTTGATGTGTACGTTTTTTGCGCCCACCGTGGGGCAGAGCATTATTGTTTTGTCCTTCATTTCATGCATTTTCGAAAAAATTTCGTCATAGTTTAGCATCATTTTCGGCTCTCTGTTTTTCTGTCTCAGAGTGTCATGCGACAGTTTTCCAGTGTCGTGCGACAGTTTCTTGTATAGCAGGGCGACACTTTACCAGTTAAAAGTATCGCACGGTTTGACAGATAATATCGCACTATTTAGTATATTCTGTCACCTACAAGTTAGCGAACTGTCGCACGGAGATAAACTGTCGGCCTAGTATACTGCAAAGTATCGCGCAATTCTTCTGGCAACAGAAATATCACCCAGACCTGAAAGTGGTTGTTTTTTAGCTCTTTTTTATTTTTTTGAAAATTTCAGCGTTTTCAAAATCTATGCCTCTGGAAAACTGGCACCCATTTTTTAGAAATTTTCACATACGGTATCAAAAATTTAAGTGTGATATATCGTTGGAAAGCTCTTTCCGAGCCTAATCCAACCATGTTGGTTTCATTTTCAAATTTTTCCATTTGATCAGCTATTTTACTTGCAGATTATCTGATTTTTGATGTGCTAACCATTGTGGGAATAACAAGTTGTGCTTGTAGGTGCTCTCATTGCTTGAAATACTTTGCCAAAAGAATGCATGTCAAAGCTTCAAATGCACAAGGGCTACTAATTGTTTTTGCAGGGCTGCCCAAAGCATAAAAACCCAATCAAGTGCTTGTTGTTTATCTCATTTTCAAGTGTGGCAATTACTAGTTGTTTCATTTCATAGGAACATAATATCTTGTTGTAGAAATTCTCGAGTGGTAGGAGAAGTATGCTCTTCACCCTTGTGGTGAACCAGAAAATCTTGACCCATCTTTGGATTTTGAAAGCAAGAGGGTAATTGAACATTTGCTTGGTGTATTTGGGAGAAAACTTTGAGATAGGGGATTATGCTCTTCACCCTTGTGGTGAAACAAAAACCTTGAACTTCATAAGTTGATCCACTCTTTGTTTAGATCTTTAGAATCCTTTAGCGGGCCTGCTCTTGAGCAATCAAGAGGAACGACCCAAGTGGGGACAAGCTAATACCAAGCTATTCCAACCCACTATAAACTCAAGGCTATCAAGGACACAAAACCTTGGTAGACGTAGTGCTTGTCTTCGCTTGATGTGAGTACTTGTGGGATTGTGACCATGAGGAAAGTGTTGAGCAAAAATGCCTAAGGTACTCTTGAGGCCGCAAGGTCCCAGTCTTTTTTGAGGAGCAAGAGGGGTACTACGAACGGAAGCCCTTACTAAGAACCATAGATAAAAGCCACCCTATTTTGCCGCTTAGCTTCTTGGTGCAAGGATTGATCCAAGTGGAATAACCCGGATCACCCCAAGATTACTCACCATCTGTGTTCCTTTGGTTGTGTCATTGGCACTTCCACGACAAAGCCAACATCTATTGTGGGCAACCACTTTGTGTGAGGCAATGGAACATCAAGTGTGGGCCAAGTTGCTAAGTATTGAGCCTTTGTCCTTTTAGGCTAGCAAGTGCTTGAATTGTTCTCGTTGTGATCTACCTGTGTAAACATTCTCAAACATCAAACATCACGGTAGCATTCATAGGATTTTTTGCTTTGATATCACAATTGCTTGTCTTGGCAAGGTTGCTTTTGCTCTTGCACAAGTGTTCTATGACATGTTTGATCACCTACTATTTGCAAACTTGTCTATTATCTGCTATTACTATATTCTGGACTGTGAAATCAAACTTGCCAAACTTACAACATTGACCAAATTGCCTTTAAAACTGAGTTTTTCACGTTCACTGGTCAAGAGTCGCACTGCTTGCCTGGAAACTATCGCACAGAGTTATTTTGTTGTCTCATTGTTGGTTGTTGTCTTACTGATTTGTGTCACTTCCAGTTTCCCTTGGTCGGTCTAGGTTGGATCTTAGGTACTGTGACATGTTGCTCAATATCCAAATGAACTCAAATGATATCAATTTGCACAAAATGACCCTTGGTTTTCTTTCTTCCGCTTCTTCCGTGTCTTCCTAGTCTTCCATTTTTCATCCTTTCTCTTCATTCTTCATGATTCTTCCTAAATTCTTCATGTCTTCTTGATTCTTTTCCTCTTATTATCTAGTCTACTTTCTTCTATTCATCTATTCATTTCTTTCATGCTTGATTCCTCCTCTTCTAGAACGATGAATTTGAACTATCTTGTTATGGAACCTCTCTTGAGAATAGATGATCTTGAACTCATTGCTCAATTCGAAGAATTTTATTCCTAGTCCTGAATATCTCATGGGTGACAAACTTAAAGCAAAAATAAAAGAAAAGATGATTGAATCAGACGCCTTTGCTAAGATCATAGACATGATCCTATCACGACCTTCTTCTTCCAAAAAATCTTCATCTTCTAAGTCTTCTCATCCTTCCTCATCTTGTAATTCTTACCATGACTCCTCTAGACATTATTCACATTCCTCATTATCCAAGTCTTCTCCTTCTGTTAGGTCTTCACTTTCCTCTTCTTCACAATCTCGTTCCTCTTCTACTTCTCCCAAGAGTCTTACTCCTCAATATGAGCAATATAGTAATCCTTGTGATACCTCTTCTACGAAGAGTGACACACCCACCTTTGATGACTATGATGACTATTATGATAGCTATGATGATGAACCATATGGTCATACCTATGAAACTTCTATTCCTAAGAGTCCTCCTCGTCGTGTGCTCGTGCTTATTGGAAATGGGAGGTCCTATTGGAGAGATCGTGATGGTGATCCCTATGATTCTGATTTTGAAACAGACTATGATGAGTTCTGCGAACAATACCTTGATTATGATCCATCTATTACTACTGAGGACTATAAAATGCACCGCACTGATTTCAAATGTCAATATTATAAGGACTCTCATGCTGAAAATAAAGATGACACTCTTAAGCAAGATTATGTTAATGATGGACCTTTGTCTTGTGATGGTTCCCTTCCATCCCCTACTTCCTCCAATACCCATACATTTCCTAAAGCTTCCGAGTCTTCCAAATCTTTCATAAATCCTTCATCCAATGAAGATCCTAATGCTTTTCATGCAGTTTCCTATAGTTATCCTCAAGGGTTACCTCTTAAAGAAACTCAAGCTAACCTTTACTTGGCTGCAAATACTTTCAATAATGCTAAAACTAAAGATCCTAAGCCTTTATGCGCTATAATGCCTACCTCAACTAGTCCTTCACCACCTCTTCCAAAGTCTTCCATACAACTCCAACCTGCTTCCTTGTCCTTAGAAGTGGCTTCATGTCAAGAGGACTCTAAAAATGATAAAGAAAAGAACATAAAGAAAGATCAAGATCAAGAACCCTCCGTGTCATCCAATCCTTTTCGTGATGTCTCTCATTTGTTTCATGGTTCTTTCGATCCTCTACGCCCTTCCTCATTTATTCCACCATGTCTTAAATCTTCTCTTAAGCAAGATCAAGTTACTACTTACGCCATTGGGCTTATTGACAATCAAGATGACCTTACTCCCATTGAGGTTATTGAAAATAGTGGTGTTACTTCCAATGCTAAGCCTATTAAAAATCAAGAAAAAAATGATGTGCTTATGCCATCCAAAGCAACTTGTCAAGATCAAAGCATTCCATCTTCTTGTTCTACCATTCCATGTTCACTTCCGCTTTCTACTCTTCCTAAATCTTTGCAAGCTCCGATCGAAGAAGTTGCTCCTATTCAAGATGTTCATGATCCTATTGCAAATCCTAATGCTCATTCTAAAGATGCCGATGTCCTTGGTTGTCATATAGATGTTGATGAACTTATTGATTATCCTTTTGCATCTTACACTTCCATCCTTGAACCTCTTCCACCACTACTAAGGGCTTCACGTCTTCCTTCCATCTTGGGTCCTTATGTCCCTTCACTTTCCCCTCCTAACTCTCCTAATTTGTCATCCATCTTGGGTCCTTACGTCCCTCCATCTCCTATCTTTCCTCAAGATCGACATAGATGCATACCCTTGAATCCTTTTCATCCATCCAACCATCTAAACAGTCATATCATCCTTTTTCTTCCACAAGTCCCAAGTCTTTTGGAAGTAACTTGAATGTTCAAAGCAAGAAAAAGAAGCAATACAAGAATCCATCAAAAAAAAAAGATCACCATGTCTCTTCTAATCGACATGGAGGTAAAAAGTCAAAAGAGATATCTAAGAAGAAAACTGCAAGACAAGTATGGGTTCCAAAATCCATCATTGAAGATATTCTCTCTAAATCATCAAAAAGAAATGAAAAGCCTAAGGCTACATGGATTCCAAAGTCTCTCTTGAAAGAGTCTAATATTGAACAAAAAGTGAAGTTGACATTCAAGCTTCCAAAGGCTTCCACCTCATCTTCTTCCAAAAACATTCTTCTATTCCATGCGCCTGAACCGCAACCTCTGCTAAACATTCGCCATATTCTTTCTCGTATTCCTGCATTCACATTTCCTCCATCCTCTCACCACCCTTCAAGGTGTGTGTTGATGTTGATCTTGCCTTCCTTTCCATCTATCCTTTCACAATCCTTCCATTCATTATCCTTCTACCTTCTATCATTTTTCCTCATTGGCCTATTCCTCCTATCTTCCAACCTCACTCGCTTTATATAAAACATTATCTTCCATCTTTCTCTTCCATTTTCCTTTCCCTATCAGCATCTTTGAGCATATCATTTTGAATCTTTGGCATATAATGGTTCATCCTTTCAAGGAGCATTATCTAAAAGTTTGCCTTCTTCCAAAAAAAAATGATGAAAAATGAAAAAACGAAAAAATGAAAAATTGAAAATGTGCCTTGGTGGAAACCTGGAAACAGGCACCTTGGTAGCAAAAGTAAAGAGAAATAAATTCGTCCTATGGTGAAAACCACTCCCTTGTGGCGCCTTGGATAAGTACCATGATGAAAACCTGGCAGTCAGGCATCATGCGTAGTTCTTCTACATATTTCATCCATTCCGTCTTCTCTCTTTGATCTTGACAATGTTGACCTATCCACGAACATTTGGCTATCTTGTGAGCTATCTTATGATAATCTTACTTTCATTCCATTCATGTTTAGCCTTTATTTTCCTCCATTCATTCTAGCCTTTCACTATCCTTTTCCCCTTGGTCTTGATCTAATAAAAAAGAGTAAAAACACGATGCAATGAAGTCTCTTGACATGTCTACTCCTTTGGACTGCATCCTTTCCTTCTTTTGCATTACGCTTTTGTGACTTATCTTATGCTGGCCTTTCATTGCTTGTCCAAATGTGCTTTGCATGACTTTTTTTTCCCTAGCTTGGGTACTCTTGAAGAGTTGGCCCTTGAGGATTTCTTCCCTTCATTCTCCTTCATTCTCTTGTCTTCCATCTCTTCCATCAGCTTGCTAATCCCTCTTGTTCTCCACCTTGCTAGACATTGAGACTACATGATCTAATCTTGCTTGGGAGTTTGATGCCCGTTCTATCTGGGGGCATCTTTTGTACATACTTATTGATCCTAAAAAAAACCCAAAAAAATGATATATTGTAAAAAATTCTAAAAATTGGAAAATGTCCTGAAAAAGTGATCTTAGTGGAAACCTAGCAATAGGTGCTTTGATATATCTCCAAAAAAATTATATATTTCAAAAATACCAAAAAATCAAAAAATTCAAAATCTCAAAAAATAGTCACACTCACCCAACTGTGTTTTTCAACACTCCCCTAGTGTCTAGTGTTTCTCAACACTTATCAGATATCCTACTTGCAGTCTAGAATGATGTGGTATTTCTCACTCGCGGATGTGATACTCAAAGTTTGACTCTATGACCTACACACACACACAAACATTCGCCTCACTGAGACTTGTTTGACTTTATTTCTTTGTGTGTTGTCTATGATGATTTCTTTGATGAGTGTTCTCTCCCTAATAGTTTTCGATGATGCTGAGCTAGAAGACTGGGGGCATGAGAACATGTTTTATTGTTTTTTATGCTTGTGGGTATATTTTGTTGGTCCTAACTGTCATTAGCATCTATGCTTGTTCCAATTGACATTAGGGTCTACAAGGTATTATCCTTGACTGTTTTCGCAAATGCATACTTATAGTCATCTTGACATTCCATGTGTCTCGATGCGAGTATAATCTTGCCATATCAAACTTAGGTAATCTCACTGCACTAGTCATCTTGACCTACATGTCTTTGGTGCCTAGGTGGGATTTCCACATTCTATCTGATATAGATCATATTCATATACCCATAGTCATACTAGTGTGTATTGTATGATCTTATGACGCTACCAATAAAGCTCGATGATGATTATTAGATGTCTATTGGCGTTGTGACCTTGCAAGTCAACCACTTTCATAGTAGCTTGCATTTTTAGGTTCATGTTAGATTAGTTTTGCACATTGCATATAGAGAAAGCTCTCCTTTCATCTTTCGTGGACCTGTCGGTCAACTGCGCTCACCTTTTCTTTTCTCAATCATATCTTTCGCTCCTTGTCTTTCATATAGCATTTTGACTTTTTGACCTAATTTTCAAAACACCTCAGAATTGCATAAAAATTGCACCCCTGGCTAATTTTGACATCCTGGATCCATTTTCGGACTTGAAATCAAAATCCGAGTTAATCTTAATAGTCAAAATCGCATTTCAACTTTTCTCCTTCTGCGCAGTTGGCTGACCTTTTGAGGCCTAATCCTTCGATCTTCATTGGGGCACTTTCTTCACCCCCATCTCTTTCGACCTTCTAGTCTTTCATTCATTTTCATTCACCTCTCTGAGGTTTGACTTCATCATTATCCTATATCTTTCCCAGTCAAATTGGGGCATCTCTTCATTGCTTGATGGTTATCCTATTATGCTTCATCTTCGATCATGATTTCTAGTGCTTTGATCAAGTTTATCAATTTGTTGTTCTCCTCTGCCTGATTTCGATTTCGATTCCAAGGGGGCAGTACTTATCAGCTTTAATCTTTGATTCAGCTCAACTTGAGATTCTTATCTCTTATTTTTAGACTTGACTATCACTTAACATCAACGGTGTTAGTCTTGTCTTTCAGCCGGCTTATCTTTGTCCTAATGTGTTCCCAGAATGATCACACGTCTGGATTGTTTTGTGATCCCAAATTGATCTCACATTCCAATTCTTCTTTGACCACATGTGTTCCCAGAATGATCACACATTAGTCAAAGAGGGGCAAATGTATGCCCCCTAAAATGGTCGCCTAGACTTTGGGCCCCCATTCAGCAATTTTATCAAATCCCTAAATCAATATTTTCAAAAATCAGCATCTTATCAATCATATCAATTTTTTTTATCAAATCCTATGTTATCATTTATTCGATTATTCTTTGGGCTAACCATTTTATCCTAAAGTCTTTATTTAATTAAAAGGAATATTTCCTCCCCTTTTATTAAATAAAAAGCCCCCACTTTTCTTCTTATCCTAAGTTGCACAAATAAAGCATTATTCTTATTTTATAAAAAGAGAAAAAGTATTTTTTTGTCTCATATGGGCACAAAAGTCAACTCTTATTTTCTCATTGGAGGATATTTGTGCACATGGATTGCCCTTCTTTCAAGCTCCACCATTGATTAAATCTTTTGCCTCTTAATCTCCATGGTCCATTCCTTCTCATTTCCTATAAAAGAAGAGCTCTCTTCCTCATTTGCATATCAACTTTTTATGCTAATGTTATGCTGCAGGTTTTCTAGGTCACTTTGGAGCTTTTTGAAGATTTGGAGCATTCTTGGCTTTTGCATCTACATTCCACTCTTAGTTTCATACATGCATAGTAGCTTCATGTTTATGCTTTCATAGTTTAGATTTCCTTTCAAGCTTTAGAGTAACTCATCTAGTTTAACTAGGAAGGCTTGGTAATACTTGTACTTCCCTTTTGATAGCATAGCTTAGCTTGCATATTCATCTTAATCTAGCTTGCATTTGAATTTCATAGTGATTCTTGGAGATATTGGCATTCTTGCCCTTGTCTTCATTTGAATCTCTCATTGTGTGGTTGACTAGCAAGGTCATTAGCTTAATAGCTCTAGCTGAGAGCAAATTTTAAATAATCTTGCAACTCCATACATAAAGAGCTCTAGGTCGCTTTCTAAGGTTTCCTATTCATAGATTCTATTAGATATAATGACTTAGAGAAGTGCACTACTTGAGTGTGTACACATGGATACTCTGATTTTGATTGGGCTGGAAGTGTGACTGATCAAAAAAGCACATCAAGGTGTTGCTTCAGTTTGGGATCATCTATGATTTCTTGGATAAGCAAAAAACTATCTTCAATGGCTCAAAGCTAAACAGAAGCCGAATATATTGCAGCATCTTTGGGAGCAAAAGAAGCAGTATGGCTCTAAAAACTACTTGTGGGATTATTTGGTGAGCCTCTAAAACCTACTATCATCCACAGTGAGTCTATGACAATCAAAGTTGCATCAAACTGTCTGTAAATCTAGTATTCCATGATAGATCAAAACATATAGAGATTCCTTAACACTATGTGAGAGACATGGTAGAAAGGAATGTGATCCAGTTGGAGTATATTAATACAAGCGATCAAACAACAAACATTCTCACCAAGCCTCTCCCAAAGTGAAAGTTGAACACTTCAGGAAGAAACTTGGTATGGTTGAAATGTAAGTTATTGAGATTGAATCTCAAAATTGTTTATTTGTATTAATATAAATAAAGATGTTTAATGTGTAAACTCTTTTGTCATATGTGTGACTCTATGACTTGTGGACCTACCCTGTGTACATTATTGAAAGGTGGCGATCTTTCAAATAGTGAACACTTGTATCTAACAGTGTAAGGTTACAACTTTACGATGATTAGTTCACTATCATGATGAATATCATGGACTTGACATTCATGGAAATGCCATGAATTGTTATGGTAGACATCATGAGACGTGATGTCAATGCACATACCATAACTTGGATGTATATGTGAAGAATGTCATGTGACTTGATGTTCTTGAAACATCCTCTGATATCACGAGTTAGGTGATATCTCCACTAATATATACTTGATTATGTTCCCTAGCTAAGAGGGAGTGTTGATGCATAGTAGCAGTCAGATATAAGGATGATCATTTATGTTGATTATATATATATGAGTATGTATGTATGTATGTCAGTTCACTATGTGAACTGACATACATACACACATACACATTTCTTGTACCTATAAGAATAATCATTTCAAATGCTTTGTAAAACCATCATGCTTGTATTTCATCAAAATACTATACAGATACAAGTATATTAATTGATGTAATCAGATTCTATTCTCTTGCCATGTTTCAAGCAATGATCATTGACGGCAACACTGTTTTATAACAGATCAAGAAATGATCGTATTTATTATATCAAATATACCATGGATCGAGTAATGATCAAATGTACCATGCACAGCAAATCGATGGCTTTCATAATATTGTTTTTGATTATTATGTTAACTAAACCAATTAAGGATCGGGCCTCTTGAAAGCACCCTTTGGCAAGTGTTGTATTGTTTGAGAGAGGGCCATGTCATGAGCGGACATGGCTCCACATTGTGGAGGCATGTCCCCTCATGACATTTCCCTCCACATATATATTTATACATGCCGATATCATAAAGAGATATAGAAATTGAAAAATAGTCTCTCCCTTTGATTGGCAATCTCAGACTTGAAAAAATCAGTACATTATAATCTGCATATTGTAAGAATTGCATCAGTCTAAAAAAAAAATTAATGTACTTTAACATATAGTAACCGAAAGACTCGGGTATTCAAAGCCCAACGGGTGATCCCCTTCCAAATTGAGGACAAATCCTAATCAAATGATGTGGTTATTAGGAATCAATCTCCAATCCATGAGAATCTCACAAAGAGATATATAGGAAATAAACCAAAGAAATCTACTGGGAGTACACCAAAGTGTGTTGTAAAATACATCGCCTTTCTCACGAATTGGGATCCCACAAAACTAAACTACCAAAGCAAGAGCACCTAAATTAAAGAAAACTAAACAACTAAGCAATTAAACCTCTTGGGTCAAATGACTCAAGGCAGATCTACAACTTGACGCTCTAAAGAAAACTAAACTAAAATAGCAGAAGGCAAGCAAACTAAACCAAAAGAAAACTAAGACTAACAACTAAGCCCCTTAAAGAATCTTAAGCCAAATGACAAGACAAATTAATCTCTAAGCTCTACAAAATGCCTAAACTAAAACAAACCAAAAGAAAAACTACCCTAACTTGAACCAAATGGTTCAAGAGAGAATTACTCTAACTATGTATAAAACACTTTGAGTAAACAATACTCATAAGACTTAAATATATACATGTCCTAACACAGTTTCTCAAAATTCTTAGCAGCAACAAGGCATGGGTGATGGTTCTTAAGCTTGCAAACTCATCCTTGTATTCTAATAAAAATTGTCAACTCAAATTTAAATTCAGGGAATCCAAATTCATTAGGGTTGTGGTCTATCCAAATGCAAGTTGTCTTTCCTAAATCACCATAATCAAATTGATAATTTTCAAAATTAAGAGCAGGGAAAGAAACAACTTGACAAGCTTCGTGCTCGAATGGAAACTTTTGTCAATCATCCACATCTTCAGGAGGTCGAATTTGATGGTGTATCATCCCAGATGCATCAACATTGAACTCGTGAGTGATCAAGACAAGATCAATCTTGAAGTTAGGTCCATGGAATATCTACTCTTGTTTATCCTTGTGTAGCACAAACCATTCATCTTTGTGTAACTCTGTAAGCATGTCTTCAAAAATTAAGGATTCTTCAATGAGATGGTCTTCAAAAACTTTTCCAAGTTATTCTTCAAACACAATATCAAATCGTAGGGCCAACCTGAATAGATCATTCTTTGTCTCCATTTCTACAATTTGCTCATCACTTAACACATCTTGCATGTTCTCACCAAGTGTGCTTGAAGTTTCTCCCTCTAGAACGGGGTTACTAATTGATTCTTTTGTAGGAACATCTTGCAATTCTACATTTGTATATTCCCTTTGTGGTGTAGATGAAAATCTACCAAGCATGGAGTCCTCGAAAACTAAGGATTCATTGATAGGTGGATCTTCAAATATCTTCATGAGCTGCTCATTGAATACAATCTAAAGTGGCAATGCATCGGGAGGTCAAATTTGATGATGAATCATACCCTAGAAGCAACTCGTTTGTCTTAAAACCAGTGTTCCGAGAATCGCCCATGAATCGCCTGAATCGGGCGATTCACGATTCGATTTAGGCAAAACGATTTTTTTTGAATCGTGAATCGTGATCAGCGGTTTTTTCAGGTGAATCGCCGATTCAAGAGATTCATGGCATGAATCGCCTGAATCGGATGTCGTGAATCGGCCGCTTTAGGCAGATTTGTGAAGTCAAAAAAAAATAAAGTTTGACTTATTTTTTTAAGGTTTAGATGGGCATTTTCTTTTTGTTTTAACCCTAAAGAGTCTTCTATTTGCTTAGTATGAGTAGAAGAGAGGATCTTCATTTTGTTAGAATAATAAGCAGAAAAATGCAAATATACTCCGACTAATAGAAAATTGATGGCCGACCCTTTACAATATTATTAAGTCATTGCTGCCCCTTGACCCCATCAGGGGCTCTGCCCCTTGACCCCGCCTGGGGCGCTGCCCCAGGACCCCGCAAGGGGCTCTGCCCCTTGACCCCGTAGAAAAGTCTGATTAGGCTCCACATATATAACACATCTTACATACATTTATGATTTGATGTCTTATGGATCTTCATCTCACATACGTTTATGATTTGATGTCTTATGGATCTTCATCTCACATACATATTTGATATTACATTCTATGATTTGACTCATTATGATAATATGATTTCAGATTTCTATTTACTTCAGTTCAGCTACAATTTACATTTTACATGTAGCGTATGTGATGGATTTATCATTTATGTTCCTTGTTTATGTATGTTAGCTTCTATTTGATGATGTTATACTGTGTTTAAGTTATATTCAATAAAGGGTGTCTAAAATAAGTTTTAAATTGTTAAAATCTAGGGTTTTTTAAATTTGCCGATTCATGGCCGATTCGATTCCGATTCATGGCCGATTCGCGATTCGATTCAGCCAAAACGATTCCGATCTGATTCCGATTCTCGTTTCTTTGCTTAAAACATCTCTGGCAATAACTCCGTTTGTACCTCCTCCATGAGATGTTTCAGTCTCCCCCCCCCAAAAAAAAAAACATTGTGGTGATGTCTTTTAGCTCCCCCTCAAATTGTTCTTCATACTTAGACTGATTTATGATAACTTGTAATTCTTTATTCAACATGTCTACTTGATTGTCTTCCTCTCCAAGGATGCTTGAAATTCTTGCAATTCATTCTTAAGAATCTCCTTTTGTAGCATGAACCACAATTCACCAAGGATTTCCCTCTCTTGGGACATATTGTAATCACTTTCTCCTTGTTGTGATAAGTCTTCCACTTCAAATCTTCGATGATCCTCTTTTGGGATGACGACTTGTAGTCCTTTGTTCTTAAGCATTTCCAAACGTTGATCTTCACTTGTTACCATTTCTCTTCCTTGAATATTTTCCAATGCTTCCTTGATTTTCCTTTCAACATATTCCTCTTGTGATGTAATGCATGAAAGTTCATTTTCCACTTGAGTACCTTCGTCATTAAGCTCAACCATGCTACCTTTCTGTAACTTATTTCCTTCTTCAAATGGTGATGCAACATGCTCATCTTTTGTTGTCCAACTTTAGTATTGAATGCTATCCACGTTACCTTCCATTGATGACTCCTCATACCATCCCATTTGAAACTTGACTTGGTCGATGGTATATTAGCAAGACAGACAAGTGGATTTTGAATGTGATATGTTGTGTATGCTACACCAACAGAGGCGCCAAATATTTTCTTTGCATCTATTTCTTTCCACACTTGGTGCCTTCTTGATCTTCTCCTTGAACCCTTGAAAGTCTTATTCTAATCTCATAAATATTATCAGTTTATGTACTTCTGAAAAAGTAATTCTTCATTGCAATCTTAATTCCACCCTTAATAAGAATACCAAACAAGGCATCTCCTCATGTTCGGTGGTGCCATGTATTCTACATTGTCTCTGTTAGTTCCCAAAACTGACAGATTGGAATCCTACAAGTCTTGCCAACTCGATGCTGGGATATCCAACCGGCTATGACCAACTTGACGGAACTGAATGGATTCCCTGCACTTCTGGCTCTGCAAGGCCAAGGCGGGTGCACCTGATCCTGAACAAAACACTTAAGCCCAGGATGCTTATAGCAGAATGGTTAAAATGCGAATATAATGAAAGCTTACAAAATGGCAAGAATTATAGAAACTTTGCAAATTATGAAGTAATAACAAAAGTAAATGATTGTATAAATATAAGAATGTTTTAAATATTAATTATGGATTTATGCCACAAATGAATATATTAAATCTTCAAAGGAGAGATAAAATAATTGTCAGCATATGAATTATGAATTAAGAGTAAAAGACCAGTGCCTAATTAAATGGGCATACAAAGTAAATATTATAAGCTGAAACGTACAACTTTATAAAACTTTAATGAATTTAAAGCTATAAATAAACTAATAATCCAGACGCGACGGATCAATTATATGAACACTATTTTAAACTAGTCTAGGATGTATTTTAACTCCTGTGATGCGGAGACAAACTAGACATAAATATGGAAACAATTAAGTATTTCACTATATTTATGTTTATCAAGTTTAAAATGCAATAATGATCCAGTCCACTTATCCGAATATTAAAATATTTATAGAAATCAATAAAATGTTTACAAAGGACACAACTTAATAATAATTTAAGAAAACTCTAATAGGCACAAAAATAAAATAGATACGCTTACAGATTATGCCGGAAATAAAGTTGCACTGGAGACACTCCTTACGGATGATCTACCCAATGCAGTTTGATTCTAGAATCACACAAATATATTTACTCAATAATCCAGAATTCATGGGCTTAGTTCAAAAATTCATTAATCTGCCGATGAAAAAATAATATATCCAAAAGTATAATATTTTTGCCAGTTTTTTACAACCGGCTGTGTTCGTCTTTTTTTTTCCTCTTTTGATTTTTGCATTTTATATTTATATAAGATGAAGAGCTGCGGTTGTGTTTTTAGAAAGACACGCCCCTTCATCCAACTAAATACATATTTGTTAAATCCTATAACTGTATCTTAACATATCGAAGGCTTTTTTGATGGGCCCGGTTGTAGCTGATAGGTGGAAAATAACTTCTTGTGAATAGACGCGTTGCTTCATAACAAGTGACCATACACTTGTTAATTGGAATTTGTAACATAAACTGATGAAGCAGAACCGAACTTTAAATTGTTTTAATCAGCCTTTGATATGTGAGGCACGGGTATGTATGCCGGCAAGATAGATAACATTTGAGTTGTCATCCTAGTTTGATAAACTCTCGTATACTATATATATTTTCAACTTCATTATTAAACTGTGCTTGTTATGCCTATTCCGTTTCCATACTTCTTTCAAGCATACCCGACAGGTCTCAACTCCCTACCGCTTTGTCATCTTGTAATGCAATATAAGGACTCGATATTTGGAGCCTTTGCTACTCTCGTATTCCCACCTTGGCGTGTTTTCCTCCTGTGCGCCTCTCCATTCACGTGCTTGTCATTGTGCAAAGAAAAAACATATATCATGATGGGGATGTTTGGCATGGTTGACCATCTTCTGGTGACGTTCATTCTATCCTTTGAATGTCAAGCTTTGTATCTGCAACTTCTGTAACTCTCTTTTAATCTAACCTATCTAATTTCCTTTGTGCAGGCCATCGTATAATGCGAAAAATCTTCAATATCATGTATGGAAGGTGTTTGACTGCAACTCTGGAGGAAAAATCATTCCATAACATCCTTGGTTCCAACCGAATCCTGATCTCTTCCTTCACTCCATAGCCTATGGAAACACAGAAATCTTCAACATGCGCACAGGTCTACTTCTTTTCAATCAAAACCACTGAAAGCTTCAGACGCGCATCTTTGTTGATATGAAGGTAGAAGATGAACATTAATATGTGAGTCTCAATTTGGTCTTCTATCATTGGCTTGAGAAATCATTCCAGACCATGCTCAGGATCAATATTTCCCAAAAGAGTAAATCATCAGCAAAATTAAAAAACCTGTACAATCAGCAGCAAATCGGTGAAAAGCTTGGATTCTGGGAAATATGAAGCGTCAGCATAAATCCAATAAAATGGTTTAAAATGTAGTTATTATATCTTGTATAGAATACAAACTAAATAAATGTTTTGAATGCTAAGAGAAAAAATGTTATGCAATTTACTCAATACAAAAGTCTAACTTTTAAGAAAAATGATTAACAAAATAAAAGATAAGATCAAAAGTATAAATAGGATGAATAGAATGGTAATCAAATGGATGCCCTAATTTTATGAAAATCAGGACTCCATCAGTCTCAATGATGCAAGTTGAGCCAAACTTTGTGGATGTAACCAGTTGTTCAAATTAAACAAAATTGGAAGGATATCAACTTGATGACAATGAAATTTTTGCCCATCCATTGAGAATCTTTTCTTTTTGGACTTCCTGATTTTCTAACTTTTTTGAATTTTCGAACTTTTCACTTCTTTTTTTGGATTTTCATCTTTTTCAACTTTGTTTGGATTTTTAACTTTTGATGAGATCTATCATATCTCAAATGCAACTTTGAAAGCTCATACTTGTTGATAGTTTCACAAATGAATTCAAACAAGCGCTTCTTCTAGCAACAATTTTGCTGATGTGAGTTTTGTGACCACTCCAACATGAAGAATGCAACACTTAGTATTTTAGGATAAAACACCAAATATCAAATCTTGTCTTGAACAAAGGCACCACTGACAGTCCCAACCGGTGCTGAGAGGGGAGGGGTGAATCAGCACCTCTAAAACTTTTCTCTTTAACTCTGGTGAAGTGTACTTATAACTGTAAGTCAAACAAATTCAAGCATATAATAATAGTAAGCAAACAATCACACAATGACACTAGATTTATCACGCGGAAACCTGATTAAGGTGAAAACCACAGTGTGAGGAGACCTCAAAAAAAATTTACTCTTCTGGAGTACGCCTTGTTAGGAGCCTTCTCAGTTAAAGGATCAAAACGCACTGTTAGATGCGACCCGGTTAAGGAATTTGTTACAATAAGGCCGGTTAGTGCCTGCCTGGTTAGAGGACTTTGAACACCTTGAAAGATGTCACCCGGTTAAGGGATTTCATACAAGGGACCTGTTAGAGTCCACCCAAATACTGGGATTTTAACTATTGTAATTGTTGGAAAACAATAGAAAGATTGACCTTTTACAAATGGCTTTTCATAGCCTGATAAAATCTCTGTTTGTGCTCAACTGAGAAGCATCACCGGTCACCGCAGGTGTGTTCTCCCCTACTGTTGTGCTTCTCTGCACAATCTTCTTTCTTTTTTCTTCAAACTTTTTTTTACCCTGGCTTCTACAACATACAGGTTCACTCTTTTACTCGGCAGAATGAAGGCAACTCATATCCTCAACAGGCATAAGAATATATAGAGTTCATGCCCTGATTGCGCCTCGCATGCATGACCTAATTTCAAATCCCTTTCGAATACATCACTCAGTAGAGTACCAGTTTACTGAGGAAACATCCGGTGCATTCCCTTGCTTTATCATCTCTACAATAGGTGTGTGTCAAGCATATTTCCTTTACAAGAGATAATGCTTTGTTTTAAAGCCACAGATCCCGGCTTTAAAACCTTCAGACGTGCCTCAAACCGATCACCAAGTTAACTCAAAGTCATCCGGATTTACTACGATAAATCTCGGTCAAAGAGTTAGTTCAAACAGATAGTTGACTCTGACTTCCTCGGTTCATACCGGAGTCATTACTAGATCGGTTGAGAACCTCATGTTGTGAACAGGTAAGAGTCTTTAACCTATCACTGTCCCTTCCTCGGCTTACCGGTTGTGTTGAAGACACCGATTTGTACTCTTACTTTTTTCGTGCTTATCTACACCGCTTGTGATTTGGTCCTTGGTTGACGGTTGAATCCTCTTTTGCCTTTACTGTATACAATACCTGGTTGCACTTCTTTCTTGTATGTAGACACTGGTTGCCAAACCAACCTCTTTTCATACAGATCTCCTTGGATCTTTAGACTTTAGAGAGATGACAAATCTCTTTCCTCTTTTGCCAATCAATGACAATACTTGTACCGGTAGCAGGCTTACCGATTACCATTTCTTGTAATGCCAACAATCTCCCCCTTTGGCATTGATGGCAAAACCTTGATGGGCAATCTTTGTTTCACTGCTACTGTTACTTCCTTTTGTCCACTTTCGATTGTCTACCGGTTTATTGCCAAACTCTCCCCCTTTTTGACAATAATGCCAAAGGCTAGTCAAAAAGACTTCCTTTGTCTAATCTGCTCCCCCTACAAGCAGCAGTCCTTTTCATCAGTCCAGAAAGGATGAGGTGTAACCCTCTGTTGAAGCATAATGAACTGATGATCACCTTTGCAGGTTTACTGAAGATCTTGAAGGGGTATCACCCCGAGTTTTCCTCTGAGATACTCAAAAGTACTCTTCGGTAATGGCTTTGTGAAGATATCAGCAATTTGTTCCTTGGTGGGAACATACTCCAATCTCACCTCCTTGTCTTGTACCAACTCTCTCAAGTAATGATACTTGATGGCAATGTGCTTTGTCTTGGAGTGCATAACAGGGTTCTTGGATATGTTAATTGCACTTGTGCTATCACAATAGATAGCTATCGGTTCAAGTATCTATTCTTTGATTCCTTCCAACAGTTGTTTGATCCAGATTACCTATGTGCAATTGATTGTTGCAACAACATATTCAGCCTCTACAGTAGATTTTGATATATAATTATGTTTCTTACTTGTCCAAAAACAATTCTTCCACCGAGAAAGAATACACCACCACTTGTGCTCTTTCTGTCATCAATGTTGTCAGCCCAATCTACATCAGTGTATACTTTTACTTCAAATCCTCCCTTGTGTGGAAACTATAAACCATATTCCTTAGTTCCCTTTAGATACCTGAAGATTCTCTTCACTGCTATCAAATGTGTCTCTTTGGGATTAGCAAAGAATCTTGCCACTATGCCAACCGCATGTGCAATGTACAGTCTACTGTGAACAGCATACGGCAATTTTTCTATCATGGACCGATACATTGTTTCATTCACTTCTTTTGCATCATCCTCCTTTGATAACTTGAGGTTAGTTATCATTGGGGTTCCAACCGGTTTAGATTCTTCAAGTCCAAAAGTCTTAAGAATTTCTTTTATATACTTGGACTGAGAGATAAAAATACCTTCTTTTAGCTGATGGACCTGTAGTCCAATGAAGAATTTTATGACGCCTATCATAGACATCTCAAATTCTTTCTTCATCTCTTTAGCAAAGGCTTTGCTCATCCTGTCATCTCCTCCAAAGATGATGTCATCCACAAAGATCTCAACAATCAAATTTCCATATTTTCCAGTCTTGAGATACATGTTGCTGTTGTCCCCGGTTCTTGTGAATCCTATGGTCAGAAGGTACGAATGCAACCTCTCATACCAAGCCCTTGGAGCTTGCTTAAGCCCATAAAGAGCCTTTTTCAGCTTACAAACCATACCACCATCTTGTGCAGATGTGAAGCCTTCCAGTTGTTCAATGTAGACTTCTTCAAGTATTCCATTCAAGAATGCAAACTTGACATCCATCTGATATACTTTGAATCTTTTGTGAGCAGCATAGGCGAGAAGAATTCTCACTCCTTCCAATCTGGCCACCGATGCAAAAGTTTCTCCATAGTCTAGTCCATCTTCCTGGGCATACCCTTTGCAAATCAGTCTTGCCTTATTTCTTATTACTCTCCCATCCTCATTCAACTTGTTCCTGTAGACCCACTTGGTCCCTATGACATTCTTGTCCTTTGGTCTTGGCACAAGCTCCCATGTATCATTCTTTTTAATTTGCTCAATTTCTTCCTCCATGGCCTTGACCCAATTTTCATCTTCTAGAGCTTCCTTGATGGATTTGGGCTCTATACAGGAAAGTAAATAGATATTCTCTCTGGCCTTTTTCCTGGTCAAGACATTTGCATGTTTGTCACCAATTATATTGTCAGTGGAATGATATGTGACATACCTTGGGAGAACCGGTCGCTGTTCTTGGTTAGGTTCTTCTGGTTGAGCAATTCCTTCATCATGGTTCTGAACATCTTCCTGCTCACCATCCTGTACTTCAGATACAGTCTCCTCCACTAGATGTTTGTTCATATGGTGTTCTCTTTCATCTTCAGGTTCAGCTTCATTGAACTCAAAGGCATTTCCTTCAATTTGACCTTCAAGACTGTCATGATCATTATGACTAGTCTTCTTAACCAGTTCTGAAGATTCATCAACTTTTACATTGATGCTTTCAATTATTTTGCCTGTTCTTTTGTTTAGACACCAGTAGGCCTTACTTTTGGTAGAGTAACCCAAAAATGTTCCTTCATCACTCTTGGGATCAAACTTCCCAGAGTACACATCTCTTTTGATGTAACATTTACTACCAAAGATTTTGAAGTAACCTACACTAGGAGTATGCTTGAACCATAGTTCATAAGGAGTCTTACCGGTTCCCTTTGTGACTTGAACTCGGTTCAGTGTGTAAATAGCAGTACTGACAGCTTCTCTCCAGAAGTGATGAGGGAAATCCTTCTGAATCAATAGGGTTCTTGCACAGGCAATCAGCATCCTGTTTCTTCTTTCTGCTACTCCATTTTGCTGAGTCCTTGGTGCAGAAAATTGTCTCTTTATTCCTTGTTCCTCACAGTAATGAGTGAACTCCCGAGAGGTGTATTCACCTCCTCTGTCTGACCTCAAGCACTTCAAACTTTTACCGGTTTCCTTTTCCATTCTAGCCTTGTAGATTTTGAACATGTGGAAGGCCTCTGATTTCTCCCGAAGAAAGAGTGTCCACATCATTCTTGAGAAATCATCTACAAAGAGCATGAAGTACCGGTCTCCATAATAGCTCTTTGTCTTCATTGGTCCACACAAATCTATGTGCACGAGATCTAGAACATTTTCAGCAGGAAAAGACTTACTATTAAAACTTGTTCCTGTCAGTTTTCCTAACTGACAATCTTTACAAACACCTCTAATGGGTTTTGTAATCTCAGGGAGTCCTCTGACCGATTTCTTTTTGCTCGCTTTGACAATACTGTCAAAGTTTATGTGGCAGAGTCTTTTGTGCCATAGCCAGCTATTGTCTTCTTTGAAGATAAGATAGATTTTGCTTGATTCTCCTTTGATTGAAGCTATCAGACAAGCTCCTTCCATTGAGTCTAGGTAGAATAGATTACCTTTGCTCTGTTTACCAGTTGCAACATGGGTTCCAAACTGATTTTTGACTATGCAGGAACCTTGTCCGAATTCCAACAAGAATCCTTTGTTATTCAGTTGTGCTACACTCATTAAATTGTACTTGAGTCCTTCAACCCAGTACACATCTTCACAGACAACACTGTTGCAGAGTGCAATAGAACCTTTACCTTTGATGGCACAAGGAGCATTATTTCCAAAGGTAACCGATCCGCTGTCATTGAGCTCCAAGTTGATAAACTTGTTCTTGTCACCGGTCATGTGGTGAGTGCACCCGCTATCAATGATCCAATCATCATTCTGATGAGATCTTGATATAAGTGCTACTTCACTTACCACTAGGCTCTCCTCTTTTATTCCAATAAATGCAATTTCTAGATCCTCAAAGTCTTCAAACTCATTATCTGTGACTCCTTCCTCTGCAAGATAGCATTCCTTCTTTTCTTTGCTCTTGAACCGGTCTCTCTTATCTTTATTTTCATTATCAAGACATCTTGCAGCGATATGTCCTATCTTGTTGCAAGAGAAGCATTTCAAGGGAAGCTTCCCTTGTACTTCCCTTTGCCTCTTGGGCATCTCCTAGCAATGAGTGCTTCAAACTCATCTTGCTCCATCTCTTCTGAGAGAAAATTCACAACAAGATTACCAAACTTACTAGTAGAGCAGTTATTGGTTTCTCTTCCCTTTTTGGTGGAAGAGATATTGACAGAAGACTTAAATGCCACTTCCTAAATGGGTAAGCTATTATCAAAATTACTTAATTCAAAAGCAGCCAGCTTACTGATTAGGGAGTCTAGGATGGCTTGATCTTTGGTCACCGATCTGAGCTCTTGAATAGCAGAGATCTTAATGGCATACTGAGGTCTGTGAGTTCTCAATATTTTGCTAACCACCTCCTCTTCACTGAGCTTTCCTCCCGCGCTTCTAATGGAGTTGATCACTTCTTTGATCCGGTTGCTGTATTGCCCGATGTCTTCTCCTTCATTCATCCTCATGTCATCATACTTTCCTCTTAGGCTTTCAACCTTCGCTCTTTGAACATTTGGGTCTCCTCCATATACCACTTGCAACTTGGCCCACATTTTGAAGGCAGATTGTAGATGTTCTATCTCAGCATAGACATGATCCAGTAGTGTGCTAGCTATCATATCCATAGCAGCCGTGTGCTCAAACTTGATCTTCTGTTCATCAGGTGTTAGGACGTCGGAGGGTTCAGTGTAATCAATGGTAACATGATTCCAGTATTGATCTCCGATGGTCTTCATATATAGCTTCATTCTACTGCACCACAAAGTAAAGTTTTCCTTTGAAAAATTTGGTCCTTCCTTTCTCATCATCTTGACTTTTTCTTTATGTGGTTAAGCGATAAAGAAAACAAAACTTGGCTCTGATACCAATTGACAGTCCCAACCGGTGCTGAGAGGGGAGGGGTGAATCAGCACCTATAAAAATTTTCTCTTTAACTCTGGTGAAGTGTACTTATAATTGTAAGCCAAACAGATTCAAGCATATAATAATAATAAGAAAACAATCACATAGTGACACCAAATTTATCACGTGGAAACCCGATTAGGGTGAAAACCACAGTGTGAGGAGACACCAGATTTCTCCTCTACTGTTGTGCTTCTCTGCACAATCTTCTTTCTTTTTTCTTCAAACTTCTTTTTACCCTGGCTTCTACAGCATACATGTTCACTCTTTTACTTGGCAAAATGAAGGCAACTCATATCCTCAACAGGCATAAGAATATATAGAGTTCATGCCCTGATTACACCTCGCATGCATGACCTAATTTCAGATCCCTTTCGAATACATCACTCAGTAGTGTACCAGTTTACTGAGGAAACATCAGGTGCATGCCCTTGCTTTATCAGCTCTACAATAGATGCGTGTCAACCATCTTTCCTTTACAAGAGATAACGCTTTGTTTTAAAGCCATAGATTCCGGCTTTAAAACCTTCAGACGCACCTCAAACCGATCACCAAGTTAACTCAAAGTCATCCGGATTTACTGCAATAAATCCCGGTCAAAGAGTTAGTTCAAACAGATAGTTGACTCTGACTTCCTCGGTTCATACCGGAGTCATTACTAGATCGGTTGAGAACCTCATGTTGTGAACAGGTAAGAGTCTTTAACCTGTCACTGTCCCTTCCTCGGCTTACCGATTGTGTTGAAGTCACTGGTTTGTACTCTTACTTTTTCTTTGCTTATCTACACCACTCGTGATTTGGTCCTCGGTTGACAGTTGAATCCTCTTTTTCCTTTACTGTATACAATACCCGGTTGCACTTCTTTCTTGTATGTAGACACCGATTGCCAAACCAGCCTCTTTTCATACAGATCTCCTTGGATCTTTAGACTTTAGAGAGATGACAAATCTCTATCCTCTTTTGCCAATCAATGACAATACTTGTACCGGTAGCAGGCTTACTAGTTACCATTTCTTGTAATGCCAACACCTACATATGATAAAGATTGGAAGAGGATCATAGAGGCAACTCCAAAGTTCCTATTCTTGTTATGATGTAGTTTGCTAGTAACCATGCGGGGACTTCAACTATTCATTCAATGGAATATCGACTTTGCAAATGTTAATGATTTGGCAATGATGGCAATTGCAAAAGACACAGGTTTAGGAAAGCTAAGTTAACTCTAACCATGCAAGACAATATTGGTGGTGATGTGAGAGTAAACCAGTCCTTGCTTCGCCAAATCAACTATGCAAAGGAGGGTGCTATCTTCTAAGGGTGCGTGGATGATTTTCATATTCTCAACACTCATTCAAATACCCAACGATGGTACAATCCAAGTGAACATTTCCAATTGAAGTTAAGTGCTTGCAATATGTTCAAAGTCTCAGACCAACCTTACACTATTACTTGCAATCAACAAGTACCAAAATTATGAACATAAGCTTCACCATAATTTACCAACAACAATATATTCCATTCATCTGCTTAATTACTTCTACTCAACATAAACAAAATCTTAATTTAAGTGAGGAAATGTAGAAACCATACAATACTCAAAAATAACACAAGTAATCCATCATGATAACAACAATGAGCTTGAAATTACTTTGGTAGCATTATAGCAACAATTTCTCCAAATCTCCCTTACTCTAACTAATCTAATCTATTACAAATAGGAAGGCCTTGCCTTTTATAGTTGTCTCAAGTACAATGAAGAGCCAGAGTCAATTCAAGATCAATGGTCAAGATTATTCCAAAAATATTCTTGGTTTCAATCTAAAGTGCAGATCTAATTGGAATTAGAGCCTTGAAAATTTGATTGGACTTAGCTTTGTTGCCAGCCCTACAAATAGATTGAGTTTCACTCAACAGAGGAGATCGATTAAGCTTTGAATTACCTTTCTATCCCTAGGGTGGAAATCTTGAGTCTATTGAACACGCTTGTCCAAGGTGAGGTCGGATTCCGACCTCCCTTTGGACACCTCTATCCAAGGCATGGTCAGAATCTGACCAGCCTTGGGACATCATTTGAAAGGTTGTCACCAAACTCAAATAGTTCATTTCTTCCTTTGATTCATTCAATTCCTACTCAATCTTCTTTTGCTGATTCACATTTATTCATTTCACTTGCATGTTAGATTCCCAATCTTCCTGAACTGTTCGGCCCTTGATCAGATTTTCGACTTCATATCAGATTTTCAAAGTTCATATCAAATTAGATCTCCAACTTACCCTCAAAATCATATCTTAGGCTTCGAGGCATGCCCGCTACTTGACTTAAATTCGGTGGAGTGTTGGGTGAATGATTGGAACTCCTCAAATCTTCAAAATGTTGCCAAGCACCTACTAACCGACAAAGCGGAAATAGTGGCTCCCGATTTGCAATGGGGCGATCGTGTGGAAACCTCACAACAAGAGGTAACCACAAAAAGCAAAAATGGCCAAGGAGAAAATTCAATTCATATAGGAATGTACATCAAGAAACAAGGACTATCCGTGCAAGGCCTATTATGCTTACCTTTCCACCTAAGGCACCAGCACAAGGTGAAAATGAACCAGAGATAACCAAATTAGAGAAGTAGTGTTGATGTGAGGTTTATTCTACTACAACATACAGAACTAAATACTCAATATTCTGAATGGAATACCAAACCTTCAACTCTCTCTTGAACAAAGACACCTTATATGCTAAAGATTGCAAAGAAAGATCACTAAGGCGACTCCAAGGTTCCTTCAAATGATGGATACTCACTCAGTAGTAATGATGTGATATTTTGGTATCACAAGGGGACTCAAGCTAGTTCTCTAGAACTTTGCCAAGTTGGTTTTGAATGGCTTGACTTCACAATGTGCAATGAAAATATAATGACTTCTCACTTGCTATGGACTTGAACTTACAAATTCAAACTATTTTCTACTTCTATCCTAGGATGCAAGGGCTTCTAAATATCTATGTGACTCTACTAGGTGCAGTCTTGTCATCAACTCCACCCGCCTAGTGCAATCTTCTAAGGTATACTTGAAGGATGTTCAAATCACCACCATCTCACCAACGACATCAATGGATGCAAATTGTTGAGCAAGTGCTAATTGAAGTTAAGCTTATGATTTTATACCATTTGACCACACAAGGCATACTTAAAAGCAGCAAGAAGCTAGTGGTTTGGTCTAAACGAGTGCACTAAAGATGATTCCACGATAATTTTTATCCAATCTAAACTAATATGTACTTAATGCAAATTCTAATTGAGAGAAGTAAAGAACCAGGCAACACTCCAAAATGATCATAAATATTCACCATGCAAACACAACAATTAATAGAGAGCAATTTTAGTAGTACTTTAGCAACAATTCTCCAACATGACTCTGTTACAAATGAAGAGAGCAAGCCTTATATTGGAAGCTCAATTACAATGAATGGCCAAGATTAAACCAAAATCAATGGCCCATATTAATCCACTTGAGCTCTAATTAGGGTTTCATAACTGCTACTAACAAATATTAAATGCCCACCCAATTATAATTAATCACCACCACGTAGGCCAAGAGAAAAATTACATTGCTTTTCAAGGACCAATGAGAGAAAATAGATTGGGCATAACCATCGGATAAGATGCACCAACAAATGAGCCAATGAGAAGAGAGAGCTTGTAGAAGAAGTCACCAACTAAGAAACCAATAAGAAAATCAGAAAGAAGGCCATGTGGGCCCTATGCCACTTGGCGCCAAACGGGTCAATCAAAATGAAGCATTTATTTATTAACCAATAAGCAAATTCAGAACCATGTGGGCCTACATCATGTCATCTTCATGGGAATCGCTCCCCTCATCCTCACCCCCTTTTTCACATTCATTGACCCTAGCCACTATCTCCTTGAGATCCTCCACGGCAACACTTGGCACCAATCCAAGCCTATATTCATGATATCCCACATCACTTGTACAAGTGGCACAAGTCATCTTCCAATCAGCTGCATTACAAATAGCCATGAAGCTTGAAAACTTTGTAGCTGCTTCCAAATGCTCAAACATAAGTGGACTCACTTCCATGAAGTAGATATCATTCATCTTTCCTTGTAGTTGTTCAACACTTAATTTCTGATCATCTTGAAATACAATTGTCACATACTCTAATATATCATTCTTGAAGTCCAAAATAGCCTCCTTCATACCCGCACAATCTGATTCGATTTGTTTGAGTACATCACCCTTGTGAGAAAATGCACGATGCCAAGCTAGAAAATCAACATTTTGTTCTCTCTTCAACACTTGATCCTTTATCAGTGTATGCAGTGGTACCTCAAAGAGGGCATGTAAGTGAGAAAGAGTTTCTTCTTGACTTGATGAAAAATCTTCACATTGCTTCAGTATCCCTTGAGCTCGTACCTAAAGAGAGAGCATAGTATAATAAACTTTGATGAACCTTGCAATGAACCTATTTGCTTCCTCAAATATAGATGCCACCCACCTCTTTGCTTCTTGCCCTGTCTGTCCTACTTCTAATGCATCCACTGACCCATTAGAAACAGGAGCTAGAGGAATGAAAGTCTGGTCAGCTTGTTAAAGCAGATTCATTATCTGTCTGAGGGACTCCTTTAACCGATTGTTCTCCTCTTTGTATTTCTTTTTCTTGCCAACTTCCTTGTTTATCCTATCCTCTAAAGCCTGAATAGATCCATGAGCCTCTTCAACCTCTTGTTTCTTGTTAGTTTGCCCCAATTCATACTCTTCTACATCATAATATTGCAGTTCCATATCTTTTCTAGCCTTATCTACCTTAGGAATGGCAACCTTCACGATGTGCGCACCTGAATTGTGCTTTGTAACATGGTAGAATCTCTTGACTGGCATTTTATCTTTTTCATCATCATTCCTCCTTAGTATCTCTTCCACATTATCAACTAGTCACTCATCTGTGTAAGATCCCCTGTACTTTCTGTACTTTTTTTTTTCAGTTTATGTGGTTTGACATTTTGTCAAACACTTGGCATGTATTCTTCTTAGGACTGATCTCTGAGTTTTTCCTTTTTTCAGAGATTTTAGTTTGTGCAATGTTTGCTTTGAAAAAAAGTTGAATACAATGACTAATAGATAACAATGACAAGATAATAATGATAATAATCATAAGCTTATTCTTATTTCAAATCTGATTCAAACCGGAAACAGAAATATCTCTTCAAATTTCAGTCCTAATAGAACCTGGAAATATTGAGTTTCTTCTACAATGGTGTGTCCAACTTATCCACAAGTTTACATACCAGAAGTAGACTCCAAATGAAGGGTTACAACTAACAATGCTCAGCCCAGCTGGTAAAAAAAAAACCAGACACTAATAATTTGAACTGCTGTTGTGTTAACCTTTCCTACGTCTCTGGTTCCCTTTAGTCACGGCTTTCAGCTCCAACAGATGGCAAAAGGGATATGATCTGTAGTTCAATATGTCCTTTAGGCACAATTTGATGTCATGGATGGCTGAAGATAATGTCTGAAACTCCTTATGTAGGTCTGATATTTTCTGCCCTGTTTGACTGAATATTATGACAGCATAAAATAATCCCAAACTCCTCCAAAGATGTGTCCAAGCCTAGGAATAGGTCGCTGAAACTTTAGATGCAAAATGTGTCAATGAAGTGTCAAGTAGATCATTAAAATCTTGTGAACAGAAAACTGATGTGTCACTGCAACAACATTGTTCACGCACTGTTCACGGCACTATTCATGTCACCTTCAATTTGCTTCATAGCTTCTTTATTCAAACCAAAACTTCCACCATTAAGCCCAGATGTGAACTCCATATGAATCCACCAATCTTTGAAGGAATGGGTTTTCGTCCAAACCTTCTTGGTTCTAAGGGTTTCCATCCTTAGAACAATCCAATCACTGTATTTTCTATATATTGAGCTTTCTTCTTCCTATTTTGGTTAACCACGATTCTAGTATCCTCGCCGTTATGATGCTGATTTTTATACTTGTTTTTCAGTCATGTTAGTGCACTCGTCATACAAAGCGCAACATTAAATTAGAGGAGAAGGAAGAACAATGGAGCGTCTTATGGAGTTTGCATGATTTTGTTATTTGTGTTTAAGAGTATTTTATGCAAATTATTTCATAGCTACATTGAGTGATTAGAATAGTTTTAAATATGATGTTTATTGTTTTTCGTGGTTGAGCTTAATCATATTTTGATACTAACGCTTTTCTTGATCTATAGAGACCGTGCCACCAACACAATATCAAGCCTCAAGGCTGTTAGATATAGCAAACTTCCAATCATAGATCTATACATAGTCTTATTTGCTACAAGAGATTCATACCCTTTACTCAATTGGCAACCACTAATCATAGGAGTACTTGCTGGATTACAATCTTACATCATGAACTTCTTCAACATTTCCGTAACAGATTTGGTTTGTGATATAAAGATTCCCTTATCAGATTGGGAAATTTGTAAACCAAAGAAGAAAGATAGCTCACCTAGCATCAACATCTCAAATCTTTTTCGCATGTTGGAAATGAAGAGTTGGCACATCTTTTCATTTTTACAAAAATGATGTCATCAACATATATCACAACAATCAACAACTTGTCTCCTTCATTCTTGATATACATGTTGCTATCCGCAATTTTTGTTTTGAAGCCTTGCTCTTGAAGATACTGTCTAACCTTGAATACCAGGCCCTTGAGGCTTGCTTTAGTCAATAAAGAGTCTTCTCCAATCTATAAACATAATATTCATTCACTAATAGAATGAAGCCCTCAGATTGTTCAATATTCACTTCCTCTACTAGATTTCCATTTAGAAAAGTTGATTTGACGTCCATTTGGCATGCAATAGGGGCAAATATCCCTTCAATGTCTATTGCTTTGACTTGGGCATTGCCTTTGCACACAAGTCTTGTCTTGTTCCTTGTGACTTCCCCATCCTCATTTAGCTTGTTCCAAAAATGACAAATATGAACAAAATTTAGTTATTCTTATAATGAACCATCACATGAATTTATCTTGACATTGAAGTTGCATTTGTGTGAACCTTTGCAAAACAATTTCTAATTCTGATGTCTTAAGTTCAAACCATTCAATCTTCTTTTGCACACGCCCAGCAAATCTTCTGATTTCATTATTCTATCATTGCAAACTTGGTTGTAATCCATGCTTGATTGAAATATTGAAGGAACTTGTAGTTTCCCAAAAGTTTTATGCTCTTAAGTTTATCATCTTCTTCCTAATTTTTCAATTTCCTGCGAACTGGATCTGATATTTCTTCTCCTTTTCTGATTTTTGCACTTATAGATCTGCTCTGCTTTTTGCTTTATTTCATTGAGTTGAAATGGAGTTTGAATGGGGAGTTTCAACTTTCGTATATAGGTGTTTCACCCAAAAGATGTATCTCCTCTTAGGCCGACCTGACTGGGGGAGTTAATTCAGATTGAAGTTCAAATGATTCTTTCAATGCCGACCCGATTGAGGGGTTCCCAATTGAGTTTACACTTCATTCTTCCCCTTGGCCAACTTGTTTGAGGGGTTTCATTGTTTGCATTTGCTCTAGTCATAGGGTGGAAATCACAGTGACCTCAAGACAGTTTTCCAAGGCAAGGTCAGGTTCCAACCTGCCTGCGGAAATTTGTTCCAAGGCAAGGTCAGATCCCGACCTGAATGTGGAACTACTCATTAAGGCATTAAGATTTTGATATAGTTTTGCAGCTTGACCTTGAAAATTTGGATTTTCCCCTTGTCCATTTGGATTCTTTCTTTGATCAGACATAGATCGGCTTTCATTTTCTTGATTTGGACTGATTCTCTCAAATGCAAATCTGATTTCAACTCTCCCTCAAAGTTTCTTTACTCTCTGTGCAGATCGAATTTCACCAAGTTACTAGGTTTTTTTCTCCAAAACTCACTAAGACTTCAATCTTGTAAAGTAACATTTCATGTTTTGGATTTTTCCATTATGTTGCAAGTTTCAAATCAGATCGAATTCCTCCTTGAATGGGTTGGATTTTAACTTAGGAATTGGGAAACCCACTTTTTGTTTTGAAATCTCTCTCCCATCCTAGGTCAAGCTTCAAAAGACTTTGGGGAATTTTCGTAAGGCAATATCAGATTCCAACCTGCCCTTGGAAATTTGTCCCAAAGCAAGGTCGGGATCAGACCTAGCCTTGGAATTCCTTATTAAGGCAATCCAAAACTTTCACTAAGTTTTCTTGAGAACTTTGCCTCCAAACTTCAGAAATTATCAAATTTTATTCTTCTCTCAAATGTACATTGAACTTTGGTTTCATCTTGAAATCTTTCCATGTCAATTCTCATTCATATATTTCTCATTCCAATTCGAATCCAATTTAGAAAACCCTGAATTTCTTTGTTATATCACCCAGATTTCTTAATCACACAATTGAATTCTGATTCTGAAAGCAACAATCTTTGTTTGGAGCTTGAAAACTTTCGCAAAGACATAGGCAGGGATTGGGAAGTTCTTGGAATTTTTTTCCAAGGCAAGGTTGGATCTTGACCTGCCTTTGGAATTTTTTTCCAAAATGCTTCTAAGTGTTGCAATTTCATGATGTTAAATTCAAGTTTCTCTCCTATTTTTAGGCTTACTCCTGGTTTGTTTCAACACTCAAATTGTACTTCATCAATTGTTTACTCAAATTGCCTCCAGTTCTTCACATCTAAATTCCTTTCCTCCATAATCAAGGTATGCCTTTCTACTTTGAAAATTGCAAATTTTTCATATGAAATCAGAACATCACTTGGCTTCTCATAAAAACATCTTCTTCATCGATTTGCAAATCATAGTTTTGACAAGGTTTGAGATTGTGCATGTGCATGTGAACTGCATTCAAGATGCAAATTGAGATTTCACTCTTCATTAGGCATTCCTATGACTTTCAACTTGCTTTTTAAGATCCACCAAGTGCTCGAACAATTGAAACCATCAACTCAATCCTAGATCCGAACTTGCAACTAAGGATCAACTTGTACCCTCTAAGACCTTGCTCAAACTTAGCTTTTCCAACCATGAGACTTCAAAATCACTGCCAAACCAGAACCAAACTAAGAGACTACTAAACGACTAAGCAGCAAACTAAGCAACTAAGCGAAAAAAGTGGGGCCCATTTTCAATGGGTCGTGTGTATTTTACAACACAACACTAGCACCAACCTGAAAAAATGTTCCTGAATATTTCGAGGATAAAAACTCAATCCATACCCAAAACTTTTGGAAAATTCTTTCCAATTCATCAAGAAACAGAGAAATGTACTCAAAAGGGAAGAAAATTCACAAATTTGATCAAAACACTTCATCTTTGATTACCTGTGTGCAAGTGTATTCATTCCCGCTCAACAAGACCATTGAAAACTCCCTAAGATCCATCGTAGCTAGCTACATGAGGTATCCATACTTCAAAAGCATCTTGGATAGACTATAGAGCCTTGCTGCCAGTCAAGCATCCATAGCCCCCATGAGGTTATCACTATAATTTCACGGAGATTGCTCTACTTCCAACAATTTTAATTTTAATAATTGTAGAGATGTTCGCCGAGGCACCTACCTCTATTTGAACACCAACTCAAAATAGGAACTAAAATGAATCACCAAAAAATCTGAAATGAAATGGAAGCACTCAGAAAATAAATAGTAGCATCTCTAAAGAATATATATTCTTATCAATCTTCCACATCATGCTTGACTTATAACATCGCATGATTCAAAACAACTTGCTCGAGCAAGTCACAAAACTAACTTCTTTCTCATACTTGACTCAAAAATCTCAATATCTTTCACACCTTGCACATTGAATACTTTAAAACATTCAACCTGCAACTCTTACAAACGACAATACCATGCTCGTTGTGATTTGCTACAGCACTTCAATAAGGACCCAAGCAATACATATTTCTCCAATGAATGTTTTAACCGCACAATCATGGAGATTCACCCTACACTGAAAAACATTACACAGCTTGTAACATATAAGCTGCTCAGTAGATACTCCAAAAGGTCTCCCAAAAAAAAACAGATTTCTTCACACAACAGATAGAATTAAGAATCACGACCCCCAACACAAATTAAAAACGTTTTTTCTTTTTCTTTTTCACATCTCCTTCACATAGCTATATGAAAAGCGAAAAAACATAACCCCATGAACACACCCAAAAATAACACTTCTCATAAAAAGAAAATTAATTACGCTAAGGCTCTGCTCAAAATTACACCCTTAGCCGCATACTCCACTTCTTCAGCGATGTCCATTTTTAATTTTTATGCTCAATGTTTTCTCCTTGTTGCTCAATTTTTTTTATTAAAGACATTACACTTATAAAATTTTCCCTTTTTTTAAAACTACACCAAGAAACTCAACTCAAAAAAAACATCACCCAGCACTTCTAATCATCAATGCACAGTCAATCAAGAATAAATAACTCTACAAAAAATATTTACGCTACACCATATGTAACATATACTTCAAAAAAAAAAATTTGAAGACTTTGGACATTTATGTTCACCGCCTAGCCAAGAATACGAGATTCCAACAGCTCGTAGAAATAAAGGAGCCGCCACCACTCACCAAAAATGTTACAAGGAGAAAATTGCACAAGGACTTTGTTAAAATAAGCATTAAATTATGGATGCATACTTAACTTCGCATCATACTAAAAATCATAGAAGTTGTGGAACATAATCTGACTAAGCAGTTGAAGAAGACAAGCAAGCAGCTCGAGTAAACAGCCAGGCAGCTCAAGCACGTAACCAAGTAGCTCAAGCAGACACCCAAGTATCTCAACCAAACAACCAACCAATTCAAACACACAAACAAGCATCTCAAGCAAACAGTTGGGCAGCTCGTTCCAATTCACTAATACTTTGAGTTACCCTCTGAAATTTATACGACCTTAGTCATCAACCTTTAACATCAGTGACAACCTCAATTGCCGGATTCGCCCTGGCAGGCCCGGATCCGGGTCCGGGTCCGATCCAGGTCCGGATTCGCATCAGATCCGGGCAGGGTCCGGACAAAACCCTGTGGATCCGTTTGGATCCGCGAGCCGCGGATCCAAACGGATCCACAGGGTTTTGTCCGGACCCTTCCCGGATCGGTCACAGACCCAGGAGGATCTGGGCAGATCCAAGAGGATCTCGCGCGGATCCGCGCGAATCCTCAAGGACCCGCAGCATTTGCAGTTTGAAAAGTCAAACAATGACTTAAAAAAGGCATTTTTAATTTGTTTTTTTTGCGTCTACCCCTAAAACGACCCCTTTAATGAGTCTCCAAACACATTTTATTTCTCATTGTGCTATCTATTATTCTCTCTCATTTTGCTCTCTCATTCATCCAAGCTTGAAGTGAGGTGATTGAATTCAAAGGAGCTCGATTGTGGAGTGGCAAACACCTTCCAAGAAGCACTATTCAGTCTATTTGAGTGATTAAGGTATGCATTTGAACCATATTCTCTAGTTTTTTTTATAAGTTTTTAAGTATAAGTTTTGTATAAGTTTTGAAGTTTTCTTTTTTCATTTTTGGTATAAATTGCAACAATGAGTAGTCAAGGCTCAGTGGGTGGGGAGGGATCTCAAAGATTTAAAATTGATAAAGGGTCTCCTTTATGGAGACACACCACAAGAATTTTTCAATGTGTTGGAGGTGGGGGGTATGTATGGAAATGTAATTTTTGCAAAACACAATATAGAAGCTCTTACTCCCGGGTAAAATATCATCTTTTAGGCCCTGGGGGTCAAGGGATTAACATGTGTGAGGGGGAAGATAAGAAGGGATTGCCAGCTGCACAAATAGCAGCTTTGGTAAAAGAACAAGAAGAAGCTGACAGAATATGTGCAAAAGGGAAACAAGTTTCTTATACTAGTAAACAGAAAACAATGCAGCGACCCACTCAAATGCAATCTAGATCACATCCATTCTTGCCTATGCCTTCTAGGGATGAGGATGTAGATCAACCACACAACACCCCCCGCAAGAGAGGCCCATTAGATAGGGCATTTCAAAATGAGTTAAGAGATATTGCTGATGCCAAAGTTGGACGTTGCCTCTTTGCAAATGGTGTTCCATTCAACTTTGTGAGATCACTTTATTTTAGTGACATGTGTGAAGGAATAAATGAAGCATCTTCTGGTTACCGTGGCCCTAGATATGAAAAGTTGCGCACCACCATATTACAAAATGAGAGAAAAAATGTAGAGAACCTACTACAACCAATAAGAGATTCTTGGGTCCAATCAGGTGTGTCTATTGTTTCAGATGGATGGAAAGATTGCAAAAACTGTCCTTTAATTAATGTAATTGCTGTATCCCCCAAGGGGTCAATGTTTTTTAAGGCGGTTGACTGTGAAGGTGAAGTCAAAAATGCAGAGTTCATTGCCCAGATTCTCATTGAATCCATAGAGTTTGTGGGTCATCACAATGTTGTCCAAGTAATTACGGACAATGCAAAAGTTTGCAAGGCTGCAGGTGCTTTGATAGAGGCTAGATATGATCACATCTTTTGGACACCGTGCACTGTTCATTCTCTCAATCTAGTGATGAAGGCAATTGGCACCAAAATAGATTGGGTGAAACAGGTGTATGAGGAGGGTGAGGAGATTCAAATGTTTGTGACAAATCACCATATGTCACAAGCAATTTTCAGAACTTACTCAAAATTGGAATTGTTGCAGGTAAATTTTAAAATTTAATTTATAATTTATTTAGTTTCATTTATCATTTTATAATTTTTATGTCATGTTTTAACTTTCTACTAACATGTTTTAGGTGGCTGAAACCTGGTTTGCCTCTCACACAATTGTGTTGAGACGGCTTGTCAAGGTGAAGGAGGCCTTATCACAAATGGTTATTAGTAACCAATGGAGCATCTGGAAGTAGTCCAGTACAGTCAGGGCCCAAAAGGTGAAGGCATTGATATTAGATGATGATTGGTGGACTCGTGTGGAATATGTCTTGGAATTCACTGATCCCATCATGTCTATGCTTCGATTTGCTAACACTGATTTACCATGCTTGGGAGATATCTATGATAGCATGGACACAATGTTGGAGAAGATAAAAATGGTAAGTTATAAATTTAATACATTCCTTTATCTTTGTTTATTGAGAGTTATTTAAATTCAAAATTGACATAATGATAACTTACATGAACATCATTTGATATCCCAAGTCATACATAGGAGAGAGAATGATCCTAAGGACACCTTATACAAAAAGGTGGAAGCAATGGTTGTTCATCGTTGGAACAAGATGACCACACCTTTGCACCTCCTAGCATATGCTCTTTCTCCCAAGTACTTGGTATTCCAGGTGGAGTGGCACCATATAGAGATGTTGAGGTTTCCAATGGGTATAAGAAGGCATTTGATAAAATCTTCTGCGATCTAGATATTGGGGTTAAGTGTTAGGAGAGAATTTGGATCATTTATCTCGGGAAGAGATCTCGACCCTACTGCTATCAATGACCAAAGCAAAATGGATGCTGTTACATGGTGGTATCTTCATGGGCAACATTATCTATACCTCCAACCTCTTGCAATTAAGGTTCTATCACAAGTAAGTTTTTAAGTTTTAACTTTTTTTTTCTTTTTGTTTTGTCACTTGCATTGTAGAATTTAAATTATTTAATACTTAAAGTTCTTGAATTTATCTTGTATTTTTTTAATTTTGTTGGTTTTCTCTCTAGGTTGCGAGCTCCTCTGCCGCTAAGCGGAATTGGAGTACTTACTCCTTTATCCACTCAGTCAATCGTAACCGGTTGGCTGCAAAAAAAGCAGAAGATTTGGTGTATGTTCACAACAACTTGCGTCTCCTGTCACGGAAGGATCCAAAGTACAAGAAGGGGCCAGCGAAGCTTTGGGATGTAGCACCCGAGTCTGTTGACCTAGATATGACCATTTAGGATCTTGCTAGAAGCACTTTGGCTGATGTAGATTATGATGGTGATGATGATGATGATGAGACAGTACCCTCTAGTGCTAGTGGAACTTTGGGTTCCATTAATGATGATTTTGATCAAACACTTGCACCTACTGGAGACCCCATTGATCCAGATTTTTTTGATAATCCATTTGATTGATGAACCATTGAACATTGAATCATGTCTCAAACTTTAATGAACAATATTTTGAATTGTCATTTTGTAATTCAGTAATACTAATTCAATGTGCTGATTTTCTTTAGAATTGTCAACATAGAATCATAGATCAATGATCAAGTATGCTATTTAAAGTTTTAATGATCAAGCATCATAGATTCATAGTATGAAATGATTTAGTTTTAGAATTATGTATATTTCTCTTATATTTTTGGATATATAATGCATATATATATATATATATATACTCAAGAATCCAAAACGGGAAAAAAAAATTTCACGAATCCACGAACCGGATTCGCGAACCCGCATCCGTCCCCGAATCCGAATCGGCAACTAAGGTGACAACATATTCAATAGTTTCAAGCAACATACTTCCCAATTGAAGTCATCATTTTTGAAAGAGGAAGAGAAGACAGTAGAGGAGAAAAGATTAGAAGAGCTAATGAATAAGTGTGCAGTTGCACACATCTGGATACAAGATGTAAGGCATTTTGAGAAGTCTATGAATGAAGTGGTAGCAATATACCAGTTTTGTAACAGATGGTCTGGTAGCAGTATACCAATTTTGTAACAGATGGCCTAACTCTACTAATGGCATGATAGATCACATAAATAACAGAGTCTCAGATTGTACAACTTTCAAATTCCATAGATTTGAAGAAGGATACGGATGGTAGTAGTGGGTTACAAATAGAGAACTTATATTTGCCATTGAATCTATTGAACAATCAAAAGAAGAAGATAAAGAAGGAATTTTGTTGACTCCAAAACATAGTTGCTAGGCTCAGCTAAAGGTTGGAAGACTACTTGGGCTCAATTCAAACTTGTTCACAAGAGCATAATGCCTCCATCCAAGTGAGCTACCTAAGTTTTGTCAGCAAGGCAGTTTTGGTTCTGTATTACTAATGCGGAGAAGTAAAAAATCTTTTGGAGTGCAGTTTTGGTTTCCTATTGCATTCATTTTGGTGCATTCCCTAAAGGGAAGTTGATAGAGTTAGGGAGATATTATGTAAGTTGTAGAAGTGTTTTGAGGAGGAGGACAAGTACTGGAAAATGTTGTAGATATAAATTTTGGTCTCAGGGGGAGTAATGTAAGGAAATCATGGTAGCCTAGAGTTTGTATAGTGTTTTGGTGACATTCTTTGTCCTTGATGTCAAAGGGGGAAAAATATACTGATAATGTGAAAAGTTCACAAGTTTTGCCATCAATGACAAAGGGGGCAATCGTTGCAAATATGAATATTGTGTTGTCATTGATGTCAAACTTGTTCTCATTGATGTCAACCATTGTCCAGAAGTTGTGTTCAGTGGTGTTTTTGTGTGTGCCGAAATGGTGCAGTATCAGTTGTATACATATGTGTTGGCATTGGTGTACGTAGACTACTCGAGATGATTGTATATGGTATATTTGGATGTCTCGGGATTTATCCAGAGGGTTGGAGAAAGATTTAGGTGTCTACAACATGAAAATGGCTAAGTCTGACTGTTCCAATGAACAATTTGTCAAATAGAGTTCAGCATATTGGTCCACATCGTGGTGCACTATTTAATATCATCCTACGGTTAGAGTATGATGTTGGTAGATGTAAGAGATTGTCAGATCTCAGGTTTCATGGTTTCATTCAATCTGCAGTTAAGTTTTGGTGTTATGAGTATCGACATAACAGAGACAATGTATCAGTTTAAAGGATTAAATGAAAGGTGTGCTAACATGGTGTGATACCTCACACATTTTATTTTCCTTAAGTATGCTTTGGAGAATGAATTTGGGGCCGGCGGTTTAAGTCTTGTACGTTACATATAATTAGGCTGACCTAATCGATGCTATTTTGGGTTGTGGTTAATATATAAAGGTGGATATCTTTCGAACATTGTGGTATGATGTGGATATGATTGTGTATGGTATGTTGTGAAGTGCGAAGGTGCGAATGTGCAAACAAATAGTGATGAAGTCAGTTTCAGATGTATAACACAGTGAATTGTAACCAAGACTTCTAAGAATGTACTTCCCTCAATTCAACAATAATAATTCATTGTAATAATTCCTATTGTATCTTGCCCTAAAGAAGTGATTTAGTGATTAGCAAGTCCTTGTATCTTGCCCTAAGGTTGTGCGCCTTAGCCTACAAGTCCAAATCAAAGCAGCGAACTTCCTTGGCCTCTAACCTAAAACATTGTAATCAGTTTTTATATAGTGAGTGTGATTCTCACCATGGTTTTCCCCGCATTGGGTTTTCCACATTAAAATCTTGGTGTACTTTTGTGTTGCTCTTTCTGTTTCAGTTATTTACTTCTACACGTGTATTAATTGGAATGAATGGTTGATAAACGGTTAAGTTTAAATATCTCTGCATCAATTTATTGAACATAGATGGAGATACACATACTTTTATCTTCATTCATTCATGAGAGATTGTCACCAATTGCTTCCACCTATAAAACCTCTAAGAACCAACAATTCAATGTGTTCAGTTACTTTACATAAACTATGGTCTTTACCCTAGAACTTCTCTTTTAAAACTTATGTTACATTCTAAACCTATTGACCTGTTATGGTAGTTTGTGAACATTAATCCTTTCTTCTTGTTCTTTCTCTCACATCTCAAACTCTTAACTATGACATGCAATCATGGAATTTACACAAAACTAAATTCTTCATACTCATGTTGTTTGTCCTTGTCATCAAAAACTATTCTCTTTTATATATTTATTCTTTCAATCTGAGGCATTCAAGAAAGTATATTCTTTTAACGAGAATTATAAATAAAGATTTCTTTTAAAATTTCTTCATAATTAGCTAGTAACCCATCCCATATTTTTGCAGGTAATAATTACACTGGTGGAATATTTAAGTTAAATAATAAATATGTATGCACCTGTAACTGTAACAAGTCTAGATGCCATGAAGACGGGTGTAGTTAGATTTTTCTAAAGGTGTTTTTACATATTCAACTTCTAGCATATATCAAAAATATGAACAGACAATATAAGGTGCTCCTTGAAACACTACCATAGCAAAAAATAATAAGTCTATCCAGCCAATTTAGAATTTAACAATGCTAACCTTCACATCAGGAGACCAATGATCTAAGGCTGTTAATGCACAGGGAATAATGAGTGTGCATGATGGTCCAAGATATGGATGTTTAACCTGTAATGATAGAAAAAAAGAACGTTACTGTTTTATATTCAGAACAAAGGGCATCCTTCTATATAACAGATAAATAAATGTGTTTGTTGCTCATTATAATCTTTGTCCAGAGGCAATCTGAATTGCCCAAATAGAAGCTTACAAATATAAAACAGAGAGAGAAAATATAACATTGTTGGCGATGCATAATGCCTTAAAAGTTTGTCAGAAGTTTCCTATTGAAAACAAAATAAAAAAAGAATCATATACTGTGCAAGCAACCAAAGAAACAAATCTAATCTCACAGCGGTCCACGGTTAGTCATTGGATACCATCAAAGTCACACAAAACATAAAAAGAGAATGGTATAAGAATAGGAACCATCTAATCATTGATAAGAAATTGACAGTGTAGAACCTAGTTCTCTAGCCCTCAAAATGTGCAAGGGATTTGAAATAACAAATACAGAAATAAGTTGGTGGTAAATCCATACAATTATATATACTCTGATTTGTTTGTAGGCTCATCATTTCTGATTTGTTTGTAGATTCAATGATAGATAGATTTCTTTCAATTTCATCTGCAGTCAGCATTAGATTATTATTTATAATTTGTGTTATTTTGGATGTTGAATTGATCATATGACATGCAAAGTTCTAATACTATTATCATTGCAGGCCATTTGCAACTGGGTATGATGACAGATTTATAGTTTGAGTTATCTTAGCTGTTGAAATGATCACATGAAATTCAAAGTTACAATACTATTATCTTAGGAGGCATTTGCAACTGGGTGTTATGAAATAAATTTGCATATCATGTGATCCTTTCAACAGCCATATTCAGTTGCAGATGCCAACAAAGATAACAGTATCATAAATTTGCATGTCACCTCATCATTTCAACAGTCTACATAGCACAAACGATAAATAAAAATCATAGAAACAAGACTCAGACTTGGCGCGGACTCGGCAAGGCTGACCCAACTCAGAACTCTGCAAAAAATCAGCAAGACTCAACAGGACTCAGCAAAATACCAGTTTCTAGTGAGTCTTGCCCGGAGAGAGTTCTTGGAGAGTCCCGGGCACTTGGGACTCAGCCACAGTCACTCAGCTCGGGACTCACTAGGACTTGAAGAGTCTTGGAGAGTCCTGGAACTATGATAGAAATATAGTTCCCACTGCAGACGAAAAAGAAAATAATCAATCCATCACTGAATGACAAAATCTATCACTTGAGTCAAACATCACTCAGCTATTAGCTTACTATTGGAAAAGGTTGTGGAGATCTCATGCCTATAACATTAATGTACATTGTACACAATGAGAGTAGGATAATATTTTATATTTTGTAGCTAGACTAGAAGCTAAACAGTGATCAAGAAGATGAAATGAGCAGTCATTTTCATATTGCTAAATAAATACATTTTGATTGAGTGGATGAAGCTTTTATTGAATATTTTTCTGGTTGTCTAATTCCTGTGTGTTTCATTTGTTATTTTTTTCTGCATTACAATTCCAGGCTTGACATTGGTATCAAAGTGGCTATTTTCTGTTTTACATTATTGATTAACAGTTCTCTAAATCTCTGTTTATTATCCATCATTATTGTTCATTTTTAAAAGCCCCACATTGACAAACAACTGGGTCAAATACCAAAAAAATAGATTCCCTGTAGTGGTAAAGTGGAGAAGGTCCAGAGGCGCTGCACAACTTGCACTAACTCAAGATGATGAAGCAGCTTCTTCAACATATAGTAATGAAAAATTAATAACTCCAATTTTAGTTGTGTATTATAGTTCACAGCAAAATAAATGAGCAGAGGACAACAGTTTGCTGATTTCATTTGTGGATTTCAAAATAGAGCTTCTATTATTGGTTTGCTTTTCTATCTTTAATATTTTTTTTAAAAAAGAAAAGAATCAAACCAGTTCAACTAAATGTTATTTGAAAGTTTTCAACTACATCCATTTCCTGTTGAATTCTGCTTGTTGTTCATCATTGTTTTTTACATTATCCACCAATCCATTTGCTTGCTAATATTTTACCAAATATAAATTCTAATTTTTTAATGACTCCTCTGTAAATATCACTAAAGGAAATCTTTCAAAGGACATTTTCATTGTTGCAGTCTACAGTATGATCGCCATTAAGGGATTCCATGGCCAGGTGATATCCCTAAGATGTTTAAGCCAGGGGTGGAAGTAGCAAGGCAGCCCTTCCTGCTACACTTCAATAAGTAAGGCCTGGAAAGGCACCATCAAATCGACATTAGTTAGCAAGAGTTTCTACGTCGTGTGGTAGGGTTTAGATGGGGGACAAATCACCATGGATGGAGAATTTCGCAAAATTGGTCTGCTCAGAAGACTTTTACAAAATTGAAAGATGGATGGGTGCTGGTTTTTCAGGCATCTTTTTGCCACAGCTTCTCCAAAGGAAACAAACAGGGCATTTCTTCATACCACGCTGTTTTGGGAAGATGTGCCGCTGCAATGGTAGCCATGGGGCTTCAAGGTTTTAACAATCTTTTTGGCAATGTGAACGTGTTGGGCAAAATCTGGCTACATCTGTCACTGACTGAGTTTTTTTTTGTACCCTAAAAATCATGGTGTGGCTGTCATGGAGCCTTAGCTCGGATGGCCACCAAATGTTAATACAATCTCTGCAACCTAGGTTGCGCTTTACTGATCAAAAATAAATCACCATAGTGACTTATATGGTTTGTTCATATTGATGTTTTTAGCATTTATAACGCAAGTTTCATGTTTATGTTTGCCATAACTATTAACTCTCAAAAGTGCACCCTATTAAGCTTGCAGAAACTTAACCTTTTGGAGAAACATGGAAACACTCCTGGGTAGTGGGTTTCCCAAAAATGGAGTAAATCTCCGGGTTCTAGGCCGGTTCCTATATGATACTTCACCTGAAACTAATGTAGAGTGGTAAAAACTTGGCTGGAAAAAGGATAAGAAATATTTTCTTGCGTGAACACTGAATACTAAAAAATAAGAAAAAACTAAAATGGAAAAACTTAAGGTGATGCACCGAATCTGAAGATGAGAATGATATTAATTAGACACAATGAAACCTTCCTAAAATCAGTTTAATATTGACACAGTATTGATATCAAGATACTCATATATAAATGTTTTATAAGGAGGATTGACCTCAAACCAATTGTTAACAGGAATGATTAACAATCTGAAATGAAGTAAAAATCACAACTTACAACCTATCTGAGTCTCATACATTCACTTGCAGATGCTAAAACTGAGACATTCACTTCAAGGATTCAAAATGAATCACAAAAATAACATCAAATCAGTAACTTACATACAACATGAACTCAATAATGGCTTCCAAACTGTTCTTTATTCAGGCTTCAATGGTGACATAATAACACCCTCATAAAACTGAGTTACAAAAGCAATTTGAAAGTGACCACCATGAAGGACTCAGAAAAAATCACTCCAAAAGCTGCATCTACATAAAACTAGAACCCCTTTACAAATGAGTCTTCACTCGTACTAATGCATTTTGAGCCAACTGCAATTAGGAGAGCAATAACTCCTGGGTCGGATTCAGTCTACAAGGCCATTTTTGAGCCCTTCAAAAGACTTCAAAAAGAGATAAAATGACCCAGAAGTCATGCCCTATTAAGTACATAAATATCTCTCATAAATGCATCTCAATCCCTCAAAAAAGATCACAAAAGTCTCTGTAATGCAATAACTCCCTACAGACTCAAAAACTGCATCCTTATCTCCATAACTTTAACACTTAGTCATAACTTTGCAAAATATCTACTTTTTTACTTTTAAAGGAAAAATAAATATCTTATTTTTGCAATATAATTATTAAATAATTTATAATTCAAAATAAATGAATTATAAAATATTTAATATTTTTATTAATAATAATCATTATTATGTGATTTATATTTTATTATTTTAATAAATACTAATTATTTTAATAATATATTAGGTGATAATTTAAACCATTTAATAATATTATTAATATAAATAAGTATTTATTAAAATAATAAAATAATAAATTACATAATAATATTATTAAGTGCAAAAAAAAAAAAATTTATTTTTAATTTTTAAAATTAAAAAAAAAAACAATGCAAAGTTTAAAAATTTAATTTTTTAAGTGATAACATTATCACTAAAATGAAATCTTTTGTTTTGTTTTAAAATACCCATACATGGGCGTGAGCACTAAGGAGGTATGAAAAATTAAAATAAAACGCAAAAGGCCTCTCCTCTATGCACGTAACAAAGGAATATAGGGAATTGCGAACCCTAAAGTCAATGTTCCAGGACTCTGCGAGTCCCGAGTTGAGCCAAGCTCGCCAAAGCCAGCTGACCCGGCTCAAGGACTTGGCCGAGTCCTGGGCGAGTCTGCAGGACTCACCGAGTCCTTGGACTCTGCGAACTCGCAGAGTCCCGTGGTCTGGACTCTGTGCGTCCAGCCATGTTAAAAAACATAAAAACTTAAAAAAATAAAAGGTTTTAAATATTTTTTTTGGCATATATGTCTTCTATTCGACCTAAAAAGGTCATTCTATCATTTTGAAAGGCTAGGAAGAGAGGAAAAAGGCTTGGGAGAATAACATAGAGGTTTTAGACAAAAAATCAGCAAATCGATTAGCTCTCATACGTTGATTGTTGATTGCTTGTGATAGTTTCTAGCTTGTATGCACACATTGCAAGGAGCTGAACAAAGCATTTGGAGGAGGCCTCTATAAATTTGAGCTGCATTTCTTCATTTTGGGAGCAATTTTGAAGAAGTAAGTTGCATTTTTGTGCTGTTTTATGAAATTTTTACATTCAAACTTCATATTTTCATTGTGTTTACATTTGTTTGTCCTTAGAATCTTAGATTTCCTACATTTTATGTTGATGAAAAAACTTGATAAGTAAGAGGCCATAGTCTTTGATTTTTATTATTGTAGATGCTTTTTTTTTTTATTTATGATATATTGCAGCATGTCTCAGCATGAGAGTAGTTCATCTAGGCCTTCAGTTAACCCAGATGCAAACCCTGTTCGTGTAGCAAGGGATAAGGCTTGGAAATATGGAATCCCAGGCCCAAAAAAAGTAGTTACATGTTGGAAGTGTCTTGTTAAATATAATAGGGGAGGTATTAATAGGCTGAAATACCACCTTGCACATATATTAGGGCATAATGCTAAACCATGCCAAAAAGCATCACCGAAACTTATTTGTGAAATGCAAGCTCATTTAGAGGCCCATGAAGAGAAGAAAGAATTAAGAAAGAAGCAACAACAAGAAATGGCAAGCTTAGGTGGAGAGAGCTCTTCAAGTTTTCGTTCCCCATTACCTCCGTCTAGTAGTGGTACTGCAAGTGCAAGTATGACCATTGGGCCTCGGATTCGTAAGAAGAAATTCACACTAGATTCCATGTTTGTTCCACGCACGACTTCAGGTGCCCAACCATCGCTTGAGAGCATGGCTTGGAATAGGGAGAAACATGAGGCTGCCAAGATGGCACTTGGAGATCTGTTTTTCTACAACGACATTTCATTCAATATAGCAAAGTACGTATTATTTTACTTTCTATGTCTTAGTTTTCTTGCTTTTAACTTTTAAGACTCAAGAATATGCCATATTCATTATATTAATTTTGAAAATTGAAACTTGAAAGTAAAACTTACTAGTATACTTATTGTGTTTTTTTAATTTGTTTTAGGTCTCCTTAATGGCAAATTGCAATAGATGTTGTTACTGTTTGTGGTCCGAGGTTCAAAGCCCCTACTGATGAGGAGCTAAAAGGTCCTATTTTGACCCAAAAGGTGGCTGATGTAAAAGTTGCAATTGAGGAGCGGCGTGAAATATGGAGGAAGGGTTGCACAATCATGACTGATGGTTGGACCGACAGAAAAAATAGAACACTACTTAATTTTCTTGTCTCTTCATCAGGTAATTGTAGAACTTGCACTTACTTGTTATTACTAGTACTACTACTTACTAGTAGTAAACTATTGATTTAGTGATTAGTTGATTTAAAATTTAAATTATGATTGTACTAAATTATTTTTTTTTCCTCAAGTGCCACAATGTTTTTGAAATCAATTGATGCTTCAGGGAAAACAAAAAATGTTGAGTATCTTTGTAGGGTGATTGAGGACGTGTTGAAGGAGGTGGGTGAGGAGAATGTGGTTCAGATAGTCACAGATAATGCAGCAAATTATGTTGTTGTAGGTAAACTTCTTATGGAGAGGCACCCCCACTTGTTTTGGACCACTTGTGTTGCTCATTGCATTGACCTCATGTTGGAGGATCTTGGCAAACTTCCATGGATAAAAATGTGTAGAGCAAAGAAGGAATATTTGTAAATTCATATATAATCATACTTGGGTCCTCAACCTTATGAGGCAGTTCACAAAACAAAAAGAGTTGGTTCGTCCAAGGGTCACCCGCTTTGCAACAAATTTTATGACGTTGCAATCTTTGCTTAAATTCAAGGGCGCTTTGAGACGCATGTTTGTAAGTGAGGAGTGGATTTCATCATCATATGCAAAGAGCAATGCAGGGATAGAGATGGCTATTTCTATTTTTTATGAGAGTGGCTTTTGGCAACTGGCCAAGGATATGGTGGAGGTAATTTTCCTTTTTGTCATCATTTCCATTTCATTTCATCATTTTTGCTCACACTTGTTTAACTTTATGTTCATTGTTCATTTTTTAAAGTAAAGCTTAAAGCTTAATGTTTCTAACTTTCTACTTTCACAATGATTGCAGTTCATAGAGCCTCTTACTAGTCTCCTACGAATTGCTGATGGGGAGAAGCCCGCAATGGAATATATCTATGAGGGCATGGATATGGTGAAAGAGGCCATTAGAAAAAAAATTGCAGGGAATCGGGATAAATATGGTCCCATATGGGCTGTCATTGATCGACGATGGCATAATCTACTTCATAGGCCTATACATGGAGCTGCCCACTTCCTTAATCCAGCATCCCAATTCAGCCCAAGTTTTAAGTTAGATGATGAGGTGTGAAGTGGGTTTTATGATGTTGTAGAGAGAAGTCACTAAATGAATCAGTTGGAACACGTGTAGTCCGTGAGATAGAAATGTTTAGGACTGCACAAGGAGACTTTTTCTCATGAGAATTATGCAAGAAAAATCGGACACTATTGATGCCAGGTAAAAATCTATGATTCTAAAATCTAAATTCTAATTACTAATTCTATTACCATTTTACATTGATAAAGTCAAAGTTATAGAATTGATTTTTAAAATCTCTTGTTTCAGATGCATGGTGGGAGATGTTTGGTAATTCAGTGTCAAATTTACAGAAGATTGCAGTTCGTATCTTGAGCCAGCCATGTAGTGCTTCAGGATGCGAACACAATTGGAGTATGTTCGAGCATATACACTCGAAGAAGCACAATAGGTTGGCAGTGAAAAGGTTGAATGATCTTGTGTTTGTGCATTATAACCTTCGCCTTCGTCATAGACAAATCTTGGGCACTGACACATCTCCTATCATTTTAGAGGTTGATCCACTAGCAAAGTGGAACACTAAGATTGATGATCCTGTCTTCAATGATGAAGACTTGGACTAGGTTGATGAGGTGGGTCGAGAGGCAGAGGCAGTAGCAATGGCACAGGAGAAGGCTAGAGCACGAGGAGACCCAGTGGAAGACGCTGAGGCTAAGAGTGACGGATCTGAGGATGATGAGGATGGTGAGGATGGTGAGGATGCCACTAAGGTTGAGCCTCAAACACAGGGACAGAAGATGGCTGCAAAATCTTCCATGACCTATCTTCGGCGTACACGCAGGAAGACATAGGGCCTTTTATTTTGATATATGTTTTGAACTTTTGATTCCATGAATTTCATATTCCATGATATTGTAGACTTTTGAGTCTTTGACAGTGACACTATTTATAATATTATATTTCAAATTTCTAATGGTGTTATTTAGTAACTAGTTTAAGTTGTTTAACAGTTAACTTATTTCCTTCAGTAATTCGCTTTGCATGTATACTTATGTGATCGCTGTAAACTTGTCTATGTATGCAAAGCAGCTTCTATTTATGTCAATTATTGTGTATTTGATGTTAATTGATTGAATGATGCTTGAAAAAATATTTAAATCTTTAAAAATCTTTGAATTTCTTGAGTTTTTCAATTTGCCGAGTCCGGGAGCCGAGTCCGAGTCCGAGGCGAGTCCGAGTCTAGGAACACTACCTAAAGTCATTTCATTTTTTATTTGGCATTTCACTTTGCTGGTTGAGAAAATTTGCTCCAGCCGCCATAAGGAAAATAGGGGGTTTTGACTGTGGTTTTTGCTGCTGCTCCTTGTGCCACCATGGATGAATGTGGCTGCAAGTTTGAAGGTTATTTGCAGACTTTCTCTTGGAGTTTTTGCTGTCTCAGTCTAGGAGCCGCCATGAGGGTTTTGACCTTGGGAAATCGTTAGTGTTGGCCGCCATGGAAACAAGGGTTTATCTGATGCTTCTCCTCAATATCTTTTTTCCTTTTTTGGTGTTTCTCTCACACCCTCTGATGCCGCCATTACTAGAGTATATTGGGACGAGTTGAGGGTTTCCTTTCTAGAGATTTTTTCTTTCTTACCCAGCCATCATGATCTTCCATGGGTATTTAATCTTCTTACTACCTGTTTAACATGTAATCGAACATAGCATTTGGATTGATATGCATATCCAGTTTTTTTTTCTTTCTCTAATGTATGAAACAAGCTTGATTTTGTTGGCTATTTTCGTAGCCCTTCACTCCTTATGTAAATCCATGTTGTCAGCAAACTTTCATAGCTCTGCTAAACATTTAATGACTGTCAAAGCTTGATCTACACACTGCCTTCTTTCGAAAGCTTCACTCTTAATAACCCAGCATTGACATAAAATATCTGCAATTTCCTTGTTTCAGCCACTTCAGTCTCATAATTCTAAGCTCCTCTTGAAGACGCACCATGAATGTATTATTTTTGTGTATACTCGAACCTTGTGCTGATGTTTTGATATTGGACAGTTCTTGCTATATTTAGATAACTAGCCTTCAAGTATATCAATTGCGATAGTTGCACTGTTAATGATGAATGTTGGGTTAGCTCCATATAAATGATGACAAACCCTAGGATTAGATAAGATGCACTACAAATTCTTTTTATGATGGTAATACTAACATCTGAAGCATATCTATTTTTATAATAAACTGGGCAACATCACACTGAGCACTTTGTTCTTTTCCTTTTAATACAAAGCCTTTCCCAAAGCTATTGTCTTCCTGATATTTGTATTTCCTTGACACTTGAAAATGATAACCTTTACATCACTATTTAAGACCTGCTTCAGCCACTATTGTTACCTTGTATGACACTGTGACTGGATATCATGAAGCGCTGCTCCGTTGAATGTGTAACATTGTTGCTAGTTGTATCTCGTAGCATCCTTTATTTTGTCAATGAGAACTACGGAAAACCATATTAACTTGGTTGGGAATTTTATTCTTTTCCTTAACTGACGTCCCATACTAGAACTATAAGTTTTCTGCAAATTCTAAAGATATAATACTAATGGAGTATTAATACCTTGCTACAAATCGATCTACTACAATTCTGGGTTGAATGTTATTGTTCTGGAAGTCTGCAATAAATTCTGGAAATTATATTTTATTTCTGCACTAAATCGCCAAGGAGTAGATTGCTAGAAGAGCAGACTTAAGATTGTATTGTGTCCTCTATCCACAATCTTGCTCCTACTTATATATTAACCAAGGGTCTTGTCTTTTCATTAGACACACCCCTTCTAGGTCGGCCATCTATGAAACAACCTATTCTTCTACAAATCAGTGCCCTTGTCCATTAACTAATAGTTAATTATTAATTAACTACAATAGTCAAATACAAGGCATATAAATATGCCTAGCAAATCGCCAATCTGTTCTCGGGAGATGTATTTATCATGAGGCCATATATAAAGGAAATTACATGCATTTTAGATCTGTCTAATCTAAAGAATCAGAACATTAATATGATCAAGTTATCAAGATTTAACACTCCCTCTTATTGATGTCAGTTTTGTACCACTACATAACATATAGCAATTGAATACTTGATATAGAATACCAAACACTCAACTCTCTCTTGAAAAGTAAATACTCATGAAGGACATGAGAAAACTCCAAGGTTCCTTACACCTATGGATACTAACTCAGTTATATTAATGTGATTTGTTGGTTAATCACGTAGGCGGGCTTACGTTGTTCATTCAAAGATAACTTGGTGCTACTTCACTTGCTTGACTTGTTCTTTTCTCCTTGATCACTTTCACTTTCAACTACTCCTACCACTAATTGCTTACTACTCTACTACTACTCCTATGAATGAAGAAATTAGCAAATGGACGGGGATCCAACCAAATGAAAGCTTGCCAATGGCGCTACCTCCATTGGTGCAATGATTCAAAGGGATACTCTTTGAATTTTCACACTAACACCTATCTTCCAACCCAACTTGAAGTACAAGCGGAAAGATGAAATGCAAGTAGAACTTGGAAGCGATTGGACTAGATTACCACACAAGGCTTCCTAACAAGCCGCTAGGATGCTAGTGGCCTAGTATATAGATCCCTATCAAACATTCACTAACATCACCAACAACATGAAATGAAATCCTACTTTAATTTGAGAGATGAGAAGAACCATGCAATACACCAAAATGATCATGTATATCCACCATGCAAACCACAACAATGAATAGAAAACAATTTTGATAGTATTTTGGCAACAATTCTCCAACATAACTCTCCTACAAATGAGAACAAATGGCCTTATATAGAGGCTCAAAATTACAACAAGTGGCCAAGATTAAGGGGCAAAATAAAGGGCCAAGATTAAACCTTACAAACCCTAATTAGGGTTACCATCTTTCAACCAATTACATGAGGGCACCAACTTTGTGGGCCAATGAGAAAATTACAATAATTTGTCAACCAATGAGAACATAGGACACTTGGCATGATTTGATTGTATGCACATGAATTGCCACCTTATCAACCTTATCTTATAAATTTATTTAATCCTTGAGATGAGGTGAAGCCTTGGATGCTTGAGCTTGTCCTTAGAAATTCTCATTGCCACTTGAACTTGCTTGTACCTAATGTCCTGACCTTGAAAGGGTGAGGTCTCTATACACTTGGGGTAATCTTGCCTTCGCCTCGGTGGCCTGCCTGGATGTGAACCTTCTTGCAATTTGAGAGCCTTGCTCTTGGCCACCGCCTTGAAATCAAACTTGACCTCTTTCAACCTTTCGTCTCACCTTCCTCCTTCATTATCCCTACCTTCTTTTAACCTTCCTGGTCTTCTCTAACCTTCCTACTCGAATTTGGTTTGCATGCACCCCCCTCTGCTTCAATACTCTTGGGTTATGGGGGAACCTGCCCTGGCCATACTTCCCTCTCAAATCTAACCAAACTAGCTTGCACAAATAGCCAAGCCTCGCCTAGGCTCAAACATCTTCAAATCTCTTCCAATCTGCAATGAAACCTGCCTCCTCCCTAATGTTTTCCTCTCTGGCTAACCCTTGAATGTCCTCAACTGTTCGGACTGCCACAACCTCGCCCCTTGGCATAAGCATCTATCTCAACCACAGTGGTGTAATGCATCTCCCCAAATTTGGATTTGGTTCGACTAGCAAAGCATCATCGACAGCTTTGATATCAAATAGAAGAGGTAGGACCCCATGTAGAATTGCTTCTGATTTTGCACTATCCTAAGTTGCAACTCTAAGTTCTCGCTAATGATTCTAGCCCAATCAAACTTTCTTTTTCCATTTTCAATTCCTTCAATAAAATAGTACATCCAGGTTTCAAACTGCATACCTTGAGCAGAGCCCATGACTCGGTTGAGAAGCACAATAAGATCGCCATACTCTGATTTGAAATCTGACCTAGTGAGCCTTGATGACTTGGTGACTCCCTTGCCTTCGTGTAACCAATTCTGCTTTAGTAGAGCGAGGTAGGCATCCTGACTGTCTTGAAAGAATCTGGCTACTTGATCCATCAACATTACTATCATGCCCTTCTGCTGGGGTATATTGAACGCTTCCTCTACCACCTGCCCGCTGATGTTAGCCAACACCCTCTCTCCTTCATCAAAGATGATGGACTTGGTCACAATATCTAGCCGAGATGCACACTCCATCACCAACTCCGAACAAGGCAAGGTAGGAGGGAAGGCGGCAGCTTGCACAATCCCACACTTGTAGATCTTCTCTACCATAGAGGACTGGCCCCCTTTCAACCTATCTCTCAACTTTATCATGTCCACTGTACCGATGTTGGTGTCACCAACTCGCTTCAATTTTGAGAAGAAGGTGGTCTTGGGCATCATGTCTTCCTTGTCTTTCTTGGTATTCATTCTCTTTGGGTTCTTGCTTGCACTAGCATCTGCCATCCTAACACTTATTTTTGCCCCTTCTTTCTACAGTGAGGTGGGACTACACTTATCTCTACCCCTCCAATCCTAGGGATGGACAAACATATTTCTGCCTTGCCAATTCCTATCACACTACACTTATCTCTGCCTCTCCGCCTAGGGATGGGACTACCACTTATTTCTGCCTCTTCGAAAACTTATGAGATGGACTACACTTATATCTCCCCACTTCGTTCCTAGGGGTGGGACTACCACTTATATCTCCTTTCTCCAAATCCTAAACGGAAACTACTCTTATATCTCCCAACTTCAAGCCTTAGATGAGATGATGAAGTGATGGATGGATGATGCAAGCAAGAAATGGAGGGAAGAACCAATCAAGAACAAGAAAAAAATCTGCTTTATGAACCAGTCTTCACTCTCAATCATGAAGATCGTCTTCTACCACCAAACTATCAACACCAAAGAAGAAAGATAACAATTAAGAATATAGTTCACTCACCAATTTTTTGCAAAACTGTTCCTCAAATTGGCAAGCCTCTTGACAAATCTACAAGCTCTAGACAATCTGTGGTCTCCTCTTTATCAAATAACAGCCTCTCCTCTATAGCGGGTCTTCTTTATTATTAGCAAGCCCATACAAAAATCGCAAGCCTCCTCTATCAAAGTCTCAGCCCTCAAATCAAAGTCTTCTCACTGCCTTCCTCACAAATTTCACTGCCTCTTCTTAGTCACTGTCGCAAGTCACTTCCAAATTATGGCACTAGTCTGCTACCATTCAAACTCGCTGCTCTGCTCCACTCAAATTCGTAGCACTTCCTCACAAATAGCAGGTCTACCATAATAGCAGCCTCCACCCTCCAATTCGCTGCCCTAGACAACTGCTGCTCTTCACAAATTCGTGGCCTCCTTCGAAATCGCAAGTCCTCCAATCTGCCTTAGAACTTTCGCTGCCTCTCCTTAGACAATTTCGCTGCCTTTTAGACAAACTCACTACTTCTTCTATGCTATTTCACTGCCACCTCTATGCTTTGATGGATTGGAAGGAATGGTGAGAAAGGGGGGGGGAGGGACGCTCCTTTATATCAAATTTGCCTCCCACAAGAGGGCCAACCTACCCAAAAAGAAACCAAAATCATCATTAAAAGTCCATAGAAAGGGGGGCCGACCAAGCCAAACAAATTAATTTTTTTTGCAATAAAAAAAAAAGCCACATTAAAATTTTAACAATGCCCAGATTTGTAATTAGCCTAGACCACCATATTGGCCACACCACCATAAAAGGCCCTATTTATTACCCCCAATGCCACATGCCATCATAAAAAGGTCCTAGTCTTTCAAACTTAATGGCCATATTTGTGAATTTCAAAGCAGATTTTCAAATTTGATTACCCAGATTTTATATTTATTGCTCAATTTTTTAAATTTTAGTGCCCAGATTTTCAATTTATTTGCCAAGGCTTTGGTCTAAGTGTCCAGATTTTATATAAAGGGCCAGATTTTCAAATTGTTTTACTAAGGAGGGCCGTAATTTTAACTTCAATGCCACACACCCTAATAAAAGGGGCCAAATTTTCGAATTGCTTGCATATTTATTTGCCCAAATTTTAAATTGGTTCATCAAGGTGATGGGTATAATCTAGTTTCAACTCTCGATTTGGCCAATTAATTTAATTTAGGCCATTTAATTTTTATTTGATCCATTTCAACAGCCAAAATTTGCAAGATTTCCAAAAGACCAAATTCAATCAAATTCGAAAATGAAAGCCAAGCACTTCAATTTCAATAATTTTCAAAAATATCATCCATCTAAGTCCAAAAATTTCGCTAAGGCCTCCAAATACCTAGGTCAAGGAAGAAAATGCCAAGGCTTGTTCGAAAAATGGGGATCCCCATATTCTTTGGGGCAATGGTGTGAAAATCTCACAACACCTCTTAACTTGATAATATAAATGAGAGAAACATATCTAACAACATCGTTACGATGACTAAGCATAGATTTGTACTCTATCTATCTAATTCTTCCAAGCATGTAGTATCATGGTACACATGATACTTGTCATATTACTAAACCTGTAATATGAATTATCACTAATACTTGTGATAACAGTATTACATGTGATGCAATACACAGGATAAAATCCGGAGAATGATTAAATTATTCCTTTATCCAAATTGTGACTCATAGGCGCTGACAAGCCTATATCACAATATGATCCTGAATTAAGATCTGCCAGTACACAGGATAAAATTTGGAGAATGATTAAATTCTTCCTTTATCCAAATGTGACTCATAGGCATAGAAATGTCTATATCACAATATGATCTTTAATTCATCCAAATTTGCCAGTAGTTCCCTACTGTTTTAGAACATTATCTCAGAGATCGTCATCTCATATAATGTCTATTCATTATCACAGAGATCGTCACCTCTTTAGATAATAAACACAAATGGTGAAGCCCATAACAGTCAATAGCCTAACAATAATAATTTAACACAAAATTATTTTATTAATAATCAAATAATACAAATGAGTTATAATTCAACCATACCAAGTCTTTTTCTAAAGTGATCTATCTTCACTCGAGAGAGAGGTTTGGTAAGAATATCTGTTGTCTGATCTACAGTACAAATGTATCTTAACTTGACAGTATTCCTGTCTACCATATCTCTTACATAATGGTAAGGAATATATTTCCTGTCTACCATATCTCTAAGCCAAACTGCTTCTCGAGAAGCCATTGCAGCTGCAATGTATTCAGCTTCTATGGAACTCTGTGCTACTGATGTCTGCTTTCTGCATATCCATGATATCATCGCTGATCCTAAACTGAAACAGCATCCTAAAGTGCTTTTCCTATCAGTAACACTTCCAACCCAATCTGAGTCTGTGAATCCATGTAAGTCCAAGTCAACTTTCTCATACTTGAGCCCAAGGTTAAGAGTGCCTTGTAAGTATCTCATAATGTGTTTGATTGCAACCAAGTGAATCTCCTTTGGTTCACACATAAACTGACTTAAGGCATTAACTGCATAGCAAATATCAGGTCTTGTATTTACCAAGTACATGAGAGACCCAATCATCTGGTTATAAAGAGTAGAATCTATGAAGGGCGATTCTACTGCTGCTTCCTTAAGTTTGTGTAGGTTAGTCTCCATTGGAGAAGACATAGGTTTGCAGTTCCACATTCCAAATCTCTTCAAGATGTCTAATGTATACTTTCCTTGATTAAGTATGATGTTGTCAGAGTTTTGCCATACTTCCAATCCTAGGAGGTAATGGAGTCCTAAATCTTTCATATCAAATTCTCTGATTAGATCTTTCTTGCATTGATCTATAAGATGATCATCACCTGTTATTAGTAAATCATCAACATATAGTATCAAAATTATCATATCATCTTTATCCTTTTTATAATAGAGATTTGGATTAGCTTCACTCTTGGAGAATCCTAAACTGGTGAGATACTTATCAATTCTTTCATACCATGCCCTTGGAGCCTGTTTAAGCCCATAGAGAGCTTTCTTGAGCCTGCAAACAAAGACTTTAGGGTTATGAGTTTCAAATCCTTCAGGTTGTTCCAAATATACCTCTTCAGTAATCTTTCCATTCAGAAATGTTGTTTTCACATCCATCTGATGTACTTTCCATCCCTTCGATGCTGCAATAGCTAGGACTGCTCTTACAGAGGTGTATCTGGCAACTGGAGCAAAGGTTTCTTCATAATCAATTCCCTCCTTCTGAGAGAATCCTATGGCTACAAATCTGGCCTTATATTTTTCAATGCTACCGTCAGCAACATGCTTGATTTTAAATATCCACTTAGAAGAAACAACAGATTTTCCCTCGGGCCTTGGAACAATTTCCCAAACATCATTCTTAATAATGGATTGGTATTCTTCTGTCATAGCATCCTTCCAAGCTATATGTTTAATAGCATCTGAAACATTGGATGGTTATGATTTAGATAAATCACTCATGTTTGCAGCATAGCTAGAGAATCTTTTGGGTCTTTTGCTTTCTCTGAAGGTTCCTTCTGGTGCAAAGAAGTCTTGTGCTTCTTCTATAGTCTTAGAGGCCCAAAGTGGTCTTTTCTTAGGATTTTGAGTTTCCTCAAGATTAAGATTTTGAATTTCACCTTCAATTTCTTCAATGTGCTCCCTCTGAAACTCAAGTTCATGATTTTCTTCAGAACTAGGTATTGTTGATGTGAGTTTTGTACCACTACATAACATATAGCAATTGAAATACTTGATACAGCGTATCAAACACTCAACCCTCTCTTGAAAAGTATATAAGAATACTCCAAGGTTCCTTACACCTGTGGATACTAACTCAGTTATAATGATGTGATTTGCTGGTAATCACTTCGGCGGGCTTACGTTGTTCACTTGATGATAATGGGATTTAGCTTTGCAATGTATATTCAATGATTTTCCAATTTATATCACTTCCAACTTTGCTCTTCAAACTTTTCAAACTTCAACTTCTCAACTTCAACTACTAAGCTATTGATTACTTCTACTACTACTCCTATTGAATGGAAAGATTGGCAAATGGACGAAGATCAAACCGAATGAAAGCTTACCAGCGGCACTACTTCCATCAATGCAATGATTCTAAGGGTTACTCTTAGGGTTTTCACACTAACACCTATCTTCCAACCCAACTTGAAGTACAAGCGGAAAGATGAAATGCAAGTAGAACTTGGGAGCAATTGACTAGATTACCACACAAGGCTCCTTGACAAGCCGCCAAGATGCTAGTGGCCTAGTATAAGATCCTCATCAAACGTTCACCAACATCACCATTACAACTAACCATTTACTTCTATTCTAACAACATGAAATGAAATTCTACTCTAATTTGAGAGATGAGAAGAAACATGCAATACACCAAAATGATCATGTATATCCACCATGCAAGTCACAACAATGAATAGAGAACAATTTTGATAGTATTTTGGCAACAATTCTCCAACATAACTCCCTTTACAAATGAGAACAAATGGCCTTATATAGAGGCTCAAAATTATGACGAGTGGCCAAGATTAAGAGGCAAAATCAAGGGCCAAGATTAAACCCTACAAACCCTAATTAGGGTTACAAATTTTCAACCAATTACATGAGGGCACCAACTTTGTGGGCCAATGAGAAAATTACAATAATCTGTCAACCAATGAGAACATAGGACACTTGGCATGATTTGATTGCATGCACATGAAATTGCCACCTCATCAACCTTATCTTATAAATTTATTTAATCCTTGAGATGAAGTGAGGCCTTAGATGCTTGAGCTTGTCCTTAGAAATTTTCTCACCACCACTTGAACTTGCTTGTACTTGATGTCTTGACCTCGAAAGGGTGAGGTCTCCATACACTTGGGGTAATCTTGCCTTGACCTTGGTGGCTTGCCTAGGTGTGAACCTTGTGCAATTTAAGAGCCTTGCTCTTAGCCACCGCCTTGAAATCAAACTTGACCTCTCTCAACCTTTCAATCACTTTCCTCCTTACTTCAATACTTTGCCATTTTTTAACCTTCCTATTTGGATTTGAACTGCATGCATGCATCTTTGTTTCAATAACCTTGGGTTTTGGGGCACCTGCCCTCACCACATCTCCTTGATTGTCCACAATCCACCCATCATTGAGTTCATCAACTACTTTCATCAATGCCTTCCTCCTTGGTTAACTCTTGACTGCCTTCAACTATTCGAACTGCCACAACCTTGCCCTTTTGGCATAAGTACTTGCCTCAACCATAGTGGTGCAATGCATCTCCCCAAGATTAGATTTGGTTCGACTGGCAAAGCATCACTATTAGTCTTGCACCCGAATTGAAGAAGTAGGACCCCATGTAGATTTGCCCCGATTTTGTACTATCCAAGTTGCAACTCTAAATTCATGCTAATGATCCTAATCCAATCAATTTTCCTTAACCATTCTCAATCTCTTCAATAAAATAAAACATCCAAGGATCAAACTGTGTACCTTTAGCATAGCTTGGGATTTGACTGAGAAGCACGATGAAGGCGCTGCACTCTGATTTGCAATCTGACTTTGTGAGCCTTGATGACTTGATGTAACCAATTCTGTCGTATCATGTCTGCTGCTGGGGTAGACTGAACACTTCCTTGCACAAATCCATACTATTTGATCCTCTTTGCCACAGGTGACTGGCTGTCTCTCAACCTCTCTCTTCATTGAATCATATCAAAGGTACCAATGTTGGTGTCTCCAACGTATTTCAATTTTGAGCGGAAGTTGGAATTGGGTATCATGACTTCCTTGTCTCCTATTTCAGCATTAATTCCTTTGGGTCACTTGCTTGCATTAACATCAGCCATCCTAAACACTTATCACTCCCCGCCTTTTCTACAATGCTGGTGAAACTACACTTATCACTCCAATCTTCGCCTAGGGGTGGAATACTACACTTATCACTCCCCGCCGATACCTTAAGATGGACTACACTTATCACTCCAATCTTCTCCCTAAAATGAGATGCAATAATGCAATCTACACTTATCACTCCCCACCTTTGCCTTAAGATGGACTACACTTATCACTCCAATCTTCGCCTAGGGGTGGAATACTACACTTATCACTCCCCGCCGTTACCTTAAGATGGACTACACTTATCACTCCAAATCTTCGCCTAAGATGAAATGCAATGATGAAATGCAAGCGAGAACTTGAGGGAAAAAAGCCAATCAAGACAATCGAGTATTCTACTTAATATCCAAATACCTAACTCTACTCTTGAAATTAGTTTTCAACACCTAAACTAGCACCAATGAAATGAAAGCAATTAAAGAGAGAGGAAAAGATAGGCCACTCACCAACAAGGGCTAGGAATCCTTTGTCTATGCAATTAGCTGGGCTTGATCTTCAAAATCTTCTATCTCCACAAGAAAATCTCCCCTTCTCCAATTCACTCTCAAAATCTGATTGCTATGAATCTTCTATCAATAAATTCTTCTATTACAAATCTGATTTGCCTCAACTCAAGCTTCTTCTCTTCATCAAACTCTCCAATTTTCGAATTTGCTTTTCGGATCTGCTTTTTCGGACTGCTTTTTCGCTCTACTTTTTCAGACTGCTTTTTCGGACTGCTTTTTCGCTGCCAAGAGAAAAGGAGAGAAGTGAATGAGATGGTGAAATGAAGTGGGGGAGAGCTCCCCTTATATACCAACTTTTGCCTCCAAAAAAGCAAGGCCGACTTTGTAGGAGGAGGGAAAAACAAAAAATTAAAATTGCCAAATTAAACATGAATTAAATGAAATAAATTGCCCAGCCCTAGGGGATTTTATTTTAATTTAAAATTGGGTCAACCTAGTGCAAAATTATCGGTTTAAATTAGCCAAATCCGAAATTATCATAGGCCCTAAAATTGAAATTTTGAAAAAAGGTCATTTAGGCCTCCAATATAGCTTTAAACCCTCCCCATTGTGGACCCAATAACTTGCCTTGAATTTCACACCTCCTAGGCCTTAAAATACGTTGAATTTAACACACAAAGGGGCCCAATTTAAATTTCTAAATTACAAACACTTAGCCCAAAAAATATGATTTTAATGCATTTAATCATGACAACCAAAATTAATTTTTTATTATTTTGCAATTTATTATCTCTATTTGGCAATTAAACTCAAATTTGGCAAATTTATCCTTTTTTATTTTTGCAATTTATTATCTCTAATTGGCAACTTTAAATTTATTCTTTAATTTCCATTTTTCTCCACCAAAAAAAATTTACAAGATTTTCCCAAAAAATATCCAATTTCACAATTAAATTTTGAAAATCTCGAGTTCTTCAATTTCATCAATTTTCAAAATTCATCTTAGTCTGAAAATTTTGCAAATTTGCCCTGCCAGATATTATTCTAACATTGAAAAGAAAATGTTCTCATTGAATTTCATTTGGCTTAAAGACAAAATCGACCATTTAAGAAAATCAACATTTCGCACAAGGTGAAAACAAGCAATACCCCCCCAGGCACTTTAAAAACATCCAAGGTGTAAAATTCTCATTCCAAAACCTCTAGATCGCCCAAAATTCGCTAAGGCACCCAAACTCTTGGATCTAGGAAAAATTGCCAAGGCTTGCTCAAAAAAAATGGGGGTCCCCAAATTCTTTGGGGCGATGGTGTGAAAACCTCACAACAAGTATATGTGAAGGATCTTCAGAACTTAGGGCTCTTTTGAATGCTAAATCTTCTTCAAATATTACATCCCTACTAAGTTCAATGTTTTTCTGACTAGGTATGTAAACCCTATATGCTTTGGATGTTTCACTGTATCCAACAAAAATACTCTTATGCCTGAAGGTTCAAATTTAGTTCTTTTCTCATTAGGAATATGAATGTAAACAGGACACCCAAATATTCTAAGATGACTAATATTTGGTTTAGAATTAGAGAAGACTTCCTCGGGAGTTTTATCTCCGAGGTGGGAGTGAGGGCATCTGTTTTGAATATAGACAGCAGTACATGTGGCTTCTACCCAAAGATAGAATCCTAAAGTTTGGTCAAGTAGCATAGCTCTTGCAGCTTCCACAATTGTCCTATTCTTTCTTTCTGCTATCCCATTTTGCTAAGGATTGTAAGGAACAATACACTCCCTCTTAATCCCTGCTTCTTTACAAAAATCCTTAAACAAATCTAAAGTATATTTCCCTCCATTATCAGTCCTAAGAGTTTTAATTTTGCGTCCTGATAGATTTTCAGTTAAGGATTTGAATTCTTTAAATCTTTTAAGGATTTCTTCTGATTCTTTACATTTCAAGAAGTAAATCCATGTCTTCCTAGAGAAGTCATCCATAAAGAGTACATAGTACAAAAATCCTCCGAGAGAAGGAACAAACATAGGTCCTCGTAAATTTGAGTGGACTAATTCTAAAACATTGTTAGTTTTTCTAGTGCTATTTTGAAATGGACTTTTGGTGTTCTTACCTAGTGCACATCCTTTGCATATGCTTGAATGATCTTTGTTCAACTTAGGTAAACCAATAACCATCTTCTCCATAGTTGATAAGGCTTTGAAGTTTAGGTGCCCTAACCTTCTATGCCATACTTTGTTTATATCTGCAGCTTCATGAACTAAGGCTTGAATAGGTTCCAAACATAGTTCATACAAGTATCCCTTCCTTTGACCAATCAATTTTGATTTCTTAATAGAAGAGTTTTTAGGCCAAGTCATTACCTTTCCATCCATAAATGCTACCTTATATCCATTATCCTCAAGTGCTGTGACAGAAATTAGGTTCCTCTTGATTCCAGGTACATATAGTACTCTTTTGAGGTGTAAGGAGATGCCTGATTTTAGTTTTAAGGTGCAGCTTCCAACTCCTTTGACTGGATGTGCAGAACCATCACCTATGGTAACTTCTTCATCGGTTTCCTCTGTCATTGAATCCAATACTTCTTTATACCCCGTAATGTGTCTGGATGATCCACTATCAATTAGCCAAGAGTTGAGTTTGCTAGATACATCATTTGATAGTGTTGAATACAATACATAATTTTCAGGATCATAGTCTTCTTTTGTCTTAGTTACCTCTGTGAAATTTACTTGTTTCATATTTTTAGAGCAATTTGACTTATAATGTCCAAGTTTCTCACATTTGAAGCATTTGACTTTAGATATGTCCCTCTTGAATTTGTTATTGCCTTGAGGGGCCTTCTTCTTAAAGTGTTTCTTCTTTCCTTAGTAGGAATTTGTGTTGAGAACATGAAGTTCTTCATCTCCAGTTTTCGATTTCAGTCCTTTCTTAAGTTGCCTAGATTCTTCTTGAAGGCAATCTCCTTTAAGTTTGTTGAAGTCTGGGAGTTTGTCTCTAGCACTTACTCCTTGTGAGAATGTTTCCCATGAATCCGGTAACCCATCTATAGCCATAAGTGACAGCTCTTTGTCTTCAATTATGGTCCCTATACTTGCAAGTTCATCTCTTAGACTAGCCACCCTTAAGAAGTATGAATTCATAGATTCTCCCTTATTTTTATATGATTTAGTTGCCTTTTCAGTGCAAGGGTTCTAGTTGCATTGTTAACCTCATATGCATTTATTAATGCACTCATCATATTAAATGATGTCTGATGTTTCATTAGCATAGGTACTATTTCATTTTTAACTCCATCTAATATGATTTTCATGGCTTTCCTGTTTCCTTTAATCCAGTTAGTTTTATGAGGATCAGCATCAGGTTGCTTGAATTCCTTATCAACAAACTGTATTACATCATTGTCTTCAAGAGCCATCATAATTCTGAATTTTCATGCAATGAAGTGTTCTTTTCCATCAAACCTATCTTCGGGTCTGATTACATTGGCCATTGAAGGTATAAGGATGTTGCTTAGATATTTTCAAATCTGATTGTCAATTTGCAGAGCCTAGGTTCGACAACCTGGCTCTGATACCATGTAAGTTTCCTGCAAATTCTAAAGATATAATACTAATGGAGTATTAATACCTTGCTGCAAATCGATCTACTACAATTCTGGGTTGAATGTTATTGTTCTGGAAGTTTGCAATAAATTCTGGAAATTATATTTTATTTTTGCACTAAATCACCAACGAGCAGATTGCTAGAAGAGTAGACTTAAGATTGTATTGTGTGTCCTCTATCCACAATCTTGCTCCTACTTATATATTAACCAAGGTCTTGTCTTTTCATAAGACACACCCTTTCTAGGTCGGCCCTCCATAAAACAACCTATTCTTCTAGGAATCGGTGCCCTTGTCCATTAACTAATAGTTAATTATTAATTAACTACAATAGTCAAATACAAGGCATATAAATATGCCTAGCAAATCGCCGATCTATTCTAGGGAGATGTATTTATCATGAGGCCATAGATAAACGAAATTACATGCATTTTAGATTTGTCTAATCTGAAGAATCAGAACATTAATATGATCAAGTTATCAGGATTTAACAAGAACTCTGTAGTTACATATGACAACTTGTAATAGCAACACATTGGACCATTCTGATATAGTTGTTGTTCAACGTCTGGCATTCTTTAATTTTAGTCATTTTCATGACGATATGACCTTTTCTATCACCAAGCTAAACTTTGAATTCTTTACTATTGCCCTGCTACTTTCTGAAGACACGAGACTTAGAAGATTAATGTCCTAATCCTGCAGCATACTGATTGCACCTTCTCCTATCACCAAGCTGAATCTGAACTTAGTTACTTATGCGTATTTTTTATTTGATTTTGGCTGCCCTTCATGTTCTACAGCCAAATGCCTGATTGTTTGATTGGATGATATACTAGTATTTTCTGAGAGTTCTTGTAGCACCTGATTTGATTATCTTATGTCGTATGCCACTGTTAGGATACATAAATAGTAACCAGTTGTGTTTTATACGATAAAAATATCATCAAATTGATTTACATTCTATAGACTTGACTTTACCTTCACCCTTTATCCTTGAGATTAGTTTCACTTTATTGCATTATTTTTGTTTGATTAAATGAAAGCGTAAGATTAATACTTCATATCTATAACTTGTCTCTCAATGGCATGTTGGGCTCGAACCCTTGTGGGAGCCACATTTACGTCCACATGCCATTGAGAGACAACTGTGACTGCACAAGAACCAAACATGTTAGGAATCAATGTTGACATAGCTTAGTTGTGATTGGTAAAGTCATTGGCAAACATTAATCCCACCGGAACACCGGTACACCACATCGGTACTCTTAATTATGAACCAGTGGACTAAACAAGGAAGCGGTGTACTTTGTCGGTCACGCTTATACCAGTGTAGGTTATACCAACCGGTCATAGGGGAAACACACAGGGAACAGATGACTAACCGGGTACAAGTTCTTACCGATTAAGTGCATGATAATCCGAACCGGATTATAAGGAGCGCTCTCAGTAAAACTAAAGTTAGCTTTTTCAGTGGAACTAGAGTTAGCTTTGTTTTATCTACAAGTGTTTCAAGGTAAATTCAGGATCAGTTTGCAAGCTTTTTATTCAAGGGTGTTGCATGCGTGATTTATGAGAGAGTTTACAGCTTGGCGGAACTATGAAAAGTATTTTTAATAAGATTTATTTCTTATAAATACAGGTCATAAGGCATGAAAGTAGTGTTGTTGAATATCAAAAGCAGGAGAGCGATATCTTCTGAGAGGAGCTACAGTCACGAGAGGTGATAGATAGAGAAAGGTTCAATAGTCAAGCAGAGCAAAGCGGAACAGGTATGATATGATTAGACAGAAAGTGTCATCATAAGATCATTGCTTTAGATTGTGAAGCATATTCAAATCCCTTAATCAGGGTGAACCCTAACAGGATCTTTGTATAAATCCCTTTACCAGGTAACATCTTTGTTGGTGTTGAAAGTCCTCTTACAAGGCGACTCCTAACAGGGTCAAGATCTTAACAGGTCTTCTACCAAATCCCTTAACCAGGTAGCACTCTTACCAGTGCTTTGTAAGCTTCTAACAGGGCATCTTTATTACTGCAGTAGTAAAGTTGTGGGTTCTGTCCCACCATGGTTTTCTCCTTCTAACCGAGGGTTTCCACGTATATATGTTGTGTTGACCTATGCATTTCAATTTTTGTTTATGAGTGTTGTTATATTCTTTAAATCTGCAAGAATATATATATAGAAGAATAAATTGAAGTAGAAATTGTATTTACTGATTCACCCCCCCTCTCAGTAACCGGTTAGGATTAACAATCAATCTGTACATTTTGGCTTTGAATCATGTATATGTGTATGGGCAGATGTAGGTGAGATAGGACTCGTCATTGCTTAGGTCCTTTGGATCTAACGTTTCTTTTTTGCAATTGTTTTAGGATTATAGGCAGCGAGGACATGGAACAAGGGACAGCGAGGACACAACACACCAGACCAGCAAACCTCAGTCAGTCATTCAGGCAATGGCTGGCCCCTTTCACCCAAATCTATTTCTTGTTTTACATATGCATATATGTTGTTTAAATTCAAAATGCATGAATTTTCCTAGCTTGTTTCACGGCTTGTGTGAAGCATAAATACAAACTTTGATGAATGAAAATCACATTTTCGGAAAAGATTTGCAAAGAGTTATTTTTTTGTTATGATCTTTTCTTCATGAAATGTAATAAATCAATTCATGAAGTGATTCAAAATTATGCATTTGATATTGAAACACAAAATACAACAAAACTAGAAAGTACCTTATTTGATCTAAAACACAAAGGCTCCATCAAATTGAGCCTGTAGGTGGAAATTTGATAACAATAACATCTCCCAAATTCTATACACAATGAGCTTCAGTGTCTTGATCCTTCCATAATCTAATTTAATACTTTTGTGTTCTATATTTTGCAACAATATATACGGATATGGGTTTGTTAGTTATTTGTTTGGGTTGCAGGTGCTCTTAAACCATTAGGGTTCGGGTTCTTGGCATTGGCTTCAGGGATCATTTGCAAGCAGGTAAAGGATAGAATCCATTGAAGAAGGGCCAAATATCCAACCCTAGGCTCCACACAATTGTCCACTACCCTAATAAGGTTCTTCTCAATTAGGTAAAAAGAATTATAGGTAAGAAAGGATTAAGGGATTCTGGGATACCAAGGTCTCAAGGAATGATTATTGCTTATTTCTATGAGAATTTGAGTTGTATCATCCATTCTGCAGAGGTTTGAAGTTAGTTGGAAATGCTTCTCCTAGTCCAGACAATGTGAAAGAAGTAAATGGATTTGAAGGAAGGAGTGGCTGCTGGCCGTATGGGTGATGCAACTGGCTCTGTAGGTTTAGTGGGCAGGAACAGAATGCTATGAAGACAGAGATTGGGCAGCTTTCCCAGGATTTGGTTACTTTAACTGCCTTTTGCCAGGATGTCTGCACTGTAATTAAGCATCTGCTGATCTCCCACCATCAAGGTGCTTTGGAGGTATTGAGCACCTACTTCAATCCAATCTTGGATGATGGCAATTTGACTAGGGCTGCTAAGAGGGTGGAGCTTATCCATGGAGTAAAATTTGCAGTTTTAGATGATCCCTCCTGCGACGGGTATATGAAAATGAGGTCAATTGTTGTGGCTGCAGGAGGTTGGACAGCAAATTTGTATAACAGGATGTCTGAGGAGGTGGTTCAGTAAGGTGTTGGGAATAGGGAAGTGCCTGAACTTCTGTGATATCTTTTGTTTTTCACTTTTTCCCTTTTTATATGCTTTGTTTCATAATGTTTTTTGCTTCTGCTTTAGGGCCTGCTGCACTCCTGCTTAACTTGTCAGCACAGCCATTTTGGTATGGTTTGTGGGTATTTGCTCTTTGTTCATTCCTTGGGCTGTGACCGTTGATGTGGCTGCTGAAGGCTGGGTAGCTAAACCATGTAACAGGATGTCCAAGAAGGTAGCTGAGTAAGGTGTTGGGCATTGGAAGCTTCTGAATTCCCATGAACTCCCATGATGTGCTTTTTTGTTACTGTTTTTCGCTTCTGCTATAAGCCTGCTGCACCCCTGCATGGATTGTCAACACAGCCATTTTGGTATGGTTTGCAGTTATGTTTCTCTTGTTCATTCATTGGGCTGGGGCCATTGTTGTGGCTGCCAGATGTTGGGGAGCAAAATCATATAACAGGATGTCCAAGGAGGTGGCTGAGTAAGGCATTGAGCATTACAAAGCCCCTGAACTCATTATATTATTTGTGTTTTCCTGCATTCTTTTTGTATGCTTTTCTGGTTAGTGTTTTTGCTTCTGCTTTAGGCCTGCTCCATCCTGTGTGGAGCTCTCAACACAGGCCATTTTGGGATGGTTTATAATTATGTTGCTCTTGTTCATTCACTGGGCTGGGGCCCATTAATACTCCAAAAAAAAAAGCCAAAAAGAATATGAGGAATGACCTAAATTAGCACTGACCACAAAGAATTGAATATTCAATCTTCAAAAAGTAAAGGGATTCTGAAGTGTAGGCAAAACAACTCCATATTCAACATCTACCAAAAGAGAAATATCAGTGATTGTCCTGAAGAATGAGAATTCCAAACTCTTTTTCTTTTTTGGTTCTCAGTAAACAATGCCAGAATCAGACAAACAAAAAGAAAAAGTGGGCATCACATCATGATCAAAATGGTCTAGCAAAATCTGTACTCTGCTGCATGTCATTACATTTGTGCATCTGAGATTCAAATGCCTTTGACATCTTCTATCTAAGCCTGAGGTATAATAATCTCTAATTTGAAGAATATGTTGCACTTGTTTATAAGCTACTTGACAGGAAGTCAACAGACATTGAACCAATCCTTAAACTAATCGGAAAAACTGCAACAATATTGATCTTAATCTAACATTTAAAAAACATTAAAATGTCCAGATTGATGCTTAGTACAAGGAATTATGTAGTCACAATTCATATAGCATGTTTGTTCTGAATAATATGGGAAAGGAACAAAAAAGGAAAAGAGACGTGTAATAACAATGTTATTCCAAGTAATAACTATTACATCCAACTTTAACCAAAAACAAGGAGTTTGAGTGTTTGGAGGGTTTGCTTCAGGAGATTGATAACTTCAGAATATCTAGAAAGGTACTTCACGTGGGCACTATTCAAATAAAACCGTTGAAAACAAATGCCCATTGCATTTTTATCTTGAACATTTTCTGATTTAATTAAATATTTACAATTACAATACATTTGGCATCATATTAGGATCTTGTATAGGTATGAATATTTATTCATTACAATGTGCAGAAATAAAGTTTAAAGCATAACTATTTATATCAGTGACAGAAAAGTTTTACCTGCTTCAAGCACCAACGCATCTGGTGTGATGCTATGATTGCAGAAGATTTTGATGCACTGGGAAGGAATTCATCCATGCCATCATCTTTATAGTTACTGCAAGTACTTTTAATTGCATCTTTCAACAAGGGCAATGTTATGGGCATTAATTCTAGGATTAATCTCTTATCATAACTTATTTTGGTCAAATTCAAACTCTTATCACAATATGAGGTTTGGTAACTGGTAGAAACTTTAATTAGATTTTGCTCCCGATCAGAATAAACAGTTTTTGATAAATCCATGATTGCCTTTGCTGCAAAATCAGACAAATCATTTGGTATCCATGACATCATAATCCCAGCATCATCATCGGCAGATGCAAGTGCTGCACAGCATAAGAAGAAGTTTGTAATGTCTTGTAATTCTACACTGTCCTTCTCCAACCACTTCCCATCCTTTGCTGGTAAAAGAAGATTGAGAGCAGACTTTATTTCTGCACTTTTTTCGTCAACAATATTATGTTGAGTTGTTGCCAACATCTCCCATAATTGACTGGATAACCTGATGCATCAGAATTGTGAGTTAGGAGCCAGAAAAGAGGAGCAGCAGCTTGTGAAAAAAAATTACTATGGTACCAACCAGAATTTTCAATCTAGAATGTAAATAACATAGGACTTCAAATTTCAACCTATTGCATGACAGAATCTGCCATAAATTATGTTCTCATCATTTGCTACACGATGGAGCAAAAACTGATATTTTAAGAAACAGTTTCTCCTAGTTTCGGGCCATAACTAATTTTCAGAAATAATTTATAAAATACCTTATTTAGATAGTAGAAATCAATATTTATAATCTTATAATTCCATAGCGCTTGAACTAATTATATCAATAGGCATGTTTGTATCTCCAATTTTAAGGGGAATAACGGTGACTGCAAAAATGCTGTTCCTCCATTCTTCACAAGGCAATCTGGAATTGGCAGCTACAGAGCAAATGTTAAAAAAGTGCAGCTTTATACCACTGACAAAGAGTTGACAGCTCTTGTGTCTTTTAAGATTTCTTCAATGTCTATCAGGATAAACCCGAATTGTCTGTAGAAGTACAAGTTAATCTCCTAACTGTTTTCCTCCCAATTGCTCCATCATCTAGGAAGATTTCTTATGTGTGGAGTTGCAACTAATTGACCATTCGAACAAAAATTGCGAAAAAAGTCAAGAAATTAAACTGTCTAAATAATACTGCTCTACACGCCCTGATCTGCATACAGTAATATCAGTAAATAGATCCCAATGCATGGATCCATTGATTCTCCCAGAGACCTCTTCCTCACCCACACCTCCCTGAAACTTATATTTCATAGTATTACATACAGAACTGACAAAGTATAAAATATGCTCAGACAAGAGAGGAAAAGTGGAAAAAAAATAGCTCAGAAAACATTTGTGATCTTACCTAACTTATATTATCATCCAACCAGGATAGGTAGTGTCAATGGTTGTGAGAATCAAGCTTTGGGATCATTTTCATGTTGCATAGATCCTTCTTCTATAAAGAACTAATGTGGCTTCTACAAACTTCAACAATAATTAATAGTAAACGGAATCTACAATCTCTGTTGATAACGTGTCTCCAGGAGCAAACTCTTCCATGCAGCTTTTGATCCATAAGGACCACAACAAATAGTTGACTAATAATTATAATCTGCTGAAGAGAGGCCCTATGTACCCTCCATCTAGATCTTTGAGTTAAATAAACGGGCAACTCATGCAACTACATTTTTAACATTTCGATCATTAAGGGCCATAATAAAAATAATCTGCTGAAGAGAGGCTCTATGTACCCTCCATCTAGATTTTAAGTTGAACAAGCAGGCAACTTGTGCAATTGACTTTATTTTTCAAAGCCTGTGAAAATCAACCCTCTCCTGAATTGTTTTTGAATCCTATGACCATCTCTCTATGAAGAGTGTGATTGTCTTTGGTTCCTAGCAGGGCTGACCTCTTTCTTCAACCCTCTTTGATATCTAGATTGATTAACTTGAGTATTTTCTTGGCCAACATATTCAAGCGGATGATGGTTGCCTACTGCACTGTGTTTTGATAGCTATATTGCTGGCTTTGAAAAATAAACCCTCTCCTGAATTGTTTTTTAATCCTATCATTGTCTCTCTACGAAGAGTGTGATTGTCTTTGGTTCCTAGCAGGGCTGACATCTTTCTTCAACCCTCTTCGATATCTAGATTGATTAACTTGAGTATTTTCTTGGCCAACATATTCAAGTGGATGATGGTTGCCTACTGCACTGTGTTTTGATAACTATATTGCTGGCTTTGAAAAATAAACCCTCTCCTGAATTGTTTTTGAATCCTATCATTGTCTCTCTATGAAGAGTGTGATTGTCTTTAGTTCCTAGCAGGGCTGACCTCTTTCTTCAACCCTCTTCGATAGCTAGATTGATTAACTTGAGTATTTTTTTGGCCAACATATTCAAGTGGATGATGGTTGCCTACTGCACTGTGTTTTGATAACTATATTGCTGGCTTTGAAAAATAAACCCTCTCCCGAATTGTTTTTGAATCCTATCATTGTCTCACTATGAAGAGTGTGATTGTCTTTGGTTCCTAGCAGGGCTGACCTCTTTCTTCAAACCTCTTCGAAATCTAGATTGATTAACTTGAGTATTTGCTTGGCCAACATATTCAAGCGGATGATGGTTGCCTACTGCACCGTGTTTTGGTAACTATATTGCTCTTTGCCAATGATGATAACCTTTCTAAGAGTCATGACTTTTGCCAACTTGTGGTGAACCTAAATTTTGACCTCGTGACCAAGCTTAAAAGTAAATTCTAACTTGCCAATCCACCTACGCCCCATCCCATATATACCTATATATTATAAAAACTCAGCACAACAAACTAGTGGGTTGCATTTTTAGCCCCGGTAATTAAAAAAAAGCTGCAATTAAAAAAAATCTGAAGCGAAGGAAAGAACAAGAAAACCCAGTAGAAATTTAACAAATAAAATCCAGATATTAAGAGTAAGCAAAAACAAATTTCTAATACTAACAGTAAAAACAAACTAATTACACCCGTTCAATAGCCATAAAACTAAAGTAGAATGTAGCTGGAATTATGAAAATCCAAAAAGTGAGGATGCATGTAATCAAATATTATAGTGATCTGCAGAGCCTCTTGATTAAAGAGTTTACTTACCGTATAAGTTTTTGTCGGAGATTTGTACGGGCATCTATTCCTTTGTCTTCTTTGCTTTCCAATTGCTCGGCTGCATAGATTACTTTCTCCATAATTCACCGCCCCTATGTATACTTCGGATGTTGAATTGTCTGTAGCCGGAAAGCGGTCGCAAATCACTCGGGGCTAACTCAATATCTTACTTAGTTAAATCCAATAGTTTACTCGTCAGAACTGATGCCCTAGTTTGCCCTGTCGCCCCAACAAGAGTTTGGCTGTTCCACCGCCCTTCAATGCATCATAAAATTGGTTTTTCTAAGATCTCGAACTTGGGCAAAGCACAATTAGAAAGAGGAATATAAGCCTTACGTGTTTGTAGCCGTTGGTTTTACAGCAATAAAAGCAGAGAAATTTTAAATTTTGCTTCTGCCGTTCCAATTTTTCCAAATGCAGTGCTGTGTATTTCACTGCGCCGAAATGTTGGTCGGATATTCTAAAATATTTAATTTATCAAAAAATGAAGGATTTTAATGACATTTATGAGATTGATCAGTCTAAGGGACCACGGATTCACAGTCTTGAACTATTTTCATATTTTTTTCATTTTCTATGGATCTTAAGACAATCAAATTAGCAGTTTGGTTGATCTTATTCTTTTCGAATAAATTGTGAATGTTGTTGACTTTCATGATGATTTTGTATTGAGCACGGATGTCTTCATATTCTGTGAGAAAGTGTCATTCTGCCTCAATTGCACCCATCTTGCAAAACATGCAAGTCCTCTCTTCCCATATCTCTTTGGGTGTTTTCCATCTACCCGTCTCACATCAAAGAATTGGGTATTCCAATCCACATTTAGCTTCTAGCACACTTTGAAAAATATTCTAATACAATTGCATATGTAGTCAAATTAGGAAAAATAACTAGCAAAAATTTGTTACATTTTTAACATATTTGGTTAGCATGAGATGACTTTGTCTCTTATGAAGTCTACCACTATTATAAAGTAGAAAACAAGTTACAATAGAATTAGATTGCATCCTAATTATTAAGGATCAAGCTTTAGAGTGCACTACTTCACATCATAAAGTGATCTCAAGTACTATCTTAGCTATAAGTGAGGAGTGATTGCCATCTTAACCTCCAAATCCTTGTGATCTGTCATCTTAATCAATAATTTTTACATGGAAAATAGTATTGGGAAATGCTAAAAAAAATTGTATTGTAGATAAGACATGCTACATTCAATTAATTAAGATATGAAAATCTTTCACTTTAGTTAGTATTAACTCTACTTTGTTTTTATCTTTTACTTTTTGACCAACAAGCTGTGTAAAACATAACTCTCCTCACTCCTCAAAAGGTTGGTAGATGGCCTATTTTTATTTATGGCTTCTAATTGTTTCATTTATAATTCTTCTCTTATCATATGCTCGATATTATCTGCAAGAGTGTGATGACAAGGAACATAAGTGTTTGCTTCTTGCTTCAAAATAGAAATAGGATCCTTAGCCTAGTGATGCAAACTAAGATCTTATTCATTCACTATTTCCATCTACATTAATTTATTCATTGGGGAACAACCAACAAGTTCAACTTTGGTCCAAAAGGATAGTTGAACGCTTTGACTAATTACTCCATTTCTAAAGAATGTGTTTGATATGATACGATTTTGATATGGAGATGTAAGATTTAGGTGAAATGATAGGAAATCGATGATATTCAACATAAACAAAATTTATAGAATTAGAAGTCAACACAAAGGCAAATATTTGGAATTAGGAGACAGAGAAGAACCTATGATAGCGATTTGGAGTCACAAGTGTTAGACTATGTGTTATCTCTATTTGAGCATTAAAGATTGTCATTAGTATCAAAGACATCAGTCGGTTACCTATGCTACTCTAGTCGGTAAAAGCAAGCACTTCAAGCTAGTCAATTAAGTCTTTACACCGAGCACTAGATCAGTTCTACTAAGCATTAGTGTACACCAATACCGAGTGACAGCAAACACCGAGCAGACTAGATTCCGAGCACTAATGTAATTACCGAGCAGTATACACAGTGTTTACCGAGCATCACAAAAAATGGCATAGTAATTAGTAATGGCACACTTATCTATGCAAATGATTACAACATAATCACAAAATGTTTTACCAAGATCGAGGATCAGTTATTATAGATATATTCATTAATTATGATGAAGATCTTTATGTAATTGCTAGATCTAGGTTATTTTTGTACATCGTAGATCTTAGGGTTTTCTCTAAGATATTATAACCTAATTTTGTTAAGCGGCAAAAGCAGTATTCTATATAATTGTAATTTCATGTTAGTTTTGAATATGAGTGTGAGAGAGAAGCTTGACAAGGAAGTTGAGAACATGAAAAGAAATTATTGAAGCATTAGCCAACATCAAGATATTAGTTATCAGATAGAACAGAACAAAATTCAAAGACATTCAGATTAAGTAGAATCAAACAAGGCTACCGAGCAGTTCAGAGCAGAGATCTTCACATGAAAAGGTGATATCTATTCAGTATTTCATTGATCTATATCAGACAAGGTTGAGTTGTCATTAGCAGATATATCCTGTTATTTTCTAATCATTGTAACAGAGTTTGGTAAAATCTCTTAACAGAGTAGACCTAACAGTCTTTTTGTAAATCTCTTAACCGAGTGCACACTCAAGTAGTGTTGTTAAAATCCTATAACTAGGTAGATCTAATCGATCTGAAATGTTACTCCTAACAGGGTAAGATCACCAGAAGTGATCACCACTTGTAGCCCTAACAGGCAAACATTTTCTATCTGTAGTAGTAAAGAATTTGTGGGTGTCATCCCCACTGCAGTTTTTACCTTCTAACAAGGGTTTCTGTGTTACCAAAATACTTGTGTTATGTGACTGATTTATTGTTGATTTCATGCTATTTACCTTTGATAGTTAAATGAATGAATGATGCATGCAATGGATTCAAGTTATATTTGAAAGTTACTTCTATTTGTTGTTTAAGGTTTGAGAGTTGAAAGTTTTTGCGGACACTACTTCACCCCTCCCCTCTCAATACCCTATCTCTCCATCCCAACACTATGGAGCTAGGTGCCCTAGTCCTAAGGTTGTCCAATCTAACAAAAAGGTTTAGAAATGTAATAAGGAGATCTTGGAATCAAAACCAAAATATGTTAGACATTTGTGTAAATCAACATACTCTAAGCGTTTTCGCTTGTTCAAAATCTAGGATTGTATGTATTAGTCTCTATGTGCAATTCTACAACTTTTAGTTGTTAGATATATACCTGTGCACACAAGAAGAGATGAAAAAGTTGTGTTGTATAGAAATTTTCTTAAGTAAAACCTTGTGTCAGTGTTCCCACCTCCACAACAACAATGATGATGAAAAAGAGAGCTTACCCCTTGCAGAGTGGAGGCTAAATCATAATTGAAATGATATTACCTTAGGATTTGATAATGGTGGTGATGTAATGCTCTTTTGACAAGTCCTTCAAGTGTTGGTGCAATAACATGAACAAATCATAACTTAATCACTCATGAAATCATACTTGAAGATAGGTTGGTGCTCCTTATACTCATATATACTTTTGACTTAAATTAGGACTCTTGAATTGTAATGATAGAATGAATTAGGATGCTCTGTAAATAATAAAAATGATTACCTTGTATAGGGTTTCCAAGGTATTACAAATTTAGGCCAACTTCTTATGGTCAAATAAAAATATTGGAATCGGGTCACATACAATAGGAACCAATACTCGCATATGTTTTAATCTGGGCCCCTTTTGGAGGGGACTAGGATGGTAGGTGCCCTAATCCACTCAAAAGGAGACTAGGGAAAGGTGGTTCTAGAGTATCAAGTCCTAGGCCATAATATTTGGTCTTGATATGAGCATATGAAAATAGTAGGATAAGGTAAGGCCCAAATAGGCTTAAAATAACCTAGGAGAAGGCTCATTAAACCAAGGTCCCAAATAGAGTGTGAATTTGTAAGGGATATAATTTATGACACTGCATATAGCCCCCCACTTTAGTAGGAGTATGATCTTACTCTTGTACTCATATTAAAATGTAGATAAAGAGATAGATTAAATGAGAGCAAGACAAGAAAGAGATAATATAAAGCAATCCCCAAGCTTAAGATCCTATCAATCCACACAAAAAATTCAAATATACACATCTACAAAGAAAACAACATTAGTACTAAAGAAAAAAGGGTTCCAAGCCAACTAGTTCAAGAGACCTTGATGTAAAGGTTGTCTCAAGCACTAGTATTATTCTTATAATGTTATTGAAAGAGAGCAAGTGGACTTCTAGCAAGATATAAGAGCATATACCAATTTGATGTGACAAGTATCTACAGTTTATCATCTAGCAAGTTGGGTTATGATAGGGGACCATGGAGAAATCATGAATTCCACTAACCAACAAGTTGTGTAATGTTGGGTGATCCATGCAATGCAACAAAAGATCACGCTAGCAAAGACACATTGTATTAGGTAATCAACACTTAAGAAAGCATTAATGATAACAATAAAAATTATGCTAACAAGTTATTTTATGTTAGATAAAAAATGCTCAAGGAGAAAATAAATTATAACAACAATAAAACTAGCAAGCCTCTCTATACTAGTTAAACAATGCTTGAAAAAGTGTAAATATGTTTGTCAAGGGATCAACCTAGTAAGCTACATCATGCTAGATGATTGAAACAAAGGTTATATGTCATGTTGATTCTACCCTTTAAGGTAAAGGGGCATGGATCTCCCTATCTCTATGTGCTATGAATTACAATCACCAACTATTTTTATTTTGAATCCAAGACATTAGTTCCCTTAAATGAATATCTTTGATATACATTAATGGATTCCACTCATGATCATTAGGAACAACATAGTTGTGCAAGTATAATACACAGAGAAAGTTTTTTGTTTCTATTGGGGAAGATTGGTAAGCTTGGAAGAACTCTTGTGGAGTATCTATAGAAGGGTTTAACCCAGAGACTACTCTTGACAATTGAAAAGAAATACTAAGCTCCTTGAGATGCAATGCATATATCCTTGGGGAGGTTTTACATTCTAAAATTTGTGCCACTAAGGCCATAACATTGTTTAGCTTATCTATTAATGCAACAATTTTAGCATTATTCCCCTCAATCTCCTTGTCTTTCTTTGTAATTACTTCCTATATCATGTGCTTCTCTTTATTTCATTCTTCTTCCTTGTCCTCCATATTTTGCCATAAATCTAGGGCTATTGATTCCCACAAGAAAGTAGTAGGCCGGTGAATACCTATTAGGAATCACCTTTGTTCTGGTTCTCTACCTACCACTTTCTCATTTCCAGCAATGAGCCTTGCTAATCCTAAACTCTCTTGTTTTAGGATTCCTTCCATCAACAACCCCTCTTCTTCCTAGGGAAATTCCCTTTTTAGAGATATCTACTCATCCCCCTCCTTAGATTCTTGTGTAGGCATCATTGCCCTATTCTGTTGCTCAACTAATGAGGTGAATTTGGGGCATCCCCTGGGAGTGGGAGGTTTGGTATAGATTATCATTTCTTCTTCACTAGGAGTGGTATGAACAAAGTTTGAGGATTCAATTTTGATGTTCACCCTAGGTGCGAAATATTTTGTCTTTTTACTAGGCTTACCCCTGAGCCTGTGACTCTTCCTCTGGGGTGTTTTCTCCATAGTTTTTTCTATCTTATAATCTTTAGCAACCTTTTCTCTATACTCATTGGCTGCAGGAGGTTCTTCATCCCTATTTTTATGTTTAATAGGGATAGAGATTTCCTTTACTGATGAAGAGTGCTCCCCTTAATACCACAAACACATAACAGAAACAAAGAAACAACAACAATATGCAAGAACAGAAAATGGGCTTCTTATTATCTCCACAAATGCGGAATTACAAACTTTCAGAATTACAATATGCAAAGCCACACAGGCATTCCCTTAATATATTTTGTAGGACAAAACCTTGAATTATTACCCAGATCTACTACCCAGAATTGTCCCAAACTGCCTAAGACAACACTACGGACCTTCTTTATATAGGCATTTTCCACCGCCCGAGAAGGTTCCAAAAATTTAGCCCTTAGGGTGGACCAAACTTAGAATTATTTTATTTTTCAATTATTACATCAAAGTCGGCTCAAAATAACTTTTGAAACCCAAACATAAATTTTGAAGGAAAATCATTTTCCGCTATTTTAGGTGACCCAACTTTCGAAGACCATAAGTCATCGCCAGTTGACCTGATTGACTATTATAATTCCATTCTAGAAAGGCCACAAAGCACTCTACAGGCTTGACTTGCGCAACCACTTGTCACCCAAATTTTTGACCTCATTCGGATCCTCTAAAGCCTTCAAAACTGAGTTCAAAGTTTTTGTACCACGTTGCCAATACCGAAAATCTTCAAAATCTACCAAGCTAGACTTGATCTGTCAATGAAACTTTACTGGTAGGCTGATATGACCAAAATGAACCTCTAGGGAAGAAATCAGAACATTCTGAGATCATGTGACCAACTTACTAAAAATAGCAAGTTTCCATAAATAGCAGCTCTACACAAGATAGCCCTTATTGAATATAAAAACAAAAATATTTTTGGGTGATGCAAGATTGCTCTTACACCTAGGATGATCCTGCATCAGACACCTGGGGTAATTTGAGAAGTAACCCTATCACAAGTCAGGTGTACAAAAGAAAACCAAGACGGTTAACCTCCTCCTTTGTTAGCCATGATGAATCTTCAACATGTCTTCCTTTCCATTTGACTAAATACTCTTCATATGTCCTATTCCTTATGCTTCTGCCAACACGACTATCCAATATGTCTTCAATCTCCTTGATATCCGAACTAGTTGCTGGAATACTCCACTATGCTGCTATAACCTCATCTTCAACACCTCCTTCATGATACTCTGTCAGATCTGAAACATTAAATATTGGTAAAATTTTCAGCTTAGTAGGCAACTCGACCTTATATGTATTTCTTGAATCATGCTTCTTCAGTATCCTACATGGCCCAAACTTCTTCATTTTCAGCTTGTTATATGTACCAACTGGAAATTGCTCCTTTCACAAATGAACCATGACTTCATCTCCAACCTGAAATTCCTTATGCCTCCTTTTCTCATCTGTCTTAGCCTTATACTATGCATTCATTTTGGAAATGTGCTTCCTCACCTCCTCATGGATGTTCTTCAAATGTTTTGCAAAATCCTCAGCTTCAACACTACTTATTTCTCCTTTATCTATCTTCCTCAACTCAGATGCATTTTTGGGACTACTTCCATATACAATTTGTGGATGATGTGATGAACTAAACTTTGAATCTATCTTCAACTCTTCACTCTTTGCTAGTGTCATTCTGTGTGCTACCTTATTTGGCAAATTGGCTCCTAGAATCAAGTCCATCTGATGACTAATCTTTCTTACTGGTGGTAATCCATCAAGCACATTATTGGATACAATATCCTGAAACTCATTCAATAATTCTACAACTTCTACAGGTACATCTTCTACTTCCTCTTTCCCAAAATTTGGAATTAAGGTAAAACACTTATGTTCATGTCGCATACCATCTGAGAAATTTCCTCTATCAACAAAAGTTATTCTTGCATTACCACATACCTTTTCTTATGTTTCCTTCAATGGCTGTAGCTTATGTCGCACTCCATCCTTTGTTAGGGAACAGGTATTCGCACGACCATCATGTACAACACATCTATCAAACTACCAAGGTCTACCCAACAACATATGACATGCATCCATAAATATGATATCACATAGTACCTCATCATGGTACCCACCAATCTTGAACTTTACTAGGCACTGTTCACTGACCATGACCTTGTGGTCATCCTGCACCTAGGCAACCTGATATGGATGTGGATGTTTTTGCCTCTTGAGATTCAACTTTGTCACCATCGCTTTTGACACCAAATTATCAGTAGTGCCACTATCAATAATCACATCACAACACTTACCTTCACATTTGCACCTGGTGCAAAACAAGGTCCTTCTTTGCTCAGGTTCATTCTCACCACTAAATATGACTCTTCTGTTAATCAGCATTTCTCCTCTTTCAGCATCTTCAGAATTTGATGATCTGGCATCTTCATCTACATGTGCAACTCTAGCCTAGCCTTCATTCCTCCTATCCATCCTTCTTTGGCATTGAGGACATTCAAATGCCCTATGACCTTCTTCTCCACAGTGAAAACATGTTCCACAGAAGCCTCCTCTTCCTGAACCTTGTCCTCTTCCTCTTCCTCTGTGATCTCTATTGTTCTGATCTTGGAAATGATTGAAATTATCTCCTCTTTGATTATGACTGTTACTGGCCTCATCCTACTTTTTCGGATCTTCATTTCGATCTTCATATGACCATCCACCAAATCTTCCACCACGACCTCTTCCACTTTGTCTGCTCTCAAACTTCTTGTTCAACTTTTCCTCTACTTTTAGGGAAAACTGGTATGCCTCTTCAATACTGCTCATTCAAACCAGATTCAACTCCTCCTAAATGCTCAGCCTCAACCCATTAAGGTAACGGGCAACTTTCTCCTTATCAGCCTCTGCATGGCATGTTCTACTAAGGATTCGATAGAACTCCTCTGTATACTCCAGAATAGATCATCCTGCTTGCTTAAAACTTTGCATTTTCTTTAGTGGGTCAAGCTAATAATCAACAGGGATGAACTATCGCTTTAATTTATCCACCATCCGATCCCATCTTGTGATTTTATCTTTCCCTCTTCTATTTCGCTCCAATTGAATTTCTTGCCACCAAATATTCGCATGACCTTTAAGTCTAGCCTTCGTGAATTTGACCCTATCAGGATCCTCAATATCTTCATACTAAAAATATTCTTCACATTCATTGATCCAATCGATCAACTCCTCTGGGTTAAGATTTCTAGAAAATGTAGGAACCTCAATCTAAGGTCTTTTCCCGATCTTGGAAATCGCCCGAAAAAGCCTTTCTTCCTCTAGGTTCACAACTTTGACTTCTCCTTCTTGATCTTCTTCTTCGGTTTCATCCTCGCTTTCGTCTCTGACATTAAGATTCATTCCTCTGTGAATCTCTTCTTATAATGCTCGCACTTGTCTTTAGAACACTCTAACCTCAGGTGTTACAACACTAGCTCTTCCGCCACGTTCCCTTCATGGAGGCAGTTTTGTGCTTCTTGCTAAAACCCTAACCATGGTCCTGGTGCAAACTACCTCACAGTCGGTGATCTATTTACATAGAAACCCTAACTCATGGTCTTGGTGCAAACTGTCTCACAATCGACGATCTGTTTACACAGAAACCCTAACCCATAGTCCTTGTGCAAACTGCCTCACAATCAGCGATTTGTTTACACACTCAGGAACTCCTCCTCTGATACCACTTAATGAAGGGTGCTCCCCTTAATACCACAAACACATAATAGAAATAGAGAAACAACAACAATATGCAAGAATAGAAAATGGGCTTCTTATTATCTCCACAAATGTGTAATTACAAACTTTCAGAATTACAATATGCAAAGCCACATGGGCATTCCCTTACAATATTCTATAGGACAAAGCCTTGAATTATTACCCAGATCTACTACCTAGAACTGTCCTGAACTGCCTAAGACAACACTACGGGCTTTCTTTATATAGGCATTTTCCACTGCCCGAGAAGGTTCCAAAAATTCAGCCCTTAGGGCCGACCAAACTTAGAATTATTTTATTTTTTAATTTATTACATCAAAGTCGTCTCAAAATAACTTTTGAAACCCAAACAAAAATTTTAAAGGAAAATCATTTTTCACCATTTCAGGTGACCCAACTTTTGAAGACCATAAGTCATCACTAGTTGACCCGATTGACTATTATAACCCCATTTTGGAAAAGCCATAAAGTGCTCTACAGGCTTCACTTGTGCAAGCGCCTGTCACCCAAAATTTTGACCTCATCTGGGGCATCTAAAGCTTTTAAAACTGAGTTCAAAGTTTCTGTACCCTGTTGCCAATACCGAAAATCTTCAATATCTACAAAGATAGACTTGATTTGTCAATGAAACTTTACTGCCAAGCTAATATGACCAAAATGAACCTCCACGAAAGAAATTAGAATATTCTAAGATTGTATGACCAACTTACTAAAAATAGAAAGTTTCCATAAATAGTAGCTCTGCATAAGATAGTCCTTATTGAATACAAAAATAGAAATATTTTTGGGTGATGCAAGATTGCTCTTACACCTAGGATGCTCCTGCATCAGACACACGGGATAATTTGAGAAGTGACCCTATCATGACTCAAGTGTGTAGAGGAAACCAAAGATGGTTAACCTCCTCCTTTGTTAGCCATGATGAATCTTCAACAGGTCTTCCTTTCCATTTGACCAAATACTCTTCATATGTCATGTTCCTTGTGCTTCTGCCAACATGACTATCCAGTATGTCTTCAATCTCCTTGATATCTAAACTGGTTGCTAGAATTCTCCACTGTGCGGCTATAACCTCGTCTTCAACACCTCCTTCATGATACTCTGTCAGATCTGAAACATTAAATATTGGTGAAATATTCAGCTTAGTAGACAACTCGACCTCATATGCATTTCCTAAATCATGCTTCATCAGTATCCTACATGGCCCAAACTTCCTCATTTTCAGCTTGTTATATGTACCAACCGAAAATCGCTCCTTTCGCAAATGAACCATGACTTCATCTCCAACCTGAAATTCCTTATGCCTCCTTTTCTTATCTGCCTTAGCCTTATACTGCGCATTCATTTTGGAAATGTGCTTCCTCACCTCCTCATGGATGTTCTTCAAATGTTTTGCAAAATCCTCAGCTTAAGCACTACTTATTTCTCCTTTATCTATCTTCCTCAACTCAAATGCATTTTTGGGACTACTTCCATATACAATCTGTGGATGATGTGATGAACTAAACTTTGAATCTATCTTCAACTCTTCACTCTTTGTTGGTGTCATTCTGTGTGCTACCTTTTTTGGCAAACTAGCTCCTGCAATCAAGTCCATCTGATGACTGATCTTTCTTACTAGTGGTAATTCATCAGGCCCATTATTGAATACAATATCCTGAAACTCATTCAATAATTCTGCAACTTTTATAGGTACATCTTTGACTTCCTCTTTCCGAGCCTTTGGAATTAAGGTAAAACACATATGTTCATGCCGCATACCATCTGAGAAGTTTTCTCTATCAACAAAAGTTATTCTTGCATTACCACATACCTTTCCTTCTATTTCCTTCAATGGCTTTCGCTTATGTTGCACTCCATCCTTTGTCAGGGAATAGGTATTCGCACTACCATCATGTACAACACATCTATCAAACTGCCAAAGTCTACTCAACAACATATGACATGCATCCATATATATGATATCACATAGTACCTTATCATGGTACCGACCAATCTTGAACTTTACTAGGCACTGTTCATTGACCATGACCTTGTGGTCATCCTATACCCAGGCAACCTGATATGGATGTGGATGTTTCTACCTCTTGAGCTTTAACTTTTTCACCATCTCTTCTAACACCAAATTATCAATAGTGTCACTATCAATAATCACATCACAACACTTACCTTCACACTTGCACTTGGTGTGAAATAGGCTCCTTCTTTGCTCAAGTTCATTCTCACCACTAAACAGGACTCTTCTGTTAATCATCATTTCTCCTCTTTCAGCATTTTTAGAATTTGATGATCTGGCATCTTCATCTACATGTGCAACTCTAGCCTGGCCTTCATTCCTCCTATCCATCCTTCCTTGGCATTGAGGACATTCAAATACCCTATGACCTTCTTCTCCATAGTGCAAACATGTTCCACAGAAGCCTCCTCTTCCTGAACCTTGTCCTCTTCCTCTTCCTCTCTGATCTCTATTGTTCTGATCTTAGAAATGATTGAAATTATCTCCTCTCTAGTTATGACTATTACTAGCTTCATCTTACTTTTTTGGATCTTCATTTCGATCTTCATATGACTGTCAACCAGATCTTCCATCATGACCTCTTCCACTTTGTCTGCTCTCAAACTTCTTGCTCAACTTTTCTTCTACTTTTAGGGAAAACTGGTATGCCTCTTCAATATTGTTCATTCGAACCAAATTCAACTCCTCCTGAATGCTCGGCCTTAACCCATTAAGGTAACGGGCAAGTTTCTCCTTATCAGCCTTTGCATGGCATGTTCTAATGAGGATTTGATAGAACTCTTTTGTATACTCTTGAACAGATCATCCCACTTGCTTCAAACTTTGCATTTTCTTGAGTGGTCAAGCTCATCATCAACAGGGATGAACTGTCACTTCAATTTATCCACCATTTGATCCCATCTTGTAATTTTATCTTTTCCTCTTCTATTTTACTCCAATTGAATCTCTTGCCACCAGATCTTCACATGACCTTTCAGTCTAGCCTTCACGAATTTGACCCTATCAGGATCCTCAATATCTTCACACTCAAAATATTCTTCACATTCATTGATCCAGTCGATCAACTCCTCTGGGTTAAGATTTCTTGAAAATGCAGAAACCTCAATCTTAGGTCTTTTCCCGATCTTGGAAATGGCCCAAAAAAGTATTTCTTCCTCCGAGTTCATGACTTTGACATCTCTGACATTAAGATTCATTCCTCGATGAATCTCTTCTTGCAATGCTCGCACTTGTCTTTGAAGCGCTCTAACCTCAGGTGTTACAATACGAGCTCTTCCACCATGTTCCCTTCGTGGAGGCATTTTTACACTTCTCGCTGAAACCGTAACCATGGTCCTAGTGAAAACTGCCTCACAGTCAGTGATCTATTTACACAGAAACCCAAACCCACGGTCTTGGTGCAAACTACCTCACAATTAGTGATCTATTTACACAGAAACCCTAACCCACAGTCCTGGTGCAAACTACCTCATAATCGACGATTTATTTACACACTCAGGAACTCCTGCTCTGATACCACTTGATGAAGGGTGCTCCCCATAATACCACAAACACATAACAAAAATAAAGAAACAACAACAATATGCAAGAACAAAAAATGCGCTTCTTATTATCTCCACAAATGTCGAATTACAAACTTTCAGAATTAAAATATGCAAAGCCATATCGACATTCCCTTACAATATTCTATAGGACAAATCCTTGAATTATTACCCATATCTACTACCTAGAACTGTCCCAAATTGCCTAAGACAACACTGCAGGCCTTCTTTATATAGGCATTTTCCACTGCCCGAGAAGGTTCCAAAAATTTAGCCCTTAGGGCCGACCAAACTTAGAATTATTTTATTTTTCAATTTATTACATCAAAGTCGGCTCAAAATAATTTTTGAAACCTAAACAAAAATTTTGAAGGAAAATCATTTTTCACCATTTCAGGTGACACAACTTCCGAAGACCATAAGTCATCACCAATTGACCCGATTGACTATCATAACCCCATTCCAGAAAGGCCACAAAGCACTTTATAGGCTCAACTTGTGCAAACACCTCTCACCCAAATTTTTGACCTCATCTGCAACCTCTAAAGCCTTCAAAACTGATTTCAAAGCTTTTGTACCTTATTGCCAATACCAAAAATATTCAATATCTACAAAGCTAGACTTGATTTGTCAATGAAACTTTACTAGCAAGCTGATATGACCAAAATGAACCTCGACGAAAGAAATCAGAACATTCCGAGATCATCTGACCAACTTACTTAAAATAGCAAGTTTCCATAAATAGTAGCTCTGCACAAGATAGTCCTTATTGAATACAAAAATAGAAATATTTTTGGGTGATGCAAGATTGCTCTTACACCCAAGATGCTCCTGCATCAGACACCCGGGGTAATTTAAGAAGTGACCCTGTCACGACTCAGGTGTGTAGAGGAAAACTAAGACGGTTAACCTCCTCCTTTATTAGCCATGATGAATCTTCAATAGGTCATCCTTTCCATTTGACCAAATACTCTCCATATGTCATGTTCCTTGTGCTTCTGCCAACACGACTATCTAGTATGTCTTCAATCTCCTTCATATCTGAACTGGTTGTTGGAATACTCCACTGTGCTGCTATAACCTCATCTTCAACACCTCCTTCATGATACTCTGTCAGATCTAAAATATTAAATACTGTTGAAATATTCAGCTCAGTAGGCAACTCAACCTCTTATGCATTTCTTGAATCATGCTTCTTCAGTATCCTACATGGCCCAAACTTTTTCATTTTCAGCTTGTTATATGTACCAATTGAAAATCGCTCCTTTCGCAAATGAACGATGACTTCATCTCCAACCTGAAATTCCTTATTCCTCCTTTTCTCATTTGCCTTAGCCTTATACTATGCATTCATTTTGGAAATGTGCTTCCTCACTTCCTCATGGATGTTCCTCAAATGTTTTGCAAAATCCTCAGCTTCAACACTACTTATTTCTCCTTTATCTATCTTCCTCAATTCAAATGCATTTCTGTGACTACTTCAATATACAATCTATGGATGATGTGATGAACTAAACTTCAAATCTATCTTCAACTCTTCACTTTTTGCTGGTGTCATTTTGTGTGCTGCCTTATTTGGCAAACTGGCTCCTGGAATCAAGTCCATCTGATGACTAATCTTTCTTACTTGTGGTAATCCATTAGGCACATTATTGAATACAATATCTTGAAACTCATTCAATAATTCTACAACTTGTACAGGTACATCTTCTACTTCCTCTTTTTGAGCCTTTGGAATTAAGGTAAAACACACATGTTCATAATGCATACCATTTGAGAAATTTTCTCTATCAACAAAAGTTATTCTTGCATTACCACATACCTTTTCTTCTATTTCCTTCAATGGCTTTAGCTTATGTCACACTCCATCCTTTGTTAGGGAATAGGTATTCCCACGACCATCATGTCTAATACATCTATAAAACTACCAAGGTCTACCCAACAAGATATGAAATGCATCGCTAGATATGATATCACATAGTACCTCATCATGGTACCCTCCAATCTTGAACTTTAATAGGCACTATTCACTGACCATGACCTTGTGGTCATCTTGCACCCAGGAAACCCGATATGGATGTGGATGTTTCTGCCTCTTGAGCTTCAACTTTGTCACCATCTGTTTTGACACCAAATTATCAGTACTACCACTATCAATAATCACAACCCTCACACTTGCACCTAGTATGAAACAAGCTCCTTCTTTGCTCAGGTTCATTCTCACCACTCAATAAGACTCTTCTGTTAATCAACATTTCTCCTATTTCAACATCTTCAGAATTTGATGATCTAACATCTTCATCTACATGTTCAACTCTAGTCTGGCCTTCATTCCTCCTATCCATCCTTCATTGGTGTTGAGGACATTCAAGTGCCCTATGACCTTCTTCTCCACAATGAAAACATGTTCCACGGAAGCCTCCTCTTTCTGAACCTTGTCCTCTTCCTCTTCCTCTCTGATCTCTATTATTCTGATCTTGGAAATGATTGAAATTATCTCCTTTCTGATTCTGACTGTTACTGGCCTCATCCTGCTTTTTCGGATCTTCATTTTGATCTTTATATGACCATCTACTAGATCTTCCATCATGACCTCTTCCGCTTTGTCTGCTCTCAAACTTCTTGTTAAGCTTTTCCTCTACTTTTAGGGAAAATTGGTATGCCTCTTCAATATTATTCATTCGAACCAGATTCAGCTCCTCCTAAATGCTCAGCCTCAACCCATTAAGGTAATGGGAAACTTTCTCCTTATCAGCCTCCACATGGTCTATTCTAATGAGGATTCGATAATACCCCTCTGTATACTCTTGAATAGATCATCCTGCTTGCTTCAAACTTTGCATTTTATTGAGTAGTTCAAGCTCATAATCAATAGGGATGAACTGTAGCTTCAATTTATCCACCATTTGATCCCATCTTTTGATTTTATCTTTTCCTCTTCTATTTCACTCCAATTGAATCTCTTGCCACCAGATCTTCGCATGACATGTCAGTCTAGCCTTCACAAATTTGACCCTATCAGGATCCTCAATATCTTCATACTCAAAATATTCTTCACATTCATTGTTCCAATCGATCAACTCCTTTGGGTTAAGATTTCCTAAAAATGTAGGAACCTCAATCATAGGTCTTTTCCCAATCTTGGAAATGGCCCAAAAAAGTCTTTCTTCCTCCGGGTTCACAACTTCGACTTCTCCTTCTTGATCTTCTTCTTCGGCTTCATCCTCGCTTTCGTCTCTGACATTAAGATTCATTCCTCTGCAAATCTCTTTTTACAATGCTCGCACTTGTCCCTGGAGTGCTCTAACCTCAAGTGTTACAACATGAGCTCTTCCACCACTTTCTTTTCATGGAGGCATTTTTGTGCTTCTCGCTAAAACCTTAACCATGGTCCTAGTGAAAACTACCTCACAGTCAGCGATCTGTTTACACAAAAACCCTAACCCATGGTCCTGGTGCAAACTACCTCACAATCAATGATCTATTTACGCAGAAACCCTAACCCATGGTCCTAGTTAAAATTGCCTTACAATTGGTGATATGTTTACACACTCAGGAACTCCTGCTCTTATACCACTTTATGAAGGGTGCTCCCCTTAATACCACAAACACATAACAAAAATAGAGAAATAACAACAATATGCAAGAACAGAAAATGGGCTTCTTATTATCTCCACAAATGTGAAATTACAAACTTTCAGAATTACAATATGCAAAGCCACATGGGCATTCTCTTAACAAAGCCTCGTATTATTACCCAAAACTGTCCTAAACTACCTAAGACAACACTACGGGCCTTCTTTATATAGGCATTTTCCATCGCTCAAGAAGGTTCTAGAAATTTAGCACTTAGGGCCGACCAAACTTAGAATTATTTTATTTTTCAATTTATTACATCAAAGTCAGCTCAAAATATCTTTTGAAACCCAAATAGAAATTTTGAAGGTAAATCATTTTTTGCCATTCCAAGTGACACAACTTTCAAAGACCATAAGTCATCGCCAGTTGACTCGATTGACTATTATAACCCCATTCCGGAAAGGCCACAAAGTGCTCTACAGGCTTGACTCGTGGAAGCACCTCTCACCCAAATTTTTGACCTCATCTACAGCCTCTAAAGCCTTCAAAACTGAGTTCAATGTTTTTGTACCCTATTTCTAATACCGAAAATCTTCAATATCTACAAAGCTAGACTTGATCTGTCAATGAAACTTTACTAGCAGGCTGATATGACCAAAATGAACTTTGATGAAAGAAATCAAAACATTCTGAGATCATCTAACCAACTTACTAAAAATAGCAAGTTTTCATAAATAGCAGCTCTACACAAGATAGCCCTTATTGAATACAAAAATAGAAATATTTTTGGGTGATGCAAGATTACTCTTACACCCAGGATGCTCCTGCATCAAACACTTGGGGTAATTTGAGAAGTGACCCTATCATGACTCAGCTGTGCAGATTAAAACTAAGACGGTTAACCTCCTCCTTTGTTAGCCATGATGAATCTTCAATAGGTCATCCTTTCCATTTGACCAAATACTCTTCATATGTCATGTTCCTTGTGCTTCTTCCAACACGACTATCCAATATGTCTTCAATCTCCTTGATATCTGAACTGGTTGTTGGAATACTCCACTGTGCTGCTATAACCTCATCTTTAACACCTCCCTCATGATACTCTGTTAGATCTAAAACATTAAATACTGTTGAAATATTCAGCTCAGTAGGCAACTCGACCTCATATGCATTTCTTGAATCATGCTTCTTTAGTATCCTACATGGCCCAAACTTTTTCATTTTCAGCTTGTTATATGTATCAACCGAAAATCACTCCTTTCACAAATGAACCATGACTTCATCTCCAACTTGAAATTCCTTATGCCTCCTTTTCTCATCTACCTTAGCCTTATACTGCACATTCATTTTGGAAATGTGCTTCCTCACTTCCTCATGTATATTCTTCAAATGTTTTGCAAAATGCTCATCTTCAGCATTACTTATTTCTCCTTTATCTATCTTCCTCAAATCAGATGCATTTCTGGGACTAATTGCATATACAATCTGTCGATGATATGATGAACTAAACTTCAAATCTATCTTCAACTCTTCACTCTTTGTTGGTGTCATTCTGTGTGCATCCTTATTTGGCAAACTGGCTCCTAGAATCAAGTCCTTCTGATGACTGATCTTTCTTACTGGTGGTAATCCATTAGGCACATTATCGCATATAATATCTTGAAACTCATTCAATAATTTCACAACTTCTACAGGTGCATCTTCTACTTCCACTTTTTGAGTATTTGGAATTAAGGTAAAACACATATGTTCATGTCGCATACCATTTGAGAAATTTCCTCTATCAACAAAAGTTATTCTTGCATTACCACATACCTTTTCTTCTCTTTCCTTCAATGGCTTTAGCTTATGTCGCACTCCATCCTTTGTAAGAGAATAGGTATTCACATGACCATCATGTACAATACATCTCTCAAACTACCAAGGTCCACCCAATAATATATGGCATGCATCCATAGATATGATATCACATAGTACCTCATCATGGTACCCGTCAATCTTGAACTTTACTAGGCACTATTCACTGACCATGAACTTGTGGTCATCTTGCACCCATGCAACCTGATATGGATGTGGATGTTTCTGCCTCTTGAGCTTTAACTTTGTCACCATCTCTTCTAACACCAAATTATCAGTACTGCCACTATCAATAATCACATCATAACACTTACCCTCACACTTGCACCTGGTACAAAATAGGCTCCTTCTTTTCTTAGGTTCATTCTCACCACTCAACATGACTTTTTTGTTAATCAGTGTTTCTCCTCTTTGAGCATCTTCAGAATTTGATGATCTGGCATCTTCATCTACATGTGCAACTCTAGCCTGGCCTTCATTCCTCCTGTCCATCCTTCCTTGGTGTTGAGGAAATTCAAATGCCCTATGACCTTCTTCTCCATAGTGAAAACATGTTCCATGGAAGCCTCCTCTTTCTTAACCTTGTCCTCTTCCTCTTCCTCTCTGATCTCTATTGTTCTAATCTTGAAAATGATTGAAATTATCTCCTCTCTAATTTTGACTATTACTAGCCTCATCCTGCTTTTTCGGATCTTCATTTCGATCTTCATATGACCTTCCACCAGATCTTCCATGATGACCTCTTCCGCTTTTTCTACTCTCAAATTTCTTGTTCAACTTTTCCTTTACTTTTAGAGAAAATTGGTATGCCTCTTCAATACTATTCATTCAAACCAGATTCGGCTCCTCCTAAATGCTTGCCCTCAACCCATTAAGGTAATGGGAAACTTTCTCCTTATCAGCCTCTACATGGCCTATTCTGATGAGGATTTGATAGAATTCCTCTGTATACTCCTAAACAGATCGTCCTGCTTGCTTCAAACTTTTCATTTTTTTCAGTAGGTCAAGCTCATAATCAACAGGGATGAACTGTCGCTTCAATTCATCCACCATCTTGTGATTTTATCTTTCCCTCTTCTATTTCGCTCCAATTGAATCTCTTACCACCAAATCTTCCCATGAACTTTCAGTCTGGCCTTCACGAATTTGACCCTATCAGGATCCTCAATATCTTCATACTGAAAATATTCTTCACATTCATTGATTCAGTCGATCAACTCCTCAAGGTTAAGATTTCCTGAAAATGCAGGAACCTCAATCTTAGGTCTTTTCCCGATCTTGGAAATGGCCCAAAAAAGTCTTTCTTCCTCTGAGTTCACAACTTCGACTTATCCTTCTTGATCTTCTTCTTCAGCTTCATCCTCACTTTTGTCTCTAACATTAAGATTCACTCCTCTATGAATCTCTTCTTGCAATGCTCGCACTTGTCTTTGGAGTGCTCTAAGCTCAGGTGTTACAACACCAGCTCTTCCGCCATGTTCCCTTTGTGGAGGCATTTTCATGCTTCTCACTGAAACCCTGACCATGGTCTTGGTGCAAACCGCCTCATAGTCGGTGATCTATTTACATAGAAACCCTAACCCACGGTCCTGGTGCAAACTACCTCACAATCAGTGATTTGTTTACATGAAAACCCTAACCCACGGTCCTGGTGCAAACTACCTCACAATCGGTGATCTGTTTACACACTCAGGAACTCTTGCTCTGATACCACTTGATGAAGGGTGCTCCCCTTAATACCACAAACACATAACAAAAATAAAGAAACAACAACAATATTCAAGAACAGAAAATGGGCTTGTTATTATCTCCACAAATGTGGAATTACATACTTTCAGAATTACAATATGCAAAGCCACATGGGCATTCACTTACAATATTCTGCAGGACATAGCCTCGAATTATTACCCAGATCTACTACCCATAACTATCCCGAACTACCTAAGACAACACTATGGGCCTTCTTTATATAGGCATTTTCCACCGCCCGAGAAGGTTCCATAAATTTACCCCTTAGGGCTGACCAAACTTTGAATTATTTTATTTTTTAATTTATTACATCAAAGTCGGCTCAAAATCACTTTTGAAACCCAAACATAAATTTTGAAGGAAAATTATTTTTTTTCATTTCAGGTGACACAACTTTTGAAGACCATAAGTCATCGCCAGTTGACTCGATTGACTATTATAACCCCATTTTAGAAAGGCCACGAAGCACTCTACAGGCTTGACTTATGTAAGCGCCTATCACCCAAATTTTTGATCTCATTCGGGGCCTCTAAAGACTTCAAAAATGAGTTCAAAGTTTCTGTACCCTATTGCCAATACCAAAAATCTTCAATATCTACAAAGCTAGACTTGATAAGTCAATGAAATTTTACTAGCACACTGATATGACCAAAATGAACCTCCAGGGAAGAAATTAGAACATTCCGAGATCGTATGACCAACTTACTAAAAATAGCAAGTTTCCATAAATAACAGCTCTGCACAAGAAAGCCCTTATTGAATACAAAAATAGAAATATTTTTGGGTGATGCAAGATTGCTCTTACACCCAAGGTGCTCCTGCATCAGACACCTAGGGTAATTTGAGAAGTGACCCTGTCATGACTAAGGTGTGCAGAGGAAAACCAAGATGGTTAACCTCCTCCTTTGTTAGCCATGATGAATCTTCAACAGGTCATCCTTACCATTTGACCAAATACTCTTCATATGTCTTGTTCCTTGTGCTTATGCCAACACGACTATCCAGTATGTCTTTAATCTCCTTGATATCTGAACTAGTTTTTGGAATACTCCACTGTGCTACTATAACCTCATCTTCAAAACCTCCTTCATGATACTCTGTCATATCTGAAACATTAAATATTGGTGAAATATTTAGCTCAATAAGCAACTCGACCTCATATGCATTTTCTGAATCATGCTTCTTCAGTATCCTATATGGCCCAAACTTCTTCATTTTCAACTTGTTATATGTACCAACCGAAAATCACTCCTTTCGCAAATGAACCATGAATTCATCTACAACCTAAAATTCCTTATGCCTCCTTTTCTCATCTGCCTTAGCCTTTTACTGCATATGCATTTTGGAAATTTGCTTCCTCACCTCCTCATAGGTGTTCTTCAAATGTTTTGCAAAATCCTCAGCTTCAACACTACTTATTTCTCCTTTATCTATCTTCCTCAACTCAAATGCATTTCTGGGACTACTTCCATATACAATCTGTGGATGATGTGATGAACTAAATTTCAAATCTATCTTCAACTCTTCACTCTTTGCTAGTGTCATTCTATGTGCTGCCTTATTTGGCAAGCTGGCTCTTGGAATCAAGTCCATCTGATGACTGATCTTTCTTACTAGTGGTAATCCATCAGGCACATTATCAGATACAATATCTTGAAACTCATTCAATAATTCTGCAACTTTTATAGGTACATCTTCTAATTCCTCTTTCCCAGCCTTTGGAATTAAGGTAAAACACATATGTTCATGCCGCATACCATCTGAGAAATTTCCTCTATCAAAAAAATTTATTCTTGCATTACGACATACCTTTTCTTCTATTTGCTTCAATGGCTTTAGCTTATGTCACACTCCATCCTTTGTTAGGGAATAGGTATTCACACGACCATCATATACAACACATCTGTCAAACTGCCAAAGTCTACCCAACAACATATGACATGCATCTATAGATATGATATCACATAGTACCTCATCATGGTACCCACCAATCTTGAACTTTACTAGGCACTGTTCACTAACCATGACCTTGTGGTCATCTTGAACCCAGACAACTCGATATGGATGTGGATGTTTCTGCCTCTTGAGCTTCAACTTTGTCAGCATCTTTTTTGACACCAAATTATCAGTATTGGCACTATCAATAATCACATCACAACACTTACCCTCACATTCGCACCTGGTTTGAAATAGGCTCCTTCTTTACTCAGGTTCATTCTCACTACTCAATAGGACTGTTTTGTTAATTAGCATTTCTCCTCTTTCAACCTCTTTAGAATTTGATGATCTAGCATCTTCATCTATATGTGCAACTCTAGCCTAGCCTTCATTCCTCCTATCCATCCTTCCTTAGTGTTGAGGACATTCAAATGCCCTATGACCTTCTTCTCCATAGTGAAAACATGTTCCACGGAAGCCTCCTCTTCCTAAACCTTGTCCTCTTCCTCTTCCTCTCAGATCTCTATTGTTCTGATCTTGGAAATGATTAAAATTATCTCCTCTTTGATTCTAATTGTTACTAGCCTCATCCTATTTTTCAGATCTTCATTTTGATCTTCATATGACCGTCCACCAGATCTTCCATCATGACCTCTTCCACTTTGTCTCCTCTCAAACTTCTTGTTTAGCTTTTCCTCTAATTTTAGGGAAAACTAGTATGCCTCTTCAATATTGTTCATTCAAACCAGATTCAGCTCCTCTTGAATGCTTAGCCTCAACCCATTAAGGTAATGGGAAACTTTCTCCTTATCAGCCTCAACATGGCTTGTTCTAATGAGGATTTGATAGAACTCCTCTGTATACTCCTGAACAGATCATCTTTCTTGCTTCAAACTTTGCATTTTCTTTAGTAGGTCAAGCTCATAATCAACAAGTATGAACTGTCGCTTCAATTTACCCACCATCCGATCCCATCTTGTGATTTTATCTTTCCCTGTTCTATTTCACTCCAATTGAATCTCTTGCCACCAGATCTTCGCATGACCTTTCAGTCTAGCCTTCATGAAGTTGACCCTATCAGGATCCTCAATATCTTCATACTAAAAATATTCTTCACATTTATTGTTCTAGTCGATCAACTCCTTTGGGTTAAGATTTCCTGAAAATGCAGGAACCTCAATCTTAGGTCTTTTCCCGATCTTGGAAATGGCCCAAAAAAGTCTTTCTTCCTCCGAGTTCACAACTTTGACTTCTCCTTCTTGATCTTCTTCTTCAGCTTCATCCTTGCTTTTGTCTCTGACATTAAGATTCATTCCTCTGCGAATCCCTTCTTGCAATGCTCGCACTTGTCTTTGGAGTGCTCTAAGCTCAGGTGTTACAACACTAGCTCTTCCACCATGTTCCCTTTGTGGAGGCATTTTCATGCTTCTCACTAAAACCCTGACCATGGTCCTAGTGCAAACTGCCTCATAGTTGGTGATCTATTTACATAGAAACCCTAACCCACGGTCCTGGTGCAAACTACCTCACAATCAACGATTTGTTTACATGAAAACCCTAACCCACGGTCCTGGTGCAAACTATCTCACAATCGGTGATCTGCTTACACACTTAGGAACTCCTGCTCTAATACCACTTGATGAAGGGTGCTCCCCTTAATACCACAAAGACATAACATAAATAAAGAAACAACAACAATATGCAAGAACAGAAAATGGGCTTCTTATTATCTCCACAAATGTGGAATTACAAACTTTCAGAATTACAATATGCAAAGCCACATGGGCATTCACTTACAATATTCTGCAGGACAAAGCCTCGAATTATTACCTAGATCTACTACCTAGAACTGTCCCAAATTGCCTAAGACAACAGTATGAGCCTTCTTTATATAGGCATTTTCCACCGCCCATGAAGGTTCCAAAAATTTAGCCCTTAGGGCCGACCAAACTTAGAATTATTTTATTTTTCAATTTATTACATCAAAGCCAACTCAAAATAACTTTTGAAACCCAAACATAAATTTTGAAGGAAAATCATTTTCCGCCATTTCAGGTGACCCAACTTTCGAAGACCATAAGTCATCGCTAGTTGACCCGATTGACTATTATAACCCCATTTCGAAAAGGCCATGAAGTGCTCTACAAGTTTGACTCATGCAAGCACCCGTCACCCAAATTTTTGACCTCATTCGAGGCCTCTAAAGCCTTCAAAACTGAGTTCAAAGTTTCTATACCCTATTGCCAATACCGAAAATCTTCAATATCTTTAAAGTTAGACTTGATCTATCAATGAAACTTTATTGGTAGGCTAATATGACCAAAATGAACCTCCAAGGAAGAAATCAAAACATTTCGAGATCGTATGACCAACTTACTAAAAATAGAAAATTTCCATAAATAGCAGCTCTACATAAGATAGCCCTTATTGAATACAAAAATAGAAATATTTTTGGGTGATGCAAAATTGCTCTTACACCCAGGATGCTCCTGCATCATTTAAAAATTTCTACATTTTAGCCTTTCCCTTTTTATCCTTAATCTTTATCATTTTCCCTTGCTATTGTTTCCCTAGTGCAAACTAATGATTTAGGGGAAATATCCTCACTAGGGTCTGAAGAGAAACTATGTACATATTTGTGCAAAGATTTAGGTGAACTCATTTTGGCTACAAGAGACTTTTTTCTAAGAACTACCCTAGAAGTTGAAGCCCCATGGGTGAATTTTGTAACTGATGCCTCCCCACTAACCCTATGAATTAAGGGTTGACCTCTAAGATGCACATTCTCTTCTTTGAAATTTTTAATTTTCAAAAACTCATCCCATGACATCTAAGATACATATTGTAAAGATCTTTCAACAATCAACTTAATTAAACAGTGATGGGAAACAGATTTTTTCCTTCCTTTCTACGTCGCAATAACCATGATTTGTAGTAGGTTATATAGCACTTTAGGGACATTCACTCTCCTTTCGTGTCACATGTGGCTCAAAAGCTTGAAGTGTACAAAGTGTAGACATGATTTTCGACCCTCACAAATAATGTATTTGATAATATAAACTGTAACATGTGCCCATTTTTTTAGTAAAGAAATTCTCCTTGTTTCTTGTTTATACTTCAAGTGGAGGATCCCCAGGTCTACTAAACTCTTCTCTAGTTGTTATGGCATCTTTGCTTTTAGGGTAGGGTTATCCTACAATAAGAAACCCTAAAACTTCAACAATCCTCTCCTCCATGGTAGTAACCTTCAAACCCTTCACCATTGTTAAATGGCTAAGAAAATTCCATAGCAATTTCATTAATGAACCCATTCAACTTTAAAAAGTAGTCTAACCAACCATAATTTCTGAATTTTGGTTCACAGAGTGCATTCTACAGGATTTATTGATGAATTTTTGGTTCACTTATCACTAGTGTACCTCTAATGTTTCTAGTCACACCCTTTGAAACACCTATTGTCTACAATTTTTTAGCTTCAAACTCACCTAATTCCTCGCTCAATTTTGTATATCCTTCTCGTAGTCCTAATGCCAATGTCGTATAATCTTTTTATTTACCCCCCTTTTAGTGGTATTTATGTCAACTAATTAAACAATAAGGAAGACATTAAAGAGGGATTTTAGATTTTAAAACTTTGACATGTTGGCACATAGAACACAGGTATGCATAATGATGTGTATATGACACATGGGCACATACTCCCCCAAACTTATACAGAAGTATGTGTCCACACATCCCTGGCTACATGGAAACTAGAATTCACCCACATACTATGTTTATTTTTTAATTCTATTTTATTTATACTACATCATGGTGCATTCTGGTTGCACCATAGATGGTGCCATGTTAGAGCATTAAAAAAAGATATGCTATGTGATATAGAAACTTTGTAGCCTTTGGTGTCCAAAAATAACATATGGGAGTTTTTGGATATGTCATGTAACTCTAATAGGTTATTCCAAAGTGTTCTTTGATTGTGTATAAAGTTAGGGGTTGAAGAATAAAGCCCCAGAACCAATCAGATAGTTCTACTAGGCCTAGTTTCCATGTATGAAATGTGAATAAAACTTGTCAAGTGGTCTTGCAGGATCTTTTATTGGGTTGATGGGAATACAAGGAAATCGTTAAGTCAACAATTATCTTTTGAGGAGAAGAATTTCATGTTAGGCATAAGATTGGATTTAGGAACCTTTGTTAGGATGTCTAATGTGAACAATGATAGAAGCCCATTTGAGGAGTCGACTTTGGGACTATGTTGAGTTTGTTATGTTTTCCTTGTCTTCTGAATAAGTCCTCTACATAAGAAATGGAAGGGCATAAGAAGGAAATTGAGCACTTGAAACATCAATTAGAATAATACAAGGCTGCAAGGTATGACATAGGTGATTTCATGAAATAAAGGGACAATTGAGTGGGATCTAGGACCAACAGATAAGAACTTTAGAACCCTTCCTACACATCAATAAACAATCAATAGAAGAAATGAAAATTAACATATTAACACAACAATATCCAACTATTTTATTGAAAGTCAACTATTGATACCTTGTTCTCCATCTAGATTACAAAGTCAATCCACTTTTTACTTTGTAACATTTCCTTTTCAAATTGTGATGGATGTTGGCCATATTTCTGCTCTTGTAAAAATATAGCACATGGACTATTTAAACTAATTAATATGCAATCATTTACTTTTTCCTAGGAAATTTTTTTTAAAAATATCATTTAACACATTAAATATACATACAAGTGTACAAATCAAGGCTTGTAAACCTTTATGGCCACTGTGACATGTGACACAACATTTAGCAAGCCTAGCCTTGGTGGCCTAATCTTGAAATATAAACTAATTCAATTTAACTATGGAAAAATAAAATAAAATAATTGTTTAATACATTTGGTATAATCTTAAGAGAAAATTCAAATACCTATGGTACTCTCTTCACCTAACTTCATATGTGCCTCAAACTTATCATATGCTTTTATAGACTCTTTACATACTTTCACACTTACATTAATTGGCCTTTTTTGACCCGTAGCTTGGGAGGGATTTTTTTATCTTCTTTATTTGGTTGCACCGAAATCTCTTAGAGTTTTGAGACATCCATAGCTTTATCTTCTTTACAAGCCAACATGTGCATAATTCAATCTCCATTTCATGGATAACTTCTTTTTGCAATTGCTTGGGTATCTTTGAGAATGGATAATGTATATGGTCTTTGAACCATTGAAGGAATGTTTTCTTCAACCTATTCACAAACATTTTTCCACTATCTGTCATTCAGACTTCCCCTGAAACCATGTCATATTCTATCTTGGCATCATAGCTACCAATGCAAGATGAAATGCATGTCATGCTGGAAGAAGTCTATGTCCCAAGAGTGGTTGTGACATTAGAAGTCTATGTTCCCTGTTCCACAATCCTAGAGTTTATTGTTACTTAATTATTTATGAATCTTATGCCCATTCCAAGAGTGGTTAGAGAATCAATTTATTCCCTTTAACATGCTTGATTTGGTTACAATATTTTAGGCTCCTTACTAGATCATTTTTGTATGTATTTGGAAAGCATTCTAAAATCCATGCCATCCAATTTGTTCACTACCTCTTCCCCTAAAATGGTAGCCAATTCCTCTTCTCTTAAATTTAGAAATAAAAAACTAAATATAAAAGAAACTATGGAAACATTTACAAATCAATGAATTGACAACGTATTACCTCATTGTGATCAAAGTCTTCTCCCTTCCCTCTATTGCTAAGCATTTTGAGGTGACCTAGGGGAAGTTCTATCAAATTGAACCAAAAGAAAAAAAACATACCTAGTTTTCATGTTTAAAGCAAAATCAGGGGTTTAATTTCTATTTTTTCTATCCTCTACTCTCTATCTCATAAAACATTTAAATCGAGTGACCAAAGACTGTAAACACCATATATCCTATACTCTATATCTGGCAACAAAATAAAAATGGGCGTACAAAATGAAAAAAGATCAACAAGACCAATAGGAAAATGAAAAAAAACTAAAATGAAGAATTAGAGCAACATAAGTCGTAATATTAACACAGGCGAGAATTATTAACTTTTTTTGATTCATTAATGGGAGCTACTGTGAATGTTTCTCACAAATCCAATGCAATTATTTGGGATATCAAAAATATGAAATGTTTCCCATGAATCTATAAATGTTTGCAGTGGTTTGTCTTGTTTAACGGTGCAATGGATAACATCAGCTTTATCACTGGTTTTAAACCTTGAATGTAGAAGATTTGAGCTCTAGTTTGTTTTATCATTATAATTTGATTTTTATTTAATTTATTTTCTCTAAATTTTGTGTAGGTTTGAGGTTCTCTTTATTATAGAGTTCAATCAGGTTGAATATTAGGGATAGGGTTTCATTTGGTTTAATGTTTGATTATGTTTAGGATTACAATTCCAATCATTTTATTGTTACGATCAACATTCAATTTGGTTTAGTGTTAGTGTTAGTGTATAATTTGGTTTACAATCAAGGTTTAATTTGGTTTAGTTTTAGCTTTACAGTATAATTTGGTTTAGGATTAGGGTTTAATTTGGTTTAATATTTAATTACACTTTCACTTATCATTCTATTTAGTTGTGTTACAGTCAAGGTTCAATTTTTTTAAAGATTCTGGTTTAATTTAGTTTAGATTAATGGTTTAGTTTAGGTTAGGATATAATTAGGCTTAGGTTTAGGGTTGAAATTAGTTTAGTGTTAGGTTTCAATTTTCTTTAATGCATGGATTCAATCTAGTGTAGGTTTAGGATTATATTTTATAAGGTTTAAATTATTAAGGTTAAGTTTGGTTTTCTTGATAGGGCTAAGGCTAGAGTTGAGGTTAAAATAAGATTTAATGCTTAATTAGGGTTTTATTTTTGTTTATTGTTAGTGTTATGTTATTTTGGTTTATGATTAGGGTTCAATTTAGTTTAATATTCAATTAGATTTAGGGTTGGGTTTTATTTTGTTTAGTGTAAGGGATAGGGTTCAATATGTTTTTACATTATACTTGGGGCTCAATTTTTTCTAGGACTGGGGTAATGGTTTAAATTTGGTGTACTATCGAATTAGCTTTATGATTAGGCCTAAAATTTGGGTTTTTGTTTAGAGTTAGGGTAACAATTCAATTGAATTTAGGGTTAATGTTTAATTTAGTTTAGTGTTGGGTTTAGCAATACGTATACAATGAGATTTAGTGGTTGAGTTCAAAGTTGGTTTATGGTTAATTTATGATTAATGTTAAATTTGGTTTAAGGTTTAGGTGTATGGCTAGTGTTCAATTTCATTTAGGTTTATTGTTAATGTTCAATTTTGTTCAGGGAATAACTTCTATTTATCTTCTCTCTCCTACCCTTCTACCTATATCTTTCTGACTCTTTTGATCTTCTCTCTCCCTCCCTCCATCTCATATCTTCTCTCCCCCTCTAGCTATCTCTCTCCCTCGCCACCCCCCTCTACTATTCGCTACCCTCTACCTATCTTTCTCTCCCTTTCTCTTCCTCCCTCCCCATATCCATTCTCTCTATATCTCCCTCCAACATAGCTTCCTCCCTATCCCCCTTCCCATCTCTCTACATTTACATCATTTTCTCATTCTCTTTAAGAATATTTCTATCCCTCTCTCTCTTTCTCCTTGTTCAAATTTAAGTTTGGTATTTATTTAAGCTTATGGAGTGAGGTTTGGGTTTAATAATGTTTAAGGTTATGTTCTAAAAGGGTTTGGATTTGATTTGATTATATGACTTGTTGATTTGTTTGGATTAAAAGAACGACACAAATTTTATAATTGCTAGGTTTAGTTTCATATATTGTTTCATTAGGTATAGGTTAGAGTTAAATTTTCTTTAGTGTTCAAATACTCTCAATGTTAGGGTTCAATTTGATTTATTGTTAAGGTTAGGGTAAAATTCATTTTATAGTTAGTATTTAATTGGTTTGATGTTCATTTAGTTTTATGATTAGGGTTCAACTTGGTTTAGGGCTTTGATTACAATTCAATTTGGTTTAGGGTTTAAAATTTTGTTTTTGTTTATTGTTAGGAAACTAAGTTTCAAGTTATTGTGTGTTAGTGGTAAATTTTAATTTGGATTGGGGTTTGTATTTAACTTTATCTACTACTAGGTTTAAGATTAAATTTGGCCAATTTTTAGTTTTAGGATAACTATTTTTGTTTAAAGATTATAATTACATAAGGTTCAAAGATAAGGTTACTATTTATGTAGGTTTAGGATTACATTTTATAAGGTTTAAATGATTAAGGTTAAATTTGGTTTTTTGATAGGGCTAGGGCTAGATTTTGAGGTTAAATTAAGGTTTAGTACTTAATTATATTTAATTAGGGTTTTATTTTTGTTTATTGTTAGTGTTATGCTATTTTGGTTTATGATTAGGGTTCAATTCGGTTTAATTTTCAATTAGCTTTAGGGTTTGGGTTTTATTTTGTTTAGTGCAAGGGCTAGGGTTCAATATGTTTTTACATTAGACTTGGGGATCAATTTTGTCTAGAACTAGGGAAATGGTTTAAGTTGGTGTACTATCAAGAATTATCTCTAGGATTAGGCCTAAAATTTGGGTTGTTGTTTGGAATTAGGGTAACAATTAAATTAAATATAGGTTTAATGTTTAATTTAGTTTAGTGTTGGGTTTAGGAATATGGATACAATGACAGTTAGTGGTAGAATTCAATATTGGTTTATGGTTAATATTCAATTTGGTTTAGGTTTATGGTTAATGTTCTTATATTGATCTTCTCTTTTCTACCCTCCTACCTATATATCTCTAACTCTTTTGATCTTCTCTCTCCCTCCCTCCCTCCCTCCATCCCATCTCTTCTCTCCACCTCTAATTATATCTCTCCCTCTACACCCCCCTCTGCTCTCCTCTACTATCTACCTATATTTCTCTCCCTTTATATTCATCCCCATCTCTCTTATCTCTATCTCTCCCTCCCACACAACTTCCTCCCTATCCCCCTTCCTATCTCTCTACATTTACCTCATTTACTCATTCTATTCGAATATATTTATATCTCTCTCTTTCTCTTTGTTCAAAGTTAAGATTGGTATTTATTTAAGCTCATGGAGTGAGGTTTAGTTTTAATAATGTTTAATTTTAAAAGGATTGGGATTTGATTTGATTCTATGGCTAGTTGATTTGTATGGATTAAAAGAATGACACAAATTTGATAATTTCTAGGTTTAGTTTCTTATATTGTTTCATTAGGTCTATGATTAGGGTTCAATTTTCTTTAGTGTTAAAATACTCTCAGTGTTAGGGTTAAATTTTCTTTATTGTTAAGGTTAGTGTAAAATTTAGTTTAGAGTTAGTGTTTAATTTAGTTTGATGTTCATTTAGTTTTATGATTGGGGTTCAACTTTCTGTAGAGCTTTGATTATAATTCAATTCAGTTTAGGTTTAAAATTTATTTTTGTTTATTGTTAGGGAACTAAGTTTCAAGTTAATGTGTGTTAGGGGTAGGGTTTAAATTGGATTCAGGTTTGGAATTGGCTTTGTCTACTACTAGGTTTAAGATTCAATTTGGTCTATTTTTAGTTTTAAGATAACTATTTTTGTTTAAAGATTATAATTACATAAGGTTCATAGTTAAGGTTGGTATTTATTTATTACAAATGCTACAACATAGATTTTAAATCCTTCCACGGAGCTCAATAAAATTTTGGAACTTTGTGCTTTTATTCTCAATGTATTTGTAATGAATGTCACAAAATTGACACACCATATGCTACATCAGATGTGATGACACCTTGAAATATTTGAAAGCCCTCATCATACCACTGATTGAATAAAAACAAAACCACGGGCCCACCACAATGTCAACTCATCTTAGCTAACTTTCATTTGAATTTCCACCTATGTCACCTCTTGATGACATGCCGAAGGAGACATGAATTCCCATCCTACCATTATGTTCCACGTCACAACAAAATTCTACGCATAGAGAGAACACTTGGTAATATTTTGAGATTGAAGGAAGCTCTCTACACACCATTGCATGGACCCACCTTTCATCTAACATTCCACCCACATCACCAATCATCCCTTGTTGCCACCTCATGACTTATTATGTGGGACCCAATTTTGGCTTGCGAGGAAGCAAGAATATTACACATGGCACTCTAATGACTGATGAACATACTTGATGGGTTTTTGTTATTGCATCACCATGGGGTTAACAAATTAGTATGGTTTCATGCAATGATTGACAGAGATACTAGCACCTATTGAAGACCCTTGGTCTTGCATCCTCACAGGCCTAAATCACAGTTAAGGAAAATGGTTGCAAGCTTGCATTGAAATGAATTGATAACCCAAGTTGGGTAAGTCACAACCTCATGTGGATTAATTAATTAGATCATGGTTTGTGAGGAGTTTACATGTGTCCAATAAATTATTGAAGGAAATATTGAATGGACACACAACTAGTTGCTTCAAGCATAGTTGTATAGGTTATGACCAATGGATGATCACCATATGGAGTTGAAGTGTATTAGTTGAAGTTGTGGAGATCAATAGATAAGATTCAAAGATTTAAAGGACTATGCATGAATAGTTGAGTTTATAGCTCAACCATGAAATATTAAATTTAAAATGATGGCTGAGTTAATTTTTAGATTGCAATGAAAAATTTGAGAGTTGTTCAGTCAAGAGTTCAAGTTACACGAACAAAATGACAGAGCAAGTGTCTAATGCTATTGGGCAATGGGGGTGATTTTCATGAAATTGTAAGTTTTTTTCTCTCTTTTCTTGAGAAATATTTCTAGTGGGTTTTTTTTTGGTTCTTGTTAAATGTTGAATTGGATTTAGGAGAAATGAGTGAACAAAATGTATCTACATCTATTTTTGGGTATGGTTTTGCTGAAAAGGGGCAAAGTAGGGCTTATTGGAAAGATTTTTTTGACTTGTTACCTGAGACTACCAACACAACATCTACAAATTAACATGAATGAAGGGATGATTATTTTATGTGTAGGAATCCAAAAACTAAAGCCTTGGGATGGGGTTTGTTTAATTACCTTTTTAATAACAAAATTAAGGGCCCTCCTATGTCAAATCCCTAGGATTTGAATTTGGGAAAGTTAATAGTGTTGGATGTCTTTATTTATTTAGAGATCCTTAGGGTATTAGCTCATAGATATTGTTCATTAACCAAGGTTATTAAAAGAGAAAACCAAATAACCATAGTGAGAATTGACAAATCAAATTTAACCGAGGCTTTTTAGACCACTGATGCTAATTGTACCCAAATTTACTTAAAGAGATAAAATATGAATTATGAAGCCCATTCATGGGTATTTAGAAAAAATATGGTGGCTAGATTCATGCCCCAGGTTGAGAGAAAGACTATCCCAATTCCTGATAATGCAATGGAGCATTTTCCCCTTAAATATTTCCAACATTATTTTGTGTACTAGTTAAGAGGTATTGCAAGGTTATGATACTTGACGAGGAAGATATAATTCCAATTGATATAATGTGCATGGAAATGGAAATCCAGAACCCAAATGTTAATATAGACTATCACTTTGTAGCATACTTGGTGAATGCCTTACATGAAGGCCTAGTTTCTATCCAACATAACCCTATAGTGATTGATTCCAAACATTACTCTTTATTGTGTCATTTGATTTTATATTTCAATGCTGATAATATAGATAAAAGTTTGTACTCGAAGAAGGTTACCACATATGGAGAGAGGATGTCTTTACAGTGTTGGACAAGAGTGTGGGATATGAGCCACCCAGCTCCCAGTTTTGTATATTTTCATAATTGGATTGTTGATCTTGTAGACACCCAAAAATGGTTCAAGTTTGCTAGTCTTGGTGTTATTTTTTTCTGCATTACAATTGAAACATTGTTTTGCATTCTAATTATTCTTCCCAGTATTATGCATATGGTTTTTAGTGTATGTCATCACTTTGTCCTTTTCTATCGATTAAACATTGAAAGCTGTTTAATTGGTTACTAACACTGCTTACATTTTTCCTAATCCTAATCAATCCTAATCATTCCTAATCTTTCCTAAACCAATCCTAATCATTCCTAAACTGATCCTAAACATTCCTAATCTTTCCTAAATTGATCCTAATTAATCCTAAATCATGTCAAATCAGTCCAAATCAATCCCAATTAGTCTTAATCAGTTCAAAACCATTTCAATCACATTAAAATCAATTCAATCCCAAATCAATTCAAGACATTGTCAAAGTTCATCGATGCCTCATCATCATCAATAAACCCCCAAGTGCATTGTCAAAGTTCATCAATGACTCATTGTCAACAAATCCAATCTTGAGCGCATTGTCAAAGTTCATCGATGCCTCGTTAACCAATCCAAGTCAATTTTAAATAGCATTGTCCATGATCATCGATGCTATTTGATCATCATTAGTCCAACCTAATAGCATTGTCAAAGTTCATCAATGCTATCTGTAAGCTAAAGTTTATTTGTATCTGTTCATAACATAAACAAATGTTAGATAAATCTAAACATTTATATCAATTCAAAAACATAAACATAGAACCAAGCCACCTTAGATTGAGCCAAAATAGATGCATTTAAGCACTATTTGATTTTCTCTGATAGGAGGGATGCGGGTGTGCTCTCTAAGCACTTGGAGCTTTGTCCCTAATGCATTTTAGGAAGGATTTGATATGATGCATAAATGAATAGAAAATCTTGAATAAAAACTATATTCATTCCATTAAGCTATTCTGTGATGATTTAGAAAGCACAAAATAGAGTTAATCTATCAAATATTCTAAATGCTTACGCTCTAGAATGAAACTAACATTATAACACTACTCAATGTAAAAGATGTGAATTGGTATTTTTCTCTTGGAAGTGGAGGGTATTTATAGGATTTGAGGAAGGGCTTGGGTTAGGAAGGAGAGTTAGGGTTAGAGGTAAGGTTTGGGGTAGAGTTCGGGGTAAGGTTTGGGGTAAGGTAAGGTTTAACCTTGGTCAAGGTTGCTCACACATGTGTGAGCAACAATAGGGAAGTGTGCAAGGGGATAAGAGTGGAAGAAGAGACATGGGCTTCATTAATGGCTTGTAAGAGTCATTAATGAGGATGTAAGAGGCATTTATGAGTGTGTAAGGTTCATTTATGAGGGGTTTTGACCCAAAGTCAAAGTTTGAAGGGTTTAGGCTAAGAAATGTAGGAATCACTTTTTAATTAGGCTTAGAGTGAGATTAGGAAATTCTAGAAGAGGTTAGGGATTTCTAGAAGATTTCTAAGATTTTAGGATTTAAATAAATATTTTATTTATTTAAAGATTTTTAGTCAATTTATCAATTAATAATTAATAAATAGGGAAAAATCACTCAAACTTGATTTAAATGATTTGGGGAGGGATTCTTAGGACCCGTGATTAGGCTTAGGTTAGATAATACATAAGGATACATATGTGCTGACCCATGTTGATGGGGAGAATGATGTGTTGTTGATTGATGTTGTTGAAGTACAAGGCTGGATGGGACAAGATATCTGATCAAATGCTACTGTAGGACTAACGAGGATATGTAAAGCGGACGTGGAGAGATTTACAATGGATATGTACAGAAGCTTAGGATTGGGGATAGGAAGATCTTGGGGATGAAGCTGATGCTGCAAAGATATGTTGGATGATGCCCCAGTTGGGCTGGAAAGCCAAGATGGACTGCTAGTGGATAGGCTGATGATGGATGATGTGTCATGAAATGACATGGATTTGGGAAGGATGCATCCCAATGATGATGATTGGATTGAAATCAAGGCTTGCTACAAGACTAGGAACAAGACTAAGGATGTGATTGGATAGATTGGCTTGATCTTGGATAGTTAGAGGATGTGGATAAGATTGGCAGATGTTTGGAAGATTACTAGGAGCAGTTGGATATGGATGAATGGCATTAGATTGCATGGGGGTAGCCTGTAGCTAGATACTAATGACAAGGGAAGATACCAAGTGATGGCGAGATGGAGGAAATGCTTAGGGATTAATGCTGGAGGGAAATGCTAAGGATTTGAATGCTGGAGGAAAAATGCTTGGGATTTGGATGGAGGAACTGCTAGGAGATTTGGATTGGAGGATTTTCTAGGAGATGTTGGATTGGAGGAATGTTGGAAGATTTGGATGGAGGAAATTCTTGGGAATTGGATAGGAGAATGCTTTAGGGATTTGGGTTGAGGATTTCTTGGGGATTGGATTGGAGGAAAGGCTTAGGATCAGGATAGAATGCTTAGGATTGCTGATGGAGGATTTTCTTTAGGATTTGGATGGAAGAAGATTTTTAGGAGATGGAAGATGGATATGATAAAGTCCCCAAGGAATATGTCACCAAGGAACAAGATTCCCCCTTCTTAGGATAGTTCATGTATTCATAGGCATTAGGATGGGGTACGATTGGATGGAAGATGTGCCGACAAGATAATGAGGAAGGTAAATGGAAGCTAGGAAGAATGGATTGGGTAGAGGATAGGTGTTTGACAAATGTGATGGATGCCAAAAAGGTGTCCAAAAGCATGTAAACCTGGTGGTCTATGTTTTTTCATTAAGATCCAAAGGAGGATGGAAGATTTTGAGAGGTAAATGGGATGGAGGAGAAGTTGGATAAGATTGTGATAGAAGAGAATGGCCCCCAATTATAGAGAGGAGCTAGGGGGGCCTATGCATGATGCTTGTTTGCTAGGTTTTCACCATGGTACTTTTCCAAGGCACTTTAATTGCCAAGTTTTCATGATTGGACGAATGTGTTTCTTTTCTTTTTTTGATATTTTTCTCTTGATTTTTCCAATTTTTATGGATTTTATGATTTGTTGCTGACCTTTGTGCCAATTTTCTACTGACTTTGATTTGTTGCTAACTTTTCACTGATCATTCACTAATATTCTGATTTGTTGCTGACCTTGTGTTGATCTTTTGCTGACTTTTCTGTTGACTTTTCAATTTTGTTGCTGACTTCTAATTTGTCTAGATGTTGGTACAACTTTGTTAGGATGTAGGAATTATGTAAAGGCATGGATGGGATGGGAGAGATGGGAGATATGGTGGAAATTGTTTGGATGGAAGGATGGGAACTAATCATGATAGGGGGATGTTGTTAGGACTAACATTGGCACATGTTGTGAGGAAGGTGGATGAAGTGGATGAGATTTAGAAGATAGATGCGGATATGGTGGAGGATTTTCACTAGGAGATTTTGGGACATAAGGACCCAAAATAGATTGAGGAGATAGAGAAGAGAAATGAGTAGTTGGTGGATTAGCAATCTTGGATGCCATTATGGATATTTCTGTTAGATGCATTGCATCTTGTTTCTTTGGGATTCACATCATTTTTGCTTTAGCTTTGGTGGGCCTTTGTGGCCATTGGGATGCATTGGATTTTTCTTTTTCTTTGGTTGGCCTTTGTGGCCATTGGGATGCATTGGATTTTTCTTTTACTTTGTTGGGCCTTTGTGGCCATTGGGACCCTTTGATTGGATTTTTCTTTGCTTGAGCATGTCTTTTAGAGTGGACATGGCAATCTTTGGATCTTTGTGGATGGTTTCCTTTATGCATATTGGATATGGAATCTAAACTAAAAGAAGCATTGGAAGGAATATGAGGAGTTGTGTGGGATGGAGGAAATATGGATGGAGAGATGGAAGGAGATTGGCATATAGGATATGTGGGAATGTGCCTTTGTTGATCCTGACTAGGGATGTTTGGATTTTGGATGAAGGATTGAGTAGGATAAGATGGGGGATGATATTTTGGGATGTAAGGCCCCAAAATTGATTTGGTATGTAGAGGAAATGCAATGGTATATTTTGGGACATAGGGACCCAAAATGGATTTGGAGGATGAAAGAGGAATGCGATAGGTTTTTTTGGGCTGCAAAGATAGAGGAGGGGGAATAGCATTGTATGCTTTAGAGGGATGATGGGAAGATGTGATGGTGTGTTTGGATGTGTGCTTGAATTTAGCTTTAGCTATACTAACATTTCTAGAGGAAGTACCTTCTTCAGATGTGTGACCAATTCCACATGATTTTGGATGTTTCTTGTCTTGAATGGACTCCAGATTTCCTTGTTCATGAGCACCCAAGCCTTTGCCTTGATAATTCCATTTCTTGAGAATTTTATCCAAACAAGGATATTTCTGACTTGGGGAATAAGATAAGCATCCAGTATCAGATTCCGTGGTGGGAGACATGGAACTATTTGCTTCTATCTTGAGTGGTCCGTCATTGAAAAATGTAAGTGGACCAAGAGGATAGAGTGATGGTAGTGGGATAGCTATTAGAGGATCATCAAGTGGAGATGATAGGATGATGGGATCTATATTGGGATTGGAAGATGGTAACGGATCTTGAGATGGAGAAATTAGGATTGTAGGATCTTGGATTGGGGGTGATGGAAGCAATATAACATGCAATAGAGTAAGTGAAGGGATTGGGTCTTGATTTTCATCTATGGGTACTTCAACATGCTTTTGGACAAGATCTTAACATGATAGGATTTGTGTGGATAGAGTTATGGGGGATGTGTGGATGGAATCTTTATATGGAGTGGATGGGAGATTCTATAACTTTGATGGTAGGAGGAAGGGTGAACTCATGAGGCTCATCCGATATGATTTGGATAATTATAGGAGGAGGAGATGTCCCACCAGGTGTGCCAGAATGTAAGCTACAATTTATCAGTATTTATCTGGAACATGCTTAAATAAGAAAAAATTAGATAAATCTAAACATTTATATCGATTCAAAAACATAAACATAGAACCAAGCCACCTCAGATTGAGCCAAAACATATGCATTTAAGCACTATTTGATTTTCTCTGATAGGAGGGATGTGGGTATGCTCTCTAAGCACTTCGAGCTTTGTCCCTAATGCATTTTAGGAAGGATTTGATATGATGAATAAATGATTAGAAAATCTTGAATAAAAACTATATTCATTCCATTAAGCTATTCTATGATGATTTAGAAAGCACAAAATAGAGTTAATCTATCAAATATGCTAAATGCTTAAGCTCTAGAATGAAACTAACAATATAACACTACTCAATGTAAAAGATGTGAATTGGTATTTTTCTCTTGGAAGAGGAGGGTATTTATAGGATTTGAGGAAGGGCTTTGGTTAGGAAGGAGAGTTAGGGTCAGAGGTAAGGTTTGGGGTAGAGTTTCAGGTAAGGTTTGCGGTAAGGTAAGGTTTAACCTTGGTCAAGGTTTCTCACACATGTGTGAGCAACAATAGGGAAGTGTACAAGGGGATAAGAGTGGAAGAAGAGACATGGGCTTCATTAATGGCTTGTAAGAGTCATTAATGAGGATGTAAGAGGCATTTATGAGTGTGTAAGGCTCATTTATGAGGGGTTTTGACCCAAAGTCAAAGTTTGAAGGGTTTAGGCTAAGAAATGTAGGAATCACTTTTTAATTAGGCTTAGAGTGAGATTAGGAAATTCTAGAAGAGGTTAGGGATTTCTAGAAGATTTCTAAGGTTTTGGGATTTAAATAAATATTTTATTTATTTAAATATTTTTGGTCAATTTATCAATTAATAATTAATAAATAGGGAAAAGTCACTCAAACTTGATTTAAATGATTTGGGGAGGGATTCTTTAATTAAAGATGTTTAATTAAAATATGGGGATTTAATGGCATAAAAATAAATAAATAAATTAATGATGATGTCATCAGGGGTTTTCAGAAAATAAAAATACTTTTATTTTCTAAAGGATTTTTAGGTGTCTACAATATGCTATCATGTCATCTTTAATCATGCACATTGTCAAAGTTCATTGATGTTGCGTTGATCCCTAATCAGTTTTTAATCATTACGATCGGTTCAAACCTTAATCAAATCATTCAAGACCAATTCCCTTTCGATCATACATCATCAATTTGGCCAAATATCTTTACTAATTCATCCCGTTCGGATAGATAACCCATACTTTATCCCTCTCCTATTAATTAATTTATTAGATTAATTACCCTTATCTTAAGTTTCTTACAATTAATTGATTTTGAATTAATTAATTGTTCCCTTTTTGAATTATGAGATTTTCTAAATTCCTTAATTCTTAATTAGCCTTTTTGAGGGGATATTGATTTTTAAATATTAAAAAATGCGACTCTTACGCATTCCCTTAAATCATGCTTCACAATATCCTATTAATTAGCCTCCATGTCTTTTCCACTTTCCCTATCCCTTTCCACTAAATTGGCTTCCAAATTCCTTACTAATTAGCCTCATCTTTCTTCTTCCATATTCCCCCTAATTGTGCATTAATCTATGAATTCCTTTTTGTGCTTCCAATTTTTCATAATTATGACAAATTTCTATGTTGCACACTAACTTGCCTTTTTCTTGCATTTTGGCTCTCAACTCTATAAATTGAGCCTCCTTGCACTATTTTGGTTAACCACTTTGAATGACCAATTACTCCTAGTATTCTCAATTTTTCTTTCAAGATATCATAGTGCATTTTAAGATCTTTTCAAGAGCTGCATCCATCCATACTTTGGAGAAGAAAGGAGAACATGGGAACAATTGCTTGAATGGGTTTTATTGCTTTTAATTCCTTTATTTTCAAGTAGTTTTCATGATGAGATTGAGTTAGGTTTTTCATATTTTTGAAAGTTTGTGGTTTCTTTTAATATGCTCTCTAACCCTAATTTTGATCTTACATTTGGTGAACCTGACGTGAATACCTAAAATTCTAATAAAAATTTGTGTTTTGTGCACTTTTAGGGTCTTGGAATGTTGTTTAGGAGCTCAGGAGTGAAGCTGTGTAGTTGGTAGCTAGAGATGCGTAGTTGGTATCTAAAGATGTGGAGTTGGTAGCCAGAACTGTGCAGTTGGGGCCCAGAATTGTGTAGTTGGTCATGGGAACTGCGCAATAGGACTACTAGTTCTGCATTTCTTGTTTACTATGTTTTTTACATTTCATGCTTGCTTCCAAATGTTTCTAATCATTTTTAAGGGCTTAAAATGAACTTCAATTATATTCATTTCATTTTTTAAAGACTTAATGAACCCTCATATTTGGTATTGGAGAACCTAAAATAAACTTCACATCTCAATTTTCTTAATGCAATGAGCCTCATCTAGTCAGCATCTAATCAAATGAATCAATTTCAATTGGTCAATCAAATGTCCTAAAGGTTTTCAAATTCTACAATTTAGCTTAACTAGGGGCTAAAATTGATCAATTACATTCCCTGCAAATTAACAGGCCAATAAACCCTAATTTTATAAATTTGAATGTTTCTAGGGTTAATTAGTCATTTACATTGAAGATGAGGTTTTAAAATATTGTTTTTTGGTCTCTTGTTGCAGAACTATGCACTTGGTGCCCAGAGTTGTGCAGTTGATCTCTGAAGCTGCGCAGTTGGTAAGTGTAGTTTATTTTCATTGAAAGTTTGGATCATTTACTGTCATTTCTCAGTTCCAGGACTTAGGGTAGTAAATTTTCTGTTACTAATGCTTAGTTTTTAACTGATGGCATTTGTTGGATGAAGGCATACTTAAAAACTACTAACACATGTTGATGTAGGACATTTTTGAAGATTTGTGTGTCTTCCTAAAAATAATCTTATGTGTGTTTGGTAGATAGAAAACACTTAATTTGGTGCACTAAAATGAACTTTTTATTTTGAGTGTTTGGCATGTCTTCCTTTTTGTAATCCCAAAGAATTATATGGATGTATCCTCTCCCCTTACCTTCATAGATCTTGGGTGAAGATAAATTCATAAAATTCTTTTAGAGAGGCCTGCCTTGGACCAAGGTGTTCACTTTGAATGCCCCAAGGGATGACCTCAAGCGATAATAGGCCAAAGCTAGGTCTCCATCCAAACCTTTATATAAATGTGCAATTGTTACTAATAATCCAATTGAAAATGTAGTTGGGTGATAGCTCTCCTTGAGTACCCTAGTGGTGCGTAAAACCTTGGTTATCAAGGCTAGGAGACCTCCTAAGGGATTTTATCACACACCCATTGAACTGGATGTCCCAAATTAAAAATCTTGTTGTAGTTGACCAAAATCCTTCTATTCACTAATGCAAGGGGTCACCCATGCCCATGAAGACATCCCACACTTTTGCGGATCTTGGTAGAGACAACAGTTCCTTTGGAAGTGATGACCCTTGGAATTCAAAGCTTGGTGTGCCTGAGATGTGAGTTCACTATAAGGGGGAGCTCGTGCCTCCAAGCTTCTAAGTTGTCTACCTTGAGTAGGCATTACTGAGCCTAGTTCAAGTGGGAATTTAGTAAATATTGTCCTTCAATCCTAAGTTGTAGTGTGTTTGTTCATTTTACAATGGCCATTCTTGTTTGATGTGTCTTGAGTGAGTGAATCAAAAACATTAAAAGCACTTTAAAAAAACTCACCTTTAAATTCAAAAAATCCTTGCAAACAATTCCTAAAGAATACCTTGGTCACACATATCCTTATTTTTTCAAAATCCTTGTTGACTTAATAAAATATTCATGAACATAAGTTTGGAACCTTATGGCATGATTAGGAGTCCTCATTTTTCATAAGTCCTTCATATTTGCATGTCCTTGATCTTTCATATTGCATAGCATAAGCCTCATTTTGCATATCATTAGTCCTCATTTTTCATACCCTTAGTCCTCATTTTCATTTCATTAGTCCTCACTTTGCATATCCTTAGTCTTCACTTTGCATGTCCTAATCTTCATTTGGATGTCTTAGTTTGTATTAATCATTTTCAAATCATTTCATTTAAATCCTCCTTCCAAAGTCTTCATAATAGTCCTTGCCTATAGAACCCTTTAAAAACCCCTTTTGCAAAATCCAAAAATCTAAACAAAAAGCAAATCTTAGAGTCTTACCTTATGTTGATGGATAAGGGATCTTGACTTTGTTGGTCCTCTTTCAAATCTTTTGTCATTTTTTTTATCTTTTTTAAATCAACCCTACCTATGTCTTGGAGGGTTTGATTTGGTCCTTTTGTCTTTTCAATCTTTTGTTACTTTTGCAAAGTCAAGATCCAAGAGCCAACTTCATAAGGTTATACTCCTAGGTTTATATTTTCCTAGATTTTTCATTTCAAGAAATTCTAAAATCCCAGGTCCTAAATTGCTTCCAAAGTCCTAAGTCAAGTTGCATAAAACCTTAGTTTTTCATATCATATCCTAAAATTAAAAAAAAACATGATTGCATAAATCCCCATCTTGCATGTTACATTCTAGAATCTAAAGTCTAATTTCAAAACCTAAAAGTGCATAAACCCTAGTTTGCATATCATATCCTAAAACCAAGGTCCTAAGTCAAGTTTTGCATATCATATCCTAAAGTTCAAAAATTCCAAAAAACATAATTGCACTTTGCATTATCATATTCCTAAATTTTCAAAATCCAAAAAAAATCTTGCATTTGCATAAGTCCTTTCATATTCAAATTGCATTAACATTTTCCTATATTCCAAAAAAAGATAAAAACATATCACATTTGCATATAGATATCATGCCAGTCTTCACAAGGTCCCAAATGTCTAAAAAACAACAAGATAATTACACACCCATGTTCATGTCACAAGGTGAGTCTCAACCTCAATTTGATCCAAGACAAGGTATGGCATTTCAATAAGTGGACCAAATCAATATGCAACCTCCAATAGAAATGACACATTCCTTATGACTCAAGACATGTCACATTTCTACAAGTCCCTTCAAACATTCAAACACTTCCTAATGTGAACCAAAGTGAGGATATATGTAACATGGGGTACCTATCCACTACTTGACCAAGTCATGGTATTATTCAATAGGGTCCCCCTCCTAATTTAAAACCTATCTTTGTACCATTGCAACTAGGATATGGAAGTGTCCCAAGCACACCTCGAGAAGAACAACATGAGACATTCGGTCAAGTACCTCAAGAATCCTTTGAATCTGGATTTGTTATAGAAAAAATATATAATCCTCAAAATAATTATGATCCTGAACACTCATTAGATACCTCATCTGAGTCAGAAGATTCTCATGCCAGTCATCTTTCATTTAAAGATTTACCAACAGACTAGACTGATGAGGCAGTTAAAGACAAGCACTTCCAAAAGACAATGGCTTACATTGTAACACAAAATCCAATGTATTATTTGGAAGTATTGAATATGATAAACCCTCAATTAATGTTGGAAGAACAAAAACAAGAAAAACCTATCTCGGAAGAACTCCAACCTTTAATTAATTATGATCAACAAAAGGGGAATCAAACTTTGGAAAATCCAACTAAAAAAGTAATACAAAGAAGATCACGACAATAATTAACTATTGAAATTCCTCAACAACATACCTATGAACAAAGTAATAACCCTTTTTTTGATACAACATCCTCTCTTGGGATAGTCGTGTTGGATATTTATAATGTATGGGGAGGTGATTGAGACATTTTATATGTTTAATCACTACGTTACTAAATGGGCACTCATACTATTGTCATTTGTGTTTTGTCACTGATGTCAACATATGTTTTTGTGAAGAGAATAGGCTGGTTATCATAGTGTACAGACACTATATGGATGTTTCAGATGCTATGAAGTTAGATGAGAGTTCAAGAATATGTTGTGATCTTATATCCAAGATCACATCATGAAATTTTTCATATTGGATGAGTTACAGATGATTTGGTGGAGACTGGTCATTGGACTGTGATAGTGAGAAATGACAGAGTTAGCCTCTATGTTTCTGGTATATCTTCTAGATGATATGGATTCAAGGTATGTGAGCTTGAGGGATGATAGACAAGGTACTAAAGGATGTTCATTGGTTAGCGCAAGGTATGGAATGCTTGGTGACATCAACTATGGTATGTGTTCTGGAGAAGACCTATTTGGAAGCCAACTCAGGAGATGAAGTGTATGTTTTTCTTGGCAAACGTAAATTAAGGATGTCAATCCTTAAATGATGTAATGTAATTATTGTACACTTATTTTAGATACTGTGTGTATCTTAGCAAGGGTTTATGTAATCATTTGTAATTAGGAAAGGCTTATGGGCCGACCTGATCATGTGAATTGTAATAAGGTATATATGAGAGTTCTTTTCTTTGGAAAAGATATGGATGAGAAAAAGGTGATATAAAGAGATTGTGAAAGTTGTGAGCTTGTGTCTATTGTATGTAGAGTAGAGGTTTACTAGTGGACTTCATTGGAAATGATCAAGCAAAGATAGTTTTTGCCAAATAGTTCAAAAGATTGTGTATTTCTTCACATACACTTGTGTTGCAAACAATGATTTCTAAAGGTGGAATTAACCTTCTTTGGGCAGTGAACTCTCCCTTTCTTCTTGAATCCTAATAGGGTTTTTCCTCTAACAAGGACTATGTACTGTAATATTTCAATAAGCTCCTAACAGGGCTACATCTTCTAACAAGGATACTATACTCTCAGTACATTATTTGTGGGTGCTAATTCCCACCAGGGTTTTTATCTTTAACAGGGTTTCCCCGACACCAAAATATTATGTTATTGTGTTGAGATTTATTGTGTTCATTGGATCTGATATTGCTGCTACTTAAAGTTTAAAGTTTAATAATCTTCCATACAATTGATTCACCCCCCCTCTTAGTTGTATTGTGGATTGTTATTCCTAACAACTAGTATCATAGGTTGTGGTCTTCAGAGAGAAAGTTTAACAACTTGAGGTAATCTTGGAGATGGCACTCTATACGAAGGATGGTTCAAAATTTAATCCTGTAAACTTTGAAAATTGGAAGAACAAGATATGAACTCATCTTCTATGTTTGGGCATTGACTATTGGTTCATCACAAAGAATAATGTAGATATAAAGACTGAGAGTGATTTTCCATCAGCTACTGATGATGAAAAGAAGGTATTCACATACAAAATGGTCGCAAGGGAAGCACTTATAAGTGCACTATCTGAAGGTGAGTTTACTAAAGTTAAAGACTTAGATTCAACATATGAGATTTGGAGAAGATTAGAAGCTTTATATGAAGGAGAAAAATATACCAAGCAAGAGAAGCTACATAACTGGAAAACAAAGATGGAGAAGCTAAAAATGAAGGATGATGAAAGCATTAGGGATTATGTTCAAAGGGTTACAGAAGCTATGGTTGGAATTAGAAATTATGGAGGCACTTATGATAATGAAGATGTTGTTGTGAAGATCCTTAGATCATTGAAACCTGTATACAAGTTCAAGGCTATGCCTATTCAATAAACACTACCTTTAACTCTGAATTTTAGCAGAGAGATGTTGATTGCAAAGCTAACTACCTTTGAGGCTACTGAAATGGGAGATTCTATACCAAAAGTGGAATCTACATTCAAGGCATATGTACACAAGAAAATGTTTGCAATTTCAAGCACCAACAGTGAAGACCTAAAAGAAGAGCTTGGTGAGTATGCTGAGGAATGGGAATAAATAATGGTAGAGGAAAGAAAAATGGATGAACTTGTTGCACTAATTACTAGAAGAGAAAAGAGAGGTAAGGGCAAATTTGAAGGCAAGTTACCCTTGAAATGTTTTTCATGTAATAAGGTAGGTCATTTTGCATCTAGATGTCCTATAAGAGTTCCTAAGTACAAGCCTAAGTTTTTCAAATCTAAGAAGGATAAGGAATGTTATTATGCTAGTGAAGGAATTTTTGATGATGATGATTTAGATTATGAAGGGATTTGATTTATTGCTATTAGAGATGAACCAGTACATAAGGAAAAGGCTTTAGTATCTCATGTTGACAAGAAAATTGAATGGATAATAGACAGTGGTTGTTCACATCACATGACTGGAGATAGAATCAAATTTGTTAAATTAATGAAGCATGATGGTGATGTTGTGAGATTTAGAAATAATCTTCCTAAACCTATCATAGGTAAAGGATCTATTACTTTGGATGGAAAGACTAATATAGATAATGTGCTAATTGTTGATGGACTAAAACATAACTTGTTAAGTGTTGGACAATTGATGGATAAAGAGTTTCAATTAAGTTTTATTAATGGTAAATGTTTTATTAGAAGTAAGGCAGGTGAGCTAATTGCAATCGGTACTAAATCTAGAGGTAATTTATTTGAATTAAATACATCTGGAGCCTTTTGTTTTGTTGCAAAGGTAGATGATAGTGGTTATGGCATAGAAGATTTTGTCATGTTAATTTTGATAACATTGTGAAGGCAAGTATGGCTAATGCATTAAGAGAGCTGTCAAAGATTGTGAAACCATCTAACACTATATGCAGAGAATGTGTTATGGGAAAACAAATTAGAAGTAGTTACAAAAGAAAAGCATATACATCAAAAGGAAAGTTGGATTTGGTACATACAGATCTGTGTGGACCTACAAGAACAAGATCATACTATGGTGAAAGGTATTTCATACTTTTTGTTGATGACTTTTCTAGGATGATGTGGGTTACTTATTTGAAAGAGAAATCAGAAGCATTTGATAAATTCAAGTTGTTCAAAGAAAAAGTAGAGAATGAATTAGGTTTAAAGATAAAGTGTCTAAGGTCATATAGAGTTGGAGAGTTTACTTTATATTTATTCAATTCATACTGCGAAGAGCCTGGAATAAAGAGAAAAACATCTACTCCTAAGACTCCACAACATAATGGGATAGCAGAGCGAAGGAACAAGACTATACTTGATGCTGCTAGGAAAATGTTGATTGAAGGAAATGTACCTCATATACATTGGAGAGAGGCTATGAGATTGTTCTTGGCTTATGTTGCATATAAATACTTCAAGGTGCATCAGATGGATGTGAAATCTACATTCTTGAATGGTGATCTTGTAGAAGAAGCATACATAGAACAACCAAATGGATTTCCCCTATCCAAAGATAGAAACATGGTATGCAAGTTGAAGAAGGCACTGTATGGACTAAAGCAAGCTCCAAGGGCTTGGTATGCAAGGTTAGATAAATACTTACTTTGGATTGGATTCATAAAAGGTAATGCTGATAGTAATTTGTATTTAAGAACTAGTGAAGATGGAATCTTGATAATAGAAGTCTTTGTTGATGATATTATCTTTAGAGGTAATGATGATCTATGTAAGAAATTTTATAAGGAAATGGAAAGTGAATTTGAGATGTCCATGATAGGTGAAATGAAATTCTTTCTTGGACTATAAATAACTTAGAATGAGAATGGTATCTTTATTTCTTAGACTAAGTATCTCAAAGAAATGCTAAAGAAGTTTGGAATGGAAGACTGTAAACTAGTAGGAACACCCATGGTGATTGGTAATAACCTATCATGTAATGATGAGACTCAGTGTGTATTTCAGATCAAGTATAGATCAATAGTTGGAGGATTACAATATCTGACTCATACTAGGTCAGATATTACTAATGCTATTGGAATTGTCTCTAGATATCAAGAAGAGCCAAAGGAGACACACCTAGTTGCTGTAAAAAGGATATTCAGATATCTGAAAGGGAAATTGAATATGGTCTATGGTATGATAGGAATGATAGTTTTGTACTTCATGCTTATACTGATGCTAATTGGGTAGGAAACATTGATGACAAAAAGAGTACTAGTGGTGGTGCATTTTTCCTTGGGAAAAAGTTGGTTTCATGGCTAAGTAAGAAGCAAGATTGTATAGCTCAATCTACTGTGGAATTAGAGTATATTATTGTTGATGTTAACTGCACTCAAATTGTTTGGATGAAGCAAATGTTGAAGGATATTGGAATAAATTTTGATGAGCCAGTGGTTATTCATTGTGATAACACTAGTACGGTGAATATGTCAACAAATCTAGTAATGCACTCTAAAACCAAATACATTTCTATCAAATATCACTTCTTGAGAGACAAGGTGGCAAAGAAGGAAATAAAATTAGAATATATTAGTATAAAAGAACAAATTGAAGACATCTTCACAAAGCCACTGCCAAAAGATACCTTTGAATATCTCAAAGGTATGTTGGGGGTTCATGCCCCTCCTAGTCAGAATTAAATGATGTAGAGATGCATCAATCCAAAGGTTTTCAAAGCGTTATCATATTCTAGAATGGATGTAAGGATCTACTCCTCAGGGGGAGTGATCATGGAAGTAAGATATTGGAAAATAGTTGCTAACTCATGATAACCTTTACCATTGTTGTCAAAGGAGGAGCGTTGCTATGAGAAAATTCCTACTATATGGGGAGATTGTATGTAGAAGAACTTTGGATTGATATAACTTTGGGATGATGGATTTTCCCATATGTTGACATCAATGCCAAAGGGGAGATTGTTGCATATTGCTAATGCATGGGGAGGTGATTGAGACATTTTATATGTTTAATCACTATGTTACTGAATGGACACTCATATTGTTGTCATTTGTGTTTTGTCACTAATGTCAACATATGTTTTTGTAAAGAGAACATGCTGGTTATCATAGTGTACAGACACTGTATGGATGTTTCATATGTTGCAAAGTCAGATGAGAGTTTAGGAAGATGTTGTGATCTTATATCAAAGATCGCATCCTGAAATGTTTCATATTGGATGAGTTACAGATGATTTGGTGGAGACTGGTCACTAGACTATGATAGTGAGAAATGACAGAGTTAGCCTCTGTGTTTCTGGTATATCTTCTAGATGATATGGATTCAAGGTATGCAAGCTTGAGGGATGATAGAAAAGGTACTGAAGGATGTTTCTTGGTCATCATAAGGTATATAATGCTTGGTGATGTCAGCTATGGCGTGTGTTCTAGAGAAGACCTATTTGGAAGCCGACTCAGGAGATGAAGCGTGTGTTTTTCTTGGAAAACTTAAATTAAGGATGTCGGTCCTTAAATGATGTAATGTAATTATTGTACACTTTTTTTAGATATCATGTGTATCTTAGCAAGGGTTTATGTAATCATTTTTAATTAGGAAAGGCTTATGGGCTGATCTGATCATGTGAATTGTAATAAGATATATATGAGAGGTCTTTTATTTGGAAAAGATATGGATGAGAAAAAGGTGATATAAAGAGATTGTGAAAGCTAAGAGCTTGTGTCTGTTGTATGTACTACATAAAAGGTTTACTGGTGGACTTCATTGGAACTGATCAAGAAAATAAAGTTGTTGCCAAACAATTCAAAAGATTATGTATTTCTTCATATACACTTGTGTTGTGAACAGTGAGTTCTGAAGGTGGACTTAACCTTCTTTGGGCAGTGAGCCCTCCCTTTCTTCTTGACTCCTAATAGGGTCCGTCCTCTTACAAGGACTATGTACTATAATGTTTCAATAAGCTCCTAATAGGGCTAAATCTTCTAACAAGGATACTATACTCTTAGTACATTATTTGTGGGTGCTAATTCCCACCAGGGTTTTTACCTTTAACAAGGTTTCCCCGATACCAAAATATTGTGTTATTGTGTTCATTGGATCTGATATTGCTACTACTTAAAGTTTAAAGTTTAATAATCTTCCATACAACTTATTCACCCCCCCTCTCAGTTGTATTGTGGACTGTTATTCCTAACAAGTCGGTATTGTTATCTCTATTGAGCATTCAAGGTTGTCATTAGTATCAAAGGTTATGAAAGATATCAATCAGTCACTTACAATGAGAAAATCAGTAACTAGAAGCAAGATAGACTAGTCGGTAAAGCTTACACACCGAGCATCAGATAGTTTACCGAGCACCAGTAGACACTGACATTGATAGACAGTAAACACCAAGCGTCATAGTATACACCAAGCAGTTTATACAGTGTTTACCGAGGATCATAGAAAATGGCATAGTAATCTGAAATGAAACATTCTTCTATGCAAATGGTTACAACATATCAAAAAACATTTTACCAAGATTGAGGAATATTTAATGATATGATATTCATTAAATGCAATGTATATCTTATGTAATAGTTTGATCTAGGTCATTTTTGTATACCGTAGATCTTAGGGTTATGACTAAGTTATGTAACCTAATTTTGTTAAAGCGGCAAAAGAAAATCACTATATAAATGTATGTTTACATCATTTTTGGTGTGAAATGATGTGAGAATAGATATATGTATCAAGGAGAACTTGAAGCATTTGCCTAACTTCAAGTCTATCAGTTAACAAAGCAAATTGCAGAGGATATCAGATTAAGCAGAATCAAGAAAAGGATACCGAGCAGATTTAGAGCAGAGATTCATCATAGTCAAGGTGATATTTTGTCAAAACTTATAGATCTATTTTAGACAATTGAGTTGTCACTTAGCATATAATTGCCTATTGCTTTCTAAAAATTGTAATAGAGTTTTGGATAAAATCTCTTAACAGAGTAGACTTAACAGTCTTATGTAAATCTCTTAACCGAGTGCACACTTCATTAGTGTTGTTAAAATCATATAACTAGGTAGATCTAGCTAATCTAATATGTTACTCCTAATAGGGTAAGATCACCAGAAGTGATCAAACCTTGTAGCCCTAACAGGCAAACCTTTTCTATCTGTAGTAGTGAAGAATTTGTGGGTGTCATCCCCACCACAGTTTTTACCTTCTAACAAGGGTTTTTGCGTTACCAAAATACTTGTGTTATGTGATTGCTATTTGATTTCATGTTGTTTACTTTCATAAGTTAAATGAATTATTGATTCATGCAATTAGATACAAGCTATTTTGTAAAGGTTATCACTGTTTATAGTCATAGATCTGAAAGGTTTACAAGTAAAGTTTTTGAGGGCATTGATTCACCCCTACCCTCTTAGTACCTATCTCTCCTAATTCCAACAATTGGTATCAGAGCTTAGTTCTCTTGTTGAACAGTTTAACCACTGAAGGGTAAAGATCTAAGTCATGGAGAGATATAAGCTTGATAAGACTATTAAGAATTAGAAGATACAAATGAAAATGTTTATTGAATAGTACAAGCAAGCCAAGGAAGGACTAAAGAAATTACTGGTTGAAAGGAAGAACCTAGCTATTTTGCAAAATGAGATCAGTTACCATGAAGAATCTATTGATGAAATGTTCAAGCATATTGGATCTAGTTCAGGAAGCATCTCTGATGGATCTGAAAATATAATCACTGATTTTTCTAAAAAGAATCAACATTTAACTGATCAAGTGAAAGCACTACAAATCAGTCAAGAATCTCAGATGGTGAGAATGGTAGAAACAATGAATAATGCTAGACAAGCCAAGAAAGAAAGTAATCTGGCTATTGATGACCGAAGACAGATGACTGAACAACTTCAAGCTAAAGAGAATGAAATACAGAGACTCACTGATTGTTACTTTCAAGTATCTAATCAAATGATGACTGTGAATCAAGAAGTAAACCGAGTGAATGGAGAATTGTCAAGAAGACTAGAAGATGTCGTAGGACTCAGAGAGGAGAATGAAACTGAGAAATGATGTGAAAAATCAGCAGCCACATAATGAAATGAAGAAATTGGCTGAGGATAATTCTAAGAAGATTGATGACTTTCTGACTAATCAAAGAAGATTTGGGAGTAGAGTTGGTATAGGCTACACCGGTGAAGGAGAATCATCACAAAAAGTTGAACAAGTCAACAAAAATCAAAATCAGAAACCTAAAGCTTTGGCATGTTATCACTGTGGCAAACTGGGACATACATCTAATGTGTGTAGAAGCAAAGCACAAGGTAAATCTCCTATCACTTCTAAGTTTAATGGATATTGTTATTATTGTGGTAAGTTTGGACATCTAGCTTATGAGTGTAGAGCTAAATAGAATGATATTGCTAACAATACTACTATGGAGAAAATATGCTATACTTGTAATAAACATGGACACACTGCACAAGAGTGTAAGGCAAAGATGAAGCAAGTATGGAATCCTAAGCAGAAAACACATCGAAAGCCCTATCAACTGAAGAGACAAGGTAACTCTTATGTTTGGGATTATAACACTTAGGCTAACTATACTGCTTGTGGTAGATATGGACACATTGCATAAACTGTTACAGAAAGAGTCAGATTGGACAATCAAGAAGCTGGACAAGCATTAGAATGGCATGTATGCACTGTCATAGAGTTGGTCATTTAAGCAAGAATTGCAGAGACTGAGCACTAGATGAAAATCATGTATTTGAGAGTGGATATACTATTGCAGATATCACAAAGTTAAGGAACACTATGTGGAAGAAGGCATCTAATGAGAATGTTGAGTCAAGTAATGCTATCAGTGAAACCTTATCCACTAGATTGGGTGACATCAGTACCTCCACTTAAGGTGATATAGGTATGTATGGAACTGACATTTCAAAATGATCACATTTTACATGCAATTCCTTATATATGATGTACAAATACCAAATCTACATGAATAAAGATACATTATGGTTTATGTGTTATGAGCTAACAATGTTATATAGTCGGTAAAAGAGAGACCGAGAGTTGGTTACCCATCGGTAATCACTACCCAAGGTTAATTAGAGAATAGTGCAAACCAATGAAGAAATCCTATGTTAATCGAGTGGATAAAATTTTTAGTTGTCACCGAGCTAATAGTTGTTTCATATTGAAAGTTAGGTCAGGCATTTGTTGCATGAAAGTTTGAGCGAGAATATCAAAAAGTCTATAAATACACAAGAAATAGAGTTCATTTTTACATCGTGATTTCGAAGAGTGAAGATTTCACAAAGAAGAGTTTGAGCTAAAAGATTTTCAGAAGAATTCAAGGCTACTATAGATCGAACTGACAACACTCTTTCATGATTTCGAGTAAGCTTATTTGCTACCGAACACTTTATTTACTTGCTACTAGCTGAAAACCTAAATAGATTTATGGCATCTACATCATCTACCAGTAAATCCCAAAGTGTTGAGGAAGAAGTTAATCTAATTGTAAGGGAAAATTTTGATGAACCTAAGTTGATGCAAGAGCATCCTGGGTGTAAGAGCAATCTTGCATCATCCAAAAATATTTCTATTTTTGTATTCAATAAGGGCTATCTTGTGCAGAGCTTCTATTTATGGGAACTTGCTATTTTTAGTAAGTTGGTCATAAATCTTGGAATGTTCTAATTTTACATGTGGAGGTTCATCTCAGTCATATCAGCCTGCCAACAAAGTTTCATGGCTAGATCAGGTCTAGTTTTGAAGATATTGAAGATTTTCGGTATTGGCAGCAGGGTACAAAAACTTTGAACTTAGTTTTGAAGGCTTTAGAGGCCCCAGATGAGGTCAAAAATTTGGGTGACAAGCACTTGCATTGATCAAGCCTGTAGAGTGCTTCGTGGTATTTCTGAAATGGGGTTATGATAGTCAATCAGGTCAACTGGTGATGATTTATGGTCTCCGGAAGTCGGGTCACTTAAAATGGTGGAAAATAATTTTCCTTCAAAATTTTTGTTCAGGTTTCAAAAGTTATTTTGAGCCGACTTTGATGTAATAAATTAAAAAAATAAAATAATTCTAAGTTTGGTCGGCACTTAGGGCTAAATTTTTGGAACTTTCTCGGGCGGTGGAAAATGCCTATATAAAGAAGGCCCATAGTATTGTCTAGGGCAGTTCTAGGTAGTAGATCCGGGTATTGATTCGAGGCTCTGTCCTACAGAATATTGTAAGGGAATGCCCATGTGGCTTTACATATTGTAATTCTGAAAGTTTGTAATTCCACATTTGTGGAGATAATAAGAAGCCAATTTTCTATTCTTGCATATTGTTGTTGTTGTTTCTCTATTTTTGTTATGTGTTTGTGGTATTAAGGGGAGCACCCTTCATAATAAGTTCAAGCCACATCCCAAGGTTGCAGTACAAACAAATTTAATGGGTGCTTTCTCAAGCATACTAGATAGGGTTTTATTGAAAGAAGATGTAAGAGCATATATTCATTGCAAAATTGGAGAAGTAGGAGACTTTGAAACTATTGTAGCACATTCACTACTCTATGGTATAGATGGAAAATTGAAACCAGAATATAAGAAGATTACGAAATCAAGGTTATCATGTATCACATACTATCCGCAATCATTCAAGACTAATTGGATCATAATTGTATTGAGTAGATATTACGATGGAAAATTATGGCTGGATAAACTGATAGAGGTCACTAAGAAAATGATAAGTAGGGTTACTGGGCTCCCTACAACTGACAAGGCAAAAGCCTTCTGTAGTTCATCACGACCAGATGTTGAGAAGAACACTAGATCACAATGGGACGGTCGAGCACTGAAGATTTCAAGAATCAGAGACCCAATAGTTAAGTTTGCAACACATGTAATCAGGTATAAGATATTTCAATCTAGCAGACTCAACAATGTACCCTGCAGTGCAGTAGACATGGCGTACAAAATTATGGAGAAAGGTCACCAGGTTGATCTTGTCGAGGTATTGTTACATCAACTACATGAAAACATGAAGACAATAAGGTCAAAGAAGTCAAACACATGTACGTTTGGATCACTACTTGTGTGTATATTTTTCTTCATACAAAAGTTTGTACCTGGCATCGGTAAAGTGAACTAGATAACAGATAAGCCTATAACTACACAGATTATCAAGATGTTAAATAAGTTAGGAAATAATCTGAATAGAGTATTTGATGCATACTTAAAAGAATTTTAGACTAAAATGCATCAAAGGGGTAGAATTGCAAGGGAGTTAGTCAAAAAGTTTGAGATGGACATTTGTTTTGTAGTCGATAGAGATCATTGTATGATAAAAGTAGTTGAACCTAGAGTAAAATGGTTGGCACCAATGGGTTATGAAATAAACCATGATTTCACACTGAAATCTATTAATGCACTACTTGCATTACCAAAAGATCCCATTGCCACTAGGTTCGGAACATATGAGGAGGCCAAATATAGAATAACTACATGCATAGAGATTGGCAAAATGTGTAGAAAGGAAAAGAAGATGAGGAAAGATCTTATTGCTAGATATGGAGATGTGTTTGAAACACCTGAGGAGACACCGGTTGAACAACAACTGAAGGTAAGATAATGTTATCTGACAAGCCATATGATAGTGAGGAAATCGAGTCTGATGAAGAAAAAGATCCCACACCGGTTCCTCCACCTAAAGTTCCTATGAAGAAGCAGTTACTAGTACAAGAAGGTATGAGGACAAGATCATCAACTGTAGCTTCACCACCTGAGAAGAAAGAAGTAGAAAAGGTACTAAAATGTAAGGCAACTCCACCAACTAAGACTTATGAAAAGAAAGGATCCAAGGTTATAGCTGAAGCATCGAAGCAAAGGAGAAGACTGATAAGAGGTAGAGAAGACCTTGAGGATACTAAAACTAAAGATGCCAAAAATCAATTCAAGGTGGTTAGCAACAAGGTAAAATCCATAGATGAATTCATTGAAGAAATAATTGAGAACAGAGTGTTGGTTCCCGGAGAGGATTTTACACTCCATGAGATACCAGTAGGCTTATGACTAATGTTAAGGAGTGGTTAATTCCAAATATGGGAAATCTATAAGCAACTAGACCAACTATAGGGACAAGACTACCCTCTTCACTTCTAGATCTACAAAACCAAGGCTGGTACACCTGAGCCAATAGATATATAACTATTTTCTTTACCTAATACTGGATCTTACAACATATGATAGTGAGAAAGTACTAAATAACAACCTATTATTCATTGACTTTCCATCACTGGGTAGGACAATTGTAAATGTAAAGTAAAGTAAAATGACTAGTATTCAAATGTTTTGTTGATTACAATGATTTCAATCATTCCTTATAAAACAAAGATAGGTCCATATAGGTCAGTGCCTTATCTATTGGGCATAGAATCACCAGAAAATAAGATGAATACAAAGATGTTTGAAGAAGATATGGTCTCTGAACATAAATAAAAATACCTCAACTCTTTCCTACTTATAAGAATCCTTCATGTAAATCTAATGAACACATATCCCACTCTGAGCAATATTTAATCCAATCCAAGATCAAAACTCAAGGCAAAGACACATACACATAAATCTCTAAAAGACTTATAGATTCACAAAATGAACACAAAGGAGAGACAAAGATTTGAAATTTGTATTAAGTATAACCTTTCACCATTTGCATACAACATATCCAGAACAACAAGCTTGCAAGACAATAACAACAACCTGTACTTCTTCTTTACTGCTTTGATAAGAGAATGATGTAAAATATTACAATCTTAGACTAAGGGTTAGGGTTTCAAAAATTTTGTATTCTTAACACCTAAACTCCTAATGCCTAGAATGATCATGGAAAATCCCTTATATACAAGGAGATGCAACAAGCTACCGATCATTCTAGGGTTTACAAAATTCCTAACTTAACTTTTTACAACAAAGTTATTTTGTTACAATAAATACACCAAAGAAATAGATGAGATATTTGTAGATGAGTCACCTTGCTTTATGCCTTTAATGTTGTCTTTGGCTTCTTTGAATCAAAATATGATTTCAACATCTTTTAGTCAATCCTGTTATAAATATCTCTTTATATCTCAACTACACTCTTTAAAAGTTAAAAAATTGTAGTGTCTTCTTGGCTCAAGAAGTAGGTGGAACATCAATTTTCACTTGTATAGGAGATGTACTGGTACCTCCACCTGTTACACACAGCTATGTGTTCAAACCCTACAAAGAAAACCTTGTAGAAAAGACCAAATTCATGGCGGTGAAAGAGATCAAATCTTATGTAGCTCAACCACTAGAAAATGCATTCATTGCTCAACTGTAAAACCTCCATATTTATAGCCTTAGAAGAAAGAAATCAGATCAAAAACACCCTGGTGCATTATTTCTTTATTTTCTGCAAAACCCTGATTCTTAAAAATTCAAAAATCAACTGAAAAGTGTTAATCAATCAAGTTTAAAACACAACCGTTGATCCTCCTCCTTCCTGATAGATTGGACGACACATAAAATTCAATAGAATGGTCAACCAGCCCCTAAAATGTCATCGTCCTCATCACCATCCCTTAGCTAATCAAAATTGAGCATGTCAGACAAAAACACTAACTGCCAATCATCTCATGACCTGACGACTAGTAGCTAACTAGGGTTGCTAGATGTTATCTTTAACTACTGAGATCTGGTGACTAACCGCCAGCTAAGTCTCTGAATGCTATCCTTAACTACTGAGATCTGGTGACTAACCACATCTTTCGGTCACCAGTAAAAAAGGAATATTCTATTATCATTGGGAGATCACCCAACTAAGGCAAAAAATTAGTCGCTTAATAGAAAGGAATATTCGGTCTTCATTACATGACTTCGAGACTGAGCTTAGAGAACTTGGGCCCACTAGGACATCAGCAAAAAATTGGATAGTGGTCATATGATCACAAAGGGGAAGAATATTCCTTACGATCATGCAACAACTGTTGATTCAATTAAACCATAACCTGTCGAACGACCAAATCGCCACAGAAACCTTAACCGCTCGCCAGATCATTGAAGGTTAAAGAACTAACCACCAAGATTGTGTGACCACATGATCAAAGAACACGTCAAGTTTCTGAATAAAGAGCTTAACCACTAGGATCAAGAGATGCCACGAACACATAGTTTCTTGATCACCGAAGAAAAACTTAACCGCTCAGGAAACTGGAGATCAAGCGACTAAACATCATGAAGAGTGGGGCCCCACATAGCCATAGTAGCACACATAAGAAATGCTGATGTCAGGGATTAGCTGTGAAGAAGCAAATGGTCGAAAACAACCAAGGTTATCACATTGACACAAAGGTAACAAGGAATGCGAAAACATCAAGGGTTTTTATGCTTGGAAAATTTTTGGAACGCTGCGACATAGAACAAGCTATTTTCCAGCAGACCTTGAAACTTGAATATCTCCCTGGTTTTTATGATTTAGCACATGTGATCAAAACTGGAGCATGGTGACATAATGAAGAACATGGGGCTAAGGGCGCAAGCCATAAAACATTGTGGATCTTCTTCGCACATTAAAACAAGCTTGTAGGCAGGGTGGAACAACTTCACAAAACTTGCAGGGAAAAGGCCATTTCATAGGATTTTTGCATTGATAGGAAAATGGACTAATAGTGGCTCTATTTGAGGATGGTTAAACACCAGTTTGAACAAGAACCATAGAATCTCTCAGTACAGAAGACCAAAACAAAACTTTGACTGAAAACAAGGAACTGTACACAAAACCTGTACATAGACTCAAAAGACTCTTTTTCTTTTTTTAAAAGAAGTAAAATTTCAAGAATTGACCACGAACTGGCAATTCCATGAGCTCTTCTATTAGATTTTTCAATATATATGAATTTGTTCCCCATTTTTGTTCAATGATATAAGGGCCTAACCAGTTGGGATCAAACTTCCCATGCTTTCCCTTATCTTCCAATCTTGCATTCAGAATCAGGACTAGGTCACCATCTTCAAAACTTCTATGAGTAGTCCTTTTGTCATACAAAACTTTGCACTGGGCGTGCATCATCTGATTTCTGGCATGTGCATCATTTATTACCTCATTCAATTGAATTAAATCATTTATTCTGATAATCATCTCATCTTCCAGATCATCATCATAAGCCTGTATGAATTGGTACATCTGTAGCAAGTTATTTTGGGGTAATCTTGCATTGATCCCATATACCAAGTCAAAGGGGGCACACCCTATTTCTTTCTTCACTATAACCCTATCATCCCATAGGGCTTGCAACAAATTGGAATCCTAGGCCTTCTTGTTCTTATCTAATACTCTTTTCAAAATTTTAATCAAACTCTTGTTGCTAGATACTGCCTGGCCATTACCTTGTGGATGGTTGGGAGATGAATATGAGATTTTTATTCCATTGTTTCGACAAAAATAGACAAACTCCTCTGACCTAAAACACATTGCATTATCAACAACTATGGTTTTTGGGCAACCAAACCTTGTAAGGATATTTTGCATCATGAAATCTGTTACCACCTTACTAGTTGCTCTTCTTGAAGGGATTGCTTCAACCCACTTGGTGAAGTAATTAGTTGCTACTAAAATATAGGAATATCCACCACTAGACTTATTAGGGATTTCACCAATGAAATCCATACCCCACTTTTGGAAAGGGGCCTGAACTGTAAAAGGCTTGAGAGGCAAGTTTCCACTAAATTTTAACTTTCCTGCAAATCTTTGACAAGGATCACATTTCTTTACAAATTGATGGGTATCTTTAAAAAGTGTAGGCCACCAAAAACTTGACCTAATGATCTTTTGAGCTATGGTCTTTGCCATATAGTGTCCCCCACAAACCCCATTGTGCATTTCTTCCAGCAAGAATCTGGCTTTGTCCTAGTCTACACATTTGAGCAAGACACTTTCATTTCTCCTCCACCATAACTCACCACCAATAATTGTATATCTTATTGAATGAAGCTTAATAGTTCTTTTCTTATTGTCATCAAGTCTAGGGGGTAAAACCATCTTTTGCAAATACATGACAATATCCCTGTACCACTCACAACAATCCATATTACATACAAAAGGTCTTTGATTTTCCTCCAACAGATTTATCTGGTTTGCATTTAGGTTGCTTTGGGCCATCAACTTTGCTAGACCCAACCCTCTTACCAACTTTGTAATATGAATGTCAACATTAAACTCTTGAATCTTATTAATCCACCTACATCTTCTTCCTAAAACTTCCTGCTGGACTAGGATATCCTTGACTGCAGCACTTGGAACATAGGCAACCACTGTGGCTCCTACCAAATAACACCTAAATGTTTTAATAGCCTTCACTAGGGCATAAGCTTGTTTCTCAATGATATCATAATTCAATTTAGCTGCCTGCAGGGTCTTGCTAAAAAAAGAAATAGGTTGCTCAAAACCATCAACATTTTTTTGTAATAGTACTGTTGCAATAGTATGGGTAAATGCAAAGGAAAAGATCTGCATTGGTTTGCTATAATCTAGTGTTTTCAAGACTGGGGCATGCTTGATAGCCCTTTTAATATCATTAAAAGCTTGTATTGCTTCCACATTCCATTCAACCTTTGCTCCTTTCTTCAACATTCTTGATATGGGAATGCTAATTTCTGCAAAGTTTGTAATAAACCTCCTCAAGAAATTAACCTATCCTAGAAAGGACTGAATCCCCTTGATGTTCTTTGATAAAGATAGATTATCAATAGCTTCCGCTCTTTCAGGGTCTATTCTCACCCCCTCCTTTGAAATAATGTGCCCTAGAAGTTTTCCCTCTACCACAACAAAGGCACACTTCTTTGGGTTCAAAGAAACCCCATACTCCAATGCTCTGATGAAGATTTTTTCTAGATGTTGGCAATGTTGTTCTTCTTTAGTTGAGAAGGCTATCTAATCATCTTGATATACCACCATAAACCTATCAATAAAATCTAAAAAAGCTACATCCATGGCTCTTTGAAAAGTGGCACCAGCATTAGTCCACCCAAAAGCCATCCTTACATAGACGTATGTCCCCATGGGGTTGTAAATGCGGTTTTAAATTGCTCTGCGTCCTTAACCATAACTTGATTGTAACCAGAAAAGCCATCCATCATGGACATCAATTCTGACCTAGTGACTTTCTGCAACATGTTCTCCATATTTGGTAATCCATAGTTATCCTTTAGAGAATTTATGTTAAGATTTCTAAAATCAGCACAAAGTCTAATGCCACCATTCTTCTTTCTGACAGTCACCAAATTTGAAACCTAGGTGGAGTGCCTAGTAGGCTTGATTATTCCAGCATCCATCATTTTCTTGAGTTCAACCTACATTTTAGGTGCCAAGGTAGGGTTAATAGGTCTCAATTTATGTCTAAAAGGTTTTGTACCCTCTTTGAGTGGAATCTCATGTTGAAAAAGGTCCTCCCTATAAGCTTTGAGATCTTCATAGGACCAAGCAAAAACATGCCTAAATTTTCTGAGAAGATTAATCAATTTTTTTCTAGTCCTAGGGGACAGACACTTGCCTATATAAACCTTCTTGGGAACAAGTCTTGTGCCCAAGTTTACTTCCTCAAGCTCATTGGTATTATCAGTACTAGTAGAGAAAGCCTTGTCTTTAATATCAAATGCTCTTTCCAAAGCAACTAATCCCTTAGGAACCCTATTTGATTTCAACTGTAATACTTCCTTTCCAAAAAAAACCTCTTTGCCATTCACTGTATCGACATAAGCACTAAAATCCATTTCTTTATCACCAAAGTGAGATTCACACTGGAGAAATCTTAATATGTCTTGGTCATCAAAGAAAACTTGCCAGTTCTCTATATTATCAGGGATAGAAGGCTTGGCTTGTACCTCTATATTAGACATATTAGCAAACACAATATCTTCAGGCCTAAGAGCCACATTAGCCAACAAATCTACCATTCTATTTTGACTTCTTTCCATCCAACAAATATTAAAGGCACTGAAACTTTCAATCTCATCCCATACTGCATTCCTATATTGCTTCAATTTCTGATTCTTTGAAGCATATTTTGATCTAATTTGGGACACAACTAACTCAAAGTCACCCACTACTTTTAAATATTTTATGCCATGCCTTGATGCCAACCTTAGACCTATTAATAGAGCCTCATATTCTACAACATTATTTGTGCATGAGAATAGCAAAGTAAAGGAGAACTTAAAAGTTTTACCATTTGGAGATATGAGTAAGATTCCAGCTCCAGATCCTTCCTTGCTATTTGCACCATCAAAATACATGGTCCACAAGCTGTTAAGATCAATCCATCCCTCCTAGCTTTCTAACTTGTGGGTAGGCTCAACACCCTCCTCTACTTCCTTGTCTTGGACTTTAAAATCATTAATGTTAGTATCAAGGAAACAATTCATGGTGTCTTCTTCCTCTTCTTCAATCATATGTGGAGTTCTAGATTCCCTAGAAACCTTAATGTTCTATCCCTCCAAGTTGAAAGTGGCAAATGATAAATCACATTGTATGCTGCCTCCCATAGAAGCGCTCCATTTTCTTGATAATAACATCCCATACTGGGGAGGAATATCCACTACCAAGACATGCATGGTTAACTATTTGGTGGGGTATGCAGCTAATCTATAAGGTAGAGCCTTGATGGTACCCACAACTGGTACTTCTCTTGAATCCATTGCCTGACATCTACCATGAGGTGTGTCCACCTTTAATCCTAGTGACTTCATAACCTCAGTAGGCATAACAGTGTTTGATGCTCCAGAATCAATCATACAATTTTTTAGCAACTATCCATTTATCTACAGAGTTAGGAAGAAAAGATCAATTGTTCCTTCTATAGTACTGACAACATTTGTATCCAAATAAAGTTGGGGAATTTCATAAACAATTTCCTCATTACAATTTTCATTTTCATCATTCAAAGATGCTATTTGTTTCTCAAGTCTTTCTATTTTTTGGGACTCTATAGATACCACACCATTTACCCAATTTAGGGCCTTTTCCTTGTGTTCTTCTATTCTCATCATCTCTAGTAATGGAACTTTGATAGTAATATGAGACAACAATTTACTCATATCAATTGGGACATACTTTGAATCAGAAACATCTGGCTTCAAAATTGCAACTTCTTTATTAGTCTCCTGGATAGATATGTCTATAGGTTTTACAATATGGGCTCTATCCTCTTTCTACAAAGTTGGAACAACCTCAATAGTGGGTTTGGATTTTACCTTATAAGCAATGTTAGGCTTAACATTTCTCTTTATTTTGACCTTATCAACAACATCAACACCTTTAGGCTTATCCTGGGATATTTTTACATCCTTGACTGCTTTCTTGATGAAAATTCCAGCAGGCTTCTGATTTGGATTTCCAACCACCCTATTTCTCAGATTATAACCCATTTTGGCTTGAGTAACCATATATGCTGTTATCAAGGCAATTTCCTCATCAGAAGGCCTTCTCAAAACAACAGTTTCCTTAACTTTCAAAACATTGCACTGAATGTTATCAAGCTCACTATCTTCATCTGAAAAAACTTGTTGGTGGTATGATTCAGTTTTGGTCTGAGAATTAAAAACATCTTGATTTTCATCTTCTTCAGTAGAGTCAACCTCATCCCATATATGGGAAGAAGTCATCCCACATCCTTGGTCATCATAAGGCTATTCCTCATTACATTCCTGCTCCTCTTGTGGAGAAACACTTTGGGATATGACACAATAATTAGGATCATGTGGTGACTGAAAAACAATACACCATAGGACCTCTTCCACCAAATTCATTGAGTTCCTTTGCAATGGATTAGGGGTCCTATCATTTGGTTGATCCTTTCTCTCAGGAAGGATAGGCTTCCCATCTTTCTATTGGGTATTGTATGGGTAATTCTGCATTCTTGGTAATTTGTTGAAATTATTGAAGGGAGGCTTATCTCCTCCTACAACTTTAGCATCTTTGTTCTCACCAAGCTTCAAGTCCATTATTGCCTTCAAGATCTACTTTAGGCTATCATCATCTTTAGGCTTTACACTTATAGGCTTTCCTAGGTCTTTTCTATTCAACAATGGTGATTTATTATTTTCCCTTCTTCCCAACTTTCCTGAAATTCTTTGGTTACTTTCTATGTTCACAGCTAGCTTGTAAGCTTCAACAAGACTCCTTGGATTCTTATCTCTCAAAAGGTAACCCATCTTAGAATCAAAAGCATTTAAATATGTGACAAGACAAACTCTATCATCCAGTTTGATGACTTGCAAGAGTTTATGCATGGCCTTTTGGAATCTGACATTAAACTCAACAACATCCTCATTGAAATTATTCTTTATGTTATTAAATTCATTTAGCATAAAAACCTCATGTGTTTTATCATCATAATGTTCTTTGAAACAATGCCTAAGCTGATCCCATGAACCTATGCTACCATGTGGCAAAGCCCTAAACCAATCCCTTGAATCTTCTGTTAGGGATTATACAAATAATTTCATGATAACATCATCAGGCACAATGTTATAGTCATCAATTACATCAATAAAATTTTTTAGGTGCTCCTCACAAGTAACAACATTACTTCCAGTGAACTTAGGAAGTTTCTTCCTGATTTCTTCAGGGATGGGATTAGGATATCCAAGGATACTAGTGAAAACCAACTATTTGCATCTTTCATGTATAGCCCCTATGTTAAAGATACCAACACCCTAAGATGTAGATGCATTAGTATTTGTCATGGTAGAAATTTTGAGTCCTCCTGGTGGGGGAACACCAGCTGTTTGATTTTTTAAATTTGCAACATTTGCCCCTTGTGTAACAGTAGAATTAGCAAAATTAGTGGGTCCTATAGACCATCTTAGGAAGTCAATTTTATTTTTCATCTCTAATGTTGAGGCTTCTAATTCTACCTTTTCAAGTTCTTTAGCTAAAAATTCTTGTTGCCTCTTAGCCTTTTCAAGATCCGCTTCTAGTCTTAAAGTGGAATCTATGGGACATTTGGGGCCTACTAACTCATTAATTAAGACACCCACTACTTTTTTCTTTCCCTTATCCCTAGGGTTCCTTGCTTCAAACACTTGTTGGACAATGGGCTATTCACTTGTTTGCTCAGGAATGGGGACATGGTTTATAGCTTCTAAATTTAACAGCTGCCTTCTTAGTTGGCCAGCCCTTATCATAGCATGCCTAATTTTCTCTTCTTTTTCCTTTTCTCTCTTCTACCTTATGGCTGCTTCATGAATTCTCCTTTCCAATTCATACACTTCCTCAAATATTTCCTTAGAATTAGGTAAAGTTGTTTCAGATTCAACCTACTGTGCTTGAGGCTCCTTTTGTTAATCTTGAGACTCATGGAGGCCTTCGGGCAATGTTGAAGCAAGGGTGAAAGGGGGAACAAAGTACTTTCCACTTCTACTCTTACTTCTTGATCTTCTCTCCCCTCCATACTGTCTATTAGGGATTACTCTCATGTTGTGGGGTAACCTTTCACCCTCACTTTTTGAAGGAGAATAATAATCCTCATACCAATTTAAGCCTAAATCAACTACCTCTTCATATTTCAAGGCATTTCCCTCCTGACTAGGAGGAGCAACACTTTCTTGTCTAGAACCTCCCTTTTGCTTCTAGGTAAGAGACATGTCATTGACATTTTTTTCTCTTATAACTTGACCTCATCTAGATGTGGCTGGAAGTTCACCCAACAAACTTTCCTCTGGGTGCTCCTTCCTCCAAGACCTTGTATTTTTGAAACTCATAGTGATATAGTGATTCTTTATTAAGCACTAGTACAAAGATGTTTAGAGTCACCACTCATAATTTGGTGAGATAATTTGAAACTTATTAAAACTGACTCTTATACACTTCAATGGAAACCACTAGATAAATAATAAGCTAGCTAGGAGTCAAGATCTACTCATACCCACGTTATTTATAATTAATTTATAACATTAGAGATATCAACTGATTGAAATAGGTAGGTCAGGAGTCCAGCTCAACTTGGAACCTGCACTATTTACTCCTGATTACAATCTCCATTCCAAGTAGAGTCACCATTTTGTTGGTTCCTAGATAGGATTTTACACTCCATGAGATATCGGTAGGCTTATGACTAATGTTAAGGAGTGGTTAATTCCAAATATGGGAAATCTATAAGCAACTAGACCAACTATAGGGACAAGACTACCCTCTTCACTTCTAGCTCTACAAAACCAAGGCTGGTACACCTGATCCAATAGATATAACTATGTTCTTTACCTAATACTGGATCTTACAACATATGATAGTGAGAAAGTACTAAATAACAACCTATTATTCATTGACTCTCCATCACTGGGTAGGACAATGTAATGTAAAGTAAAATGACTAGTATTCAAATGTTTTGTTGATTAAAATGATTTCAATCATTCCTTATAAAATAAAGATAGGTCCATATAGGTCAGTGCCTTATCTATTGGGCATAGAATCACCAGAAAATAAGATGAATACAAAGATGTTTGAAGAAGATATGGTCTCTGAACATAAATACAAATACCTCAACTCTTTCCTACTTATAAGAATCCTTCATGTAAATCTAATGAACATATATCCCACTCTGAGCAATATTTAATCCAATCCTAGATTAGAACTCAAGGCAAAGACACATAGAAATAAATCTCTAAAAGACTTATAGATTCACAAAATGAACACAAAGGAGAGACAAAGATTTGAGATTTGTATTAAGTATAACCTTTCACCATTTGCATACAACATATCCAGAACAACAAGCTTGCAAGACAATAACAACAACCTGTACTTCTTCTTTACTACTTTGATAAGAGAATGATGTAAAATATTACAATCTTAGACTGAGGGTTAGGGTTTCAACTTTTTTTTTATTCTTAACACCTAAACTCCTAATGCCTAGAATGATCATGGAAAATCCCTTATATACAAGGAGATGCAACAAGCTACAGATCATTCTAGGGTTTACAAAATTCCTAACTTAAATTTTTACAACAACCTTATTTTGTTACAATAAATACACCAAAGAAACAGATGAGATATTTGTAGATGAGTCACCTTGCTTTATGCCTTTAATGCTGTCTTCGGCTTCTTTGAATCAAAATATGATTTCAACATCTTGTAGTCAATCTTGTAATAAATATCTCTTTATATCTCAACTACACTCTTTAAAAGTCAAAAAATTGCAGTGTTTTCTTGGCTCAAGAAGTAGGTGGAACATCAATTTTCACTTGTATAGGAGATGTACTAGTACCTCTACTTATTACACATGACTATGTGTTCAAACCCTGCAAAGAAAACCCTGTAGAAAAGACCAAATTCATGGTGGTGAAAGATATCAAATCTTATATAGCTCAACCACCAGAAAATGCATTCATTTCTCAACTATAAAACTTCCATATTTATAGCCTCAGAAGAAAGAAATCAGATAAAAAACACCCCGGCGCATTATTTCTTGATTTTCTACAAAACCTTGATTCTTAAAAATTCAAAAATAACTGAAAAGGGTTAATCAATCAAGTTTAAAACACAACCGTTGATCCTCCTCCTTCTTGACAGATTGGACGACACATAAAATTCAATAGAATGGTCAACCAGCCCCTAAAATGTCATCGTCCTCATCACCATCCCTTAGCTAATCAAAATTGAGCATGTCAGACAAAAACACTAACTACCAATCATCTCATGACCTGATGACTAGTAGCTAACTAGGGTTGCTAGATGTTATCTTTAACTACTGAGATCTGGCGACTAACCGCCAGCTAAGTCTCTGAATGCTATCCTTAACTACTAAGATCTGGCGACTAACCACATCTTTCAGTTGCCAGTTAAAAAGGAATATTCTATTATCATTGGGAGATCACCTAACTAAGGCAAAAACTCAGTTACTTAATAGAAAGGAATATTTGGTCTTCATTACGCAACTTCGAGACCGAGCTCAGAGAACTTGGGCCCACCAGGACATCGGCAAAAAATTAGACAATGGTCGCATGACCGCAAAGGGGAAGAATATTCCTTACGATCATGTGACAACTGTTGATTCAATTAAACCATAACCTGCCGAATGACCAAACCACCATTGAAACCTTAACCACTTGCCAGATCACTGAAGGTTAAAGAACTAACCACTAGGATTGTGTGACCACATGACTGAAGAACATGCCTGGTTGCCAAATGAAGAGCTTAACCACCAGGATCAAGAGATGCCACAAACATAAAATTTCTTGATCGTCGAATAAAAACTTAACCACTCAAGAAAATGGAGATCAAGTGACTGAACATCATGAAGAGTGGGGCCCCACATAGCCGTAGTAGCGCACATAAGAAATGCTAACGTCAGGGATTAGCTGAAAAGAAGCAAATGGCTAAAAATAACCAAGGTTATCACATTGACACAAAGGTAACAAGGAATGCAAAAACATCGAGGGTTTTTATGCTTGGATAATTTTTGGAACCCTACGACATAAAACAAGCTATTTTCCAACAGACCTTGAAACTCAAATATCTCCCTGGTTTTTATGATTTAGCACATGTGATCAAAACTGGAGCATGGTGACACAATGAAGAACATGGGGCTAAGGGTGCAAGCCATAAAACATTGTGGATCTTCTTCACACATTAAAGCAAGCTTGCAGGCAGGGTGGGACAACTTCACAAAACTTTTAGGGAAAAGGCCATTTCATAGGATTTTTGCATTGACAAGAAAATAGACTAACACAGAGACCTTACTGATCCAAAAATAGGTAGATTTGACAAGATGTCAAATGAGGATCAAACCAAGATGGAAGAGGCAGTCATCCAAATGATGATAAAATTCAAAAGAGTACCATTGGAATTTGCTTGTTCATTACCGATGGAGTTGGATGACAGGATCAATCAGAAATGGGGCTATGCACTTGAAACTGAGAAAAGAAAGAGAGAAAGATCTCTAGTTTGGGTTGCTCCACATCTAAGACTAGGATAACTTTATGAACTCATGGCTAATCATCAACAAAGATTCACTGTAAAGAATCGAGCCATGATGATACTGGATGAAAACATGGCAGATGTAGAGGAGGCTGGTGATGCCCTATGGAAAGCAATCATTAAAGCAAAAGAACAAGCTAAGAAAAAAACATACTTAAATCTGTCTAAGAAGAGACAAAATTCAAAAGGTAAAGGTATTTATATTGATGATGGCACAATAGAGAAGTCAAAGGATTCCAATATATCAATTACCGAGGTAATTGATATCACCGAGCAAAAGGAGGAAATAAGTATCTCATAGGATGCACCAGATAAAGTAGAAATTCAAATGAAGAAGAAAACTGATGATGATGTACTCATTGAGGACATAAAAAATGGTGATCCTGATGACAAGGATGATGAGGATGTAAGTATTGCACCCCTAAACACTCAAGATGAAGAACAAGTCACAGAATGTGCATTTACATCACTATCGGGTGAGCTTCCTATACTTGCTGAAGTAGTGGAAATTCTTTCACAGGAACAACCCAGTGGCTTAGACCTTGAGAAAAATAAAGACATCATAGGGGATCAAGATACTGAGAAACCTATAGAGATAGATGAGCCTAAACAAACAGAGGCACCTTCCAATGAGACAAAGGTAACAAAAAAAATAAAGGAAACTGAGGTAATCCCATCTGACACCACACCCAAGGCTCCTAATCTATCAACTGAGACAACAACTATCAAGGAGTAGAAGAAGAAAGAAAGTGTGTCAACTGGAAAGGATACTCCGAGGACTGGAGACAAGTCTCTTGTCGTTACTAAGAATAAATCACCATTACTATTAGAGAAGAAGAAAAAGAAAGGAAAAGGGCCGGTCACCCTAGATGAAGTGATAATTATTCCTGAGTGTGACCTGAGAATCTTGAGCCCTGAGGAATTAAGTAAATATGGGGAATTATGTCAAAGAAAGGTAGCTCAAGAAAAGATGAAGCAAGAAACTAAGAGAAAAGAAATTGTAATAGATGTGAGGGATATCTTACAATAGGTAGTACCTGAGGTGAATATTGATGAAGAAACTCCCATCATAGATCAACTTGCCATATTGACAGAGAAGATCAATGCCCTAGATACTGATGCAGACAAATGGATTGAAGAAAGGGCAGAGTCAAGGATTCAAAAAAATCTGGTAGAGAAAATAAGCCAAGAAGTGACAATAAACAAGGTTAAATTATCTGAAGTAATAACTGAGATAAAATCTATCACCCAGTTAATTTGTCAGTTTTTACTCAAGCTTTGTACTATAGACACCTTCACTGTTGTAGCCAATGAAAAGATAAAAGGACTAGAAGAAGAAATCAAAGTTAGTAGAACTATAGCTATAATCGAGCCAAATTATTTCTCAAAGAACATTTAATGATTTCAGGAACTTCGGTAGTTAATAACAGATTTAAAGAAACAAGAATAGAAGATAACAGATCAGGTCACTGAGTTACAGACAAAACTGCTGCCATACCTAAAAAATTTTGAGGCACACATTGTCAAAGCAGAGAAACTTGTTGCAACACCTGAGATTTTGGTGTTGGACAACATATTTGACATACATGCACAAGTTGGTCTTGAGCATATTGCTCTCACCAACTTGAAAGAGGAATGGGAAAACCTCTTGGAGTCAGTCAAGAAAACTCACTAGCATATTTTTTACAAGATGTGAGTATACTACTTAATTTTTGTATTTGGCATTACTATCAAAAAGGGGGAAAGCAATGTATATTATGTCATATGCCAAATAAGTACATAGATGCTACGTATACTACATATTACCAGGAGCATGCACCGAGGGGGAGAATTTTAGAAATTTTGATAAGTATATGTATATGGCAGAGATATAAGGTATATATAGAAAATTTTGTCTATATACATTTGAGTTCTTATACTAATGCCAAAGGGGGAGATTGTTATCTATATTGAGCATTCAAGGTTTTCATTAGTATCAAAGGTTATGAAAGATATCGGTCGGTCACTTACAATGAGCAAATCAGTAACTAGAAGCAAGATAGACTAGTCGGTAAAGCTTATACACCAAGCAATAGATAGTTTACCGAGCACCAGTAGACACCAACACTGACAGACAGTAAACACTGAGCATCGCAGTATACACCGAGTAGTTTATACAGTGTTTAACGAGGATCACAGAAAACAACATAGTAATCTGAAATGGCATATTCTTCTATGCAAACAGTTACAACCGTCAAAAAATGTTTTACCAAGATTGAGGAATATTTAATGTTATGATATTCATTAAATGCAATGTATATCTTATGTAATAGTCTGATCTAGGTCATTTTTGTACACCGTAGATCTTAGGGTTATGCCTAAGTTGTGTAACCTAATTTTGTTAAAGCAGCAAACATAGATCGCTATATAAATGTATGTTTACATCATTTTTGGTGTGAATTAATGCGAGAACAGATATATGTATCAAGGAGAACTTGAAGCATTTGCCTAACTTCAAGTCTATCAGTTCACAGAGCAGATTGTAGAGGATATCAGATTAAGCAGAATCAAGAAAAGGATATTGAGAAGATTCAGAGTAGAGATTCATCATAGTGAAGGTGATATTTTGTCAGAACTTATAGATTTGTTTCAGACAATTGAGTTGTCACTTAGCAGATAATTGCCTATTGCTTTCTAACAATTGTAATAGAGTTTTGGATAAAATCTCTTAACAGAGTAGACTTAACAATCTTATGTAAATCTCTTAATCGAGTGCACACTTCATTAGTGTTGTTAAAATCATATAACTAGGTAGATCTAGCTGATCTAATATGTTACTCCTAATAGGGTAAGATCACCAGAAGTGATCAAAACTTGTAGCCCTAATAGACAAACCTTTTCTATTTGCAGTAATGAAGAATTTATGGGTGTCATCCCCACCATAGTTTTTATCCTCTAACAAGGGTTTCTGCGTTACCAAAATACTTGTGTTATGTGATTGCTATTTGATTTCATGTTGTTTACTTTCATAAGTTAAATGAATGATTGATTCATGCAATTAGATACAAGCTATTTTGTAAAGGTTATCACTATTTATAGTCATAGATCTGAAAGGTTTACAAGTAAAGTTTTTGAGGGCATTGATTCACCCCTCCCCTCTCAGTACCTATCTCTCCTAATTCCAATAGGTATTGATAATACTCTAAGGGTGTACCCACAAAGAACATTAAGGCTGGATTTCAAGCAATAGATGCAAAAGAATTAGCAAGTAAAAGAACCATTCTCTTTTTCTTTGGGGATGCCAAATATACCTTCTTTGGAAGAAATAAATACTATAGAGAGTGGTCCTCTACTATTGACTTATCCACAAATACAAGAGTAAGTTTTAAATGCAACATAAGGACCAAACGTGGATACATCAAATGTATCAAAAGTTCAAATGATAGATACATCTTGTGTAACTACAAGCACATTGAATGAACCCAAGAAAAATGGCATCATTGATATCACTCCTATTCCTCCAAAAGTGATACAACATACAAGCACAACACAACAAATGAATATTTCTACATCACAACCAGTACTGGTAATACAACAAGTGCTTACATCACAACAAGTACCAATAATACAACAAGCTTCAAAGTCATATCAAGTACCTGTATCATAGCAAGCTTTGATATCATATCAAGTACTTGTATCACAATGACCTTCAATGCCATACCAAGTACCTGTGTCACAACAAGCTTGAGTATCATATCAAGCACCTGCATCACAAAAAGCATCTATATGGAAACAAGAGCAAGCACAAATTAATATGATATCTCGGAATAAGAAAAGCAAGTCCAAGAGAAAAGTTTTAGATCTTAGTGAGATACATTCTCCATTAGGATTCTATCAAGAATCCAAGCAACAGAAAAAAAAAAAGTACAAAAAGAGTCACAACATCAAGTGGGTCAAGGATCTTATCCTTCACACAATGCTCAATACCCACCTAAAGTGCAACAATAGTTCTAGCAGTAACAATTTGTGCCACAAACTCAACAACAAAAATTTATGCCACAAACTCAACAACAACAATTTGTACCACAAAATCAATAGCAATAGTTTGAGCTACAAATTCAACAACAACAGTTTATGATCTCAACAACAATAATTTTTGCAAAAACCTCACCAATAGCAAGTTGTTTCAGAATCACAATAGCAATAGTTTTTACAAAGACCACAACAAAATTTTACTCAAAAATTTTAGAAACAACCATTTGTGTAGCAATATCAGCATGCACCATAGTATCATGAGTAAATACCTCAGCAATATCAACAACCCTATCAACATCAGGTAGAAGATCCACAACTAGAAACACAATATTAGTCTCAGCAGATTCCTCAAAGACCTCTTCAGATCAAATTAGGAAATAAGTCAGAGACTTCAGTGCTACAACATGATACAGTATCTATAGCATCCTCAAAAGCAGAGACTCCCAGAGTTGAAAAACAAAAAAAGAAAGATCCTCCTCCTAATGATGCGATGGCTCAAGAACTCAAGCATTTGCAGAAACAAATGGAGACATTTGAAATGAAGCACAAAAAGATATACTATACAGAGAGGGATTTATGTCCAAATCCATTTGTCAAGGATTTAGATATGCCTCCTTTCCCAACAAATTTTGAAGTACCCAAATTTGAGAAATACAGAGGGAAAGGCAATCCAGTTGATCACATTCAAGAATTCTCTACATCTTGTATAGAATTGAGCCAAGAGAAAACATATCTCATGCATCTTTTTCCTCATACCTTGGTGGGCAAGCAATGTAATGGTATTCTACGCTATCAGAGAATATAAGGTCTTGGAATGAATTGGCGGGAAAATTCATATCTTACTTTGCTTTCAATATGAGGTTACATTATCAGATATATGTGAAATAAAACAAAAGCCAGGAGAATCCTTCATGACATTCTTATTATGTTGGATAATCTTGATTAGTCAATGTCCTTTTGAAATTCTAGAAGAGCAACAAGTGAATCTCTTCAACAAAAATTTGGTGCCTAAATTAATGCATGAGATGAAGATCAAAAGTCCAAGCACCATTAAAAAATCATGAGAAATGGAGTCAGTATTGAGGATGCTCTTGTCCACAAAGGAATTCTCAAGATTAATAAGGACAATAAAAATACAAGCACATCAAGTGAGAAGAAAAAATTATCATCTCAGAATAAAAATGTTACAAATGATGGAGTTGTTGATACATGCATGGTAAATATTGCACAAAGAAAGATTAGCCTCAAAGGGCCTAGCCATATAAATACACATACATCAACTCAGGAAATACCTCAAGCATCAACTCAACCATAGAGGACTAAAGTTGCACAACAAAATCAACAATGTTGACCTCCACATAATAGAGATAGACCACAAAGGAAGTTCACACCCCTCGGTGAAATAATTGATTTAGTATTGCAAAAACTACTCCAAAACAATTTTATTCAATTACCTAAGATTAGAAGAGAATCTACAGAGAAACCCACATGGTGGGATGATCATAAATATTGCAAATATCATTGATCTAAAGGTCACAAGATGACTTCATGCTTCTAATTGAAACATTTGGTACAAAACCTTATCGATCAAGGCTTAATTGAAGTAGATCCTCTTGCTAGCTCTTCTAATGTTGATCGCCCAATGTTGATTACACCCAAATTGGTCACGATTATATTCTAAATTATTTTTTGAGTCAGATTCTAGTGTTTCAACTATTACCTTCAAGAATACAAATCCTCAATGTGCGGTTACCACTCGCTGTACTAAGATTACTGTACCTAGAGCCTTTTCCAAACCTTAAGATCCTACTAAGTATAACCTTTTTGACCAACTTGGAAAAACACCTGCCTAGATTTCAATCCTTGAGCTGTTACGTATACCCCCCCAATATAAAGAGATCTTAGAAAAAGCCCTGAAAGAGTCCATTGTCCCAAATGACATTGATGTTTCCCTATTTCAGGCCATGGTTGGGAACTTTTCCATATCCCAACATGTCACATTTTCCCCTAATGATATACCCAAAGATAGACTCAGTCATAACTATCCTTTGCACCTTGAAGTTTTTATCCATAATTTTAAGGTTAGACGAGTCATGATAGATGGTAGAGCAAGACTTAATGTCTATTCCTTAAAAGTTATGATTGGCCTTGGTTACACAGTAGATGACATTGATTCTTCTAGAAGAATTACAATCAAAGCATATGATGATGTTGAACGTCCCTCTAAAGGAGTCATCATGTTGCCTATCAGAATTGGTCCAACAACTCAAGACACTTTGTTACAAGTTTTGGATCTAGACCTTCCATATAACATGGTTTTGGGATGTCCCTAGATCCATGCTATGAAAGAAGTCCCTTCTACTTATCATCAATGCCTAAAATTTTCCCATCATAGCATGGAAATTACTATCCTTGGAGATCCAAATCCTTTCCAATTATGTGCTAATTTGAGAGATGTCCCTGCACCACAAGTCCCTCTCAATAGTGAAGCTATACCAAGTAATTCATCTAAATATGTTGATGCATCTTCTCTCACATAATTAAATCAAGGAAAGCTGAAAATTGAAGAAAAAGGTTGTGGAGAATACTCTATGTCATAGGCTTTTCACATTGGAAATTTGCCTCTTTACCCCAAATCATATGGAAAGCTACACCTGTTACAAAACTCACAACCTAAGAGAACACTACAAATTGACCCCTCTCCTACATTCACCAGTTGGGGTGGCTTGCAAGATGAGAATGTCTATGAGAATGTATCCACATGGGTTCATAAAAACAATTCAGAATAAGAATTTGTTCACATTCCTACTGAAAAGTATGGTCCTAGATTTATAATTATGCAAAAAAAAAGGCTATGATGGTAGTAGTGGCCTTGGAGTACAGAAATAAGGAATTGTTGAGACTATTGTAGGAAAAGGATGACCTCCTAATCTTGGACTTGGATTTAGACCTTTGAAAATTGGCTCTTCATGTATCAAGTTACCCTTGTGTGAAAATGTGAATGTTTTTACTGATGATGAGGCATCTGAGGATACTTGACCTGCAACAACTGATTCTAATGAATGGGAATGGGCCTCATATTCTTCCATTCCATTTGCACTTGATTGTATCTTTACCGATCCTAATGAGCTACCACTTAAAGACAAACACATCAATGATATTCCTTCGCTAAAAACTTTTCCTCAAGCCTGGATCGAAACTTTTTGGGATCCTAGTCCTTATAATTCTAAAGATGAATCAGAGGAAACCATTGAAACTGATACTTACCTCCTAACACTTACACCTAGTTCCCAATACATTTTCAACACTGACAATGACATCCATTTAGTATACCCTAAACTAATAGATCGGGATCACCATGGACCATCAAGCTTAGACCGCTTCAAAAATGATGAAGCTATAGCAGATGTTTTTGAGCTCAGGGAAGGTATACCATTGGGAGATCATAAAGAAGTATTATGTATTGATTTGGACACTACAACTTATTTTGGGGATTCAAATCCCTCTTCCAGTTGCAAAAGTGAAAACAAATAAAAAAAGTAAAAAATAAAAAAATTAGGTCTTTTAGTGAAAATCGAAAGGTGCCATTAGACCACAAAAAACTAAAAATCAAGGATGAATCTAAAGGTGAAAATCTCTTTGAGGCACCTGAGGATGGAAGAGTGGACATACCCCTACAAAAAGAAAAATCACCTCTATTGATAGAAAAGATAGAAGAGATAAATTTGGGGACTTCCAGTGATCCAAAAATCATACACTTTGCAGCATCATTCTCTCAAGAAGAAAAAGATCAGTTCATTCAATTCTTCATGACAAGACAAATCAACTTTGCATGGTCTTACGTAGATATGCCTGGACTAGATCTTGAATTAGTTCTTAATCATTTTCCACTATAACAAGTAGCTAAACTAGTTAAACAGAAATTAAAAAAGATGCATCCACAAATAGCTCTTCTAGTCAAAGCAGAACTCAATAAATTGTTGGATGTTGGATTCATCAGAACTATTGATTATGCACACTAGATTTATAAATTAGTTCCTATTAGTAAACACATTGGGGGAATCAGAATATGCACAAATTTTTGTGATCTGAACAAAGCATTGTTAATATGATTTAGAACAATAGAGGGGGGGGGGGGGGGTGAATCACTTGTTCTCGGGTCTAGATGTATAAACCAAACTTTAAAACTCTTCAACAAATCAAATCCAACAACCAACAGCTACTCGGTCATTACTGATTGCATAATAGAAACATATAACAGTGCAATCCACTATCCAATAGTATCTAACTTGTAAAACAAAGAATTGTTCAAACAAAAACATTCACACAAGTATTAACACCAGGATTTATAGTGGAAACCCAATTTGGGAAAAACCACTTTGTAACATGTTACTATTATTTTCACTCTTCTAAAGTGAGCTCTATGAAAAGCCAACCCTGTCAAAGGTTACAAACACACTGTCAGGTGTGACCTGGTTAAAGGATTTAAACCACTCTTTTAAAAGTGCATCTTGTTATAGGACTTACATACATCCCATTAGAATGCAACCTTGTTCAAAGGATTTATACAAATGACTATTAGGTCAACCTCTATTAAAAGGATTTTGACTGATACAATGGTTAGAAAGTAACAATAATATTGATCTGAAAAACATACAACTCACTTTGCAAATATCAAATCTAATTCTGTACACATATGTTGGCTTACTGACTATGAACCTTTACCATCTCCATCACTAATCTACTCAGAAATCTCTTCAAGCAATCACAACACTTCTCCTTCAACCTTTTTTGCTTAGACAGTCAATAACATCAACAATACTTCCAACATCCTCTCTCCTTCAACCTCATGCTTAGGTTTCCTTAATACTTCCTCAATTAGGTCAATACATCTTTTTTTGCTTAATCTCCTTCGTAGATCTTTAGGTTAGGTTAGATTCATTGAATCCTTCCAAATTTATGTTCTTCATCTATCCTTTTAGAAATATCTCAAATCTCTTAATAGATTTACAATAAAACATTTTACAGTGCATGAAATGCTTTCATACAATCAATAAATAAAGTCAACACATTTTAGATAATCCAAGAATTCAACTATGTCAGATGGAAATATGGATTCTTCCTCAAATGTAAATTACTGACTCTCGGTCAATACAGTGTTCAACTCCTTGGTCTTCATTAGAAAGCTCAGTCACCTCAAAAATTGTTTCCTCAGCTAATACTGATGTTCAGTCAAAACTAAATTTAATCGTCATATACTAGCTCGGTCGACACTAACATCACTCAGCTTAAACTAGATTTCTTCACTTTTTCTCAATTAAGCCTACCATTTTAGTCTTCATTCTTACTTAGATAAATAATACATGATCTTATCATTGTACCACATAATCAAGTACTCATTGAAGTATCAAGATAACTCAACCTTTCCTTAGGTGCTATTGTTACCAACCTTGCCTATCCCCTTCACAACAATCAAATAGATATAGTAATTTCTTAGATAGAAACAATCTTACCAGGTAAGGTTTGACATCAATGACAATACAACAATTGCTTCAATTGCAGTTTCCAACAATCTCCCTCTTTGGCATTGATGGCAACACCATATGAATAACACATGAATCACCAACCAATCCAAAACTTATCTGTCCATCAGAAATATTTATAATATCCTTAGCTTCATTCTGATATAGAATCAATTAGCCATGCTTGTATGACCATCCACTGAATCTCTCCCTCTTACTTGATCTTCCATGAAATCTCACCATATGTATTCATCTGTGATCATCTCCCTCTTTGAGAAAAATGCCAAAGTAGCAACTAAAACATACATCCTGCAGATGTAGATATCATTTTCCAATTTAGTAACAATATTTCTCCCTCTGTCATCTTTTCTTATGATTGATTCTTGGCTTTTCTATACTTTTCAAAACTCTAGGTTGCACCTAAAGTGTGACTGTCTCTGCATCAATTTTTTAGATACTCTTTGCAACACATTTGATGTAGTGCTCCTAGCTTGAATAGGTAGCCTAAGTTAGGGGAAGAACCCCTAATTGACCTCTCAGATATTCATGAGCTTCTTTAGGTAAGGCTTTGGTGACTATGTCTGCTAGTTGTTCCTTTGTATTCACATATTCCATTCAGACCTTTTTATCTTGTACCAGTTCCCTCAAGTAATGATACTTGATGGCGATGTGTTTAGTCTTTGTGTGCATCACTAGATTCTTAGAGATGTTGATAGAACTTGTGTTATCATAGTAGATGAAAATTGGTTCAGTGATCTCTTCTTTCATGCCTACCAACAATTTCTTTATCCATACCAAGTTTGAACAGTTCACTGTTGCAGCCATATACTCAGCTTCAACAGTAGATTGGGAAATGCAATTTTATTTCTTGCTTGTCCAGGAAACTAATCTCTATCCAAGAAAGAAAGCTCCACCACCAGTGCTCTTTTTGTCATCCATATTTCCTGCCCAATCAACATCAATATACACTCTTAGTTCAAAATTTTCATGCTTCTTGTAGTACAATCCATAGTCAGCAGTCCCTTTCAAATATCTCATTATCCTTTTGACAACCTGTTGGTACCCGTGTAGACCTCGGTAATGAAACTTTCAATGTCAAGGCTTAAAATCCTTTGAACTAAGCTCAAAGCCAATTTGAAGTGGTTCAATCTATTGAAGTAGGTTCAAATGAGTTTGATGGTTCAAAAATCCAAGTGCATAGTTTGAGTTTAAAGTCCAATGATCTAGTACATGTGTGCAGGGATCATTATATTCGGGTTCAAATGACTTCATAGGAAGGTTCACCAAGTTCATCAAGTTTAGTTGGTATAAATGGTTCAGAGATAAATTAACAAGGTCAATGGGAAGGATGCCATGTTTCAGATATTTACATCCCTGAAATTGTCAATATTATATATAGAGCTCAGCTTAACTTCTATGCACCAGGTGGGGAGTCTGAATGACAAGTTGAGTTCCGCATGGTAGAATTTTTAGATAATGAAGTGTTGTAGAGATCTATGAATTCAACACAGATGGGCTTTTCATAGTATCAAAATAATATCAAGGTATATGGAAACCACAACTCTTTGATGCAGGTTCATCCAATTGAAGATGGGGATGGGATAACTATTTCACAGTGGGAATTGTTTACTGGACAGAAACAACTGGCAAAAAGAAAGTCTAGGAAAAGCAGGTTGTAGTTTGTAACAACATGAGACAATGAGATAGAAGATGAGTTGTCACTTGAAGATGGAAACATTCATAGGCAAGTATAGGAAAAATCCAGAAGGAAGCCTGAATGTGTGGGCATTTTCACACATGAAATGGCTATTAAGTGTCTTATGACTGGTCTTCTAGGGTCTAATCCACTAATGATCCACCGTATTTGTATAGACAACTCCTTCGTGATTGTTCTATGGCATTCTTTGAAAATAGGATGGAAGATTGAGAAGGTCAATAATACAACTCATTTGAGGCTTCTGTATGAGAAATTATTTCCTCATTGATTTTTTCTATTCTCTTCGAAAAGATGAATAACTTTTGATGGTATGCAAGTTCCTTGTCTGATTGATATGGCTCCCTTGTGATCAATAGTAATCTATTGATTATACAAGAGAGAAAGTTGACCTCGACATATCATAACTTTGATATTGTCTAGAGTTAAAAATAATGACTTTGGCATCTATTGGCTTATCTATGCATCATTTTCCAGTTTGTGATAATGTCGATTCAGTTATGCTGGCTTCTTGGGTACTAAAAAAAATGATTACAAAGGTTTAGAATGGTTGATGACAATGAGAATTGGCTTTGCACATCGACAGTATTAGCATTCGAGAATGTGATGATTCATAACGCAATTTCAATGTTAAGACATTATCATTTTCTGAGAATGCCCCAACACCAAATGTCAAGGAGGACCCAACATCTTCCCTGATGGACAAAACCTTGTTTTCATGCTCAGTTGATGGATTCATGGAGGTTTGGGACTATATCAGTGGGAAAATTTAGAAGGATCTTCAATACCAAGATAATGATGCCTTCATGATGCATGATGATGTAGTTATTTGTGTTGACTTCAGTCATGAGTCAGAGATGTTGGCTTCAGGTTCATAGGATGGGAAAATTAAGGTATGACATATACGAATAGGTCAATACTTAAGGTGTTTAGAGCACATGCATTGTTAGGGTGTCACAAGCCTTGCTTTTTCCCTGCAATGGGAGTCTTTCCAAATACTGTGATATGTTGAAAAGGTCTGTTATTGGTATGTGCATACTTGTGCCCCATTTTGAGGTGCAATTTTATAGCTCCATCAAAGTGTTCCAAAATCATTTCACAATATCATAAAGATACAAGAGCAATCATTACTGTGTGCTTGTATTCTGAAGGAAACTGCATACATTTGCATAAATACATATGCATATATGTTTGATCAAATTAGAGATCATTATGAGGTAGTGATAGAATCTCTCTGTTATGATCACAATCAAATCTATTCACAATGGAAGCACCAGATATGATGATGTTCAAGCTCCTCCCATTCATTAAGTAGTTTGATCACTTTAATATGCCAGGGATGGTATAATACCTCCACTTTCCAAAAGGGAGATTATCTAGATGCTACGTGCCACTTGATGCATATTGATACTTGTCTCATGATAAAGTCTAGGCGGTAGTGCATGTGAGATGTTGTCTTTAGATTTATGATGCTGACTCTAGCAAAGTGACTCTGCAAAGGTTGGCTATACTGGAGAATTTGATGAATCAACGGCCTGAGCTTATCAGTAGTGCACTCTTAAGACATAATCCTCACAACATGCATGAGTGGCATAAGAGAGCAAAGCTTTTTAAGGACAATCCTACGAGGCAAATCTTAACTTTTACAAAAGCTGTGAAAATGGTGAATCCAATGAAAGCTGTTGGAAAACCACATATATGATGGGTTTCCTTTGCACACTTATATGAAAATCACAAGAATGTTGGAAATGCAAGGATAATTTTTGAGAAAGCTGTGCAAGTGAATTAAGAAACAGTGGATAATTTAGCTAGTGTTTGGTGTGAGTGGGCAGAAATGGAGTTGAAGTGCAAGAACTTTAAAGGTGCACTTGAACTTATGCGCAGGGCAACAACAAAACCTTCTATAGAAGTCAAGTGCAAATTTTCTTCTATTTGAAATGAACTAGTATAGATGAGGCTTTGGACATTCTTTGTGGACCTGAAGGAGAGTCTAGGAACATTAGAGTCGGCACGTGCAGTATATGAATAGATACTTGATTTAAAAATTGCAACTCCACAAATTATTATAAATTATGCATGTCTGCTAGAGGAGAATAAATATTTTGAAGATGCATTCAAATTATATGAAAGAGATGTGTTTATTTGGGAGTTAGCATTGTGATGTTGTAATAGTATAATAAAAAAATTATAGACAACATTACATGAAAGAAAGCGGTTTGAAAGGGAATTGGTTAGAATATAACCATCGAAAAGAGGACCTTGCCAAGAAACGATCATGCTTATAACCAGTAACCATAATTGGCAAGGAAATAAAGATGCTGATAGAAGATAGGGAAAGGGTTCCAGTTTTCTTTAGGATCTGGCTTGGCAGACTTTGAGCTGTAGCAGAATGAGAACAGTGAATATAGGTGCTAGGGTAGGGATAGAAATTTTATTCTAATTGTAATGCAGAGAAAGAGGGATTTTTTTTTAGATAGTGATTAGTGTACATGAACAACATAATCTTTATTAATCTGTTGTGTTCAAAGAAGGAAAATATTAGCATACTAAAACTTTGATTTTAGATGCTCATTTTCTGATTAATATTCATCTTGGAATGATATTGGTTTCCTTTGAATGCATATCTATTACATCTAATCATCAGCACAATTATCTTTGGACTTTGTGCTCCAGTTTTTTGTGTATTCGAAAAGAACAGTTTGTCTTCCTCTCTTAGTTTCTTTCTGTAATGCAGCATTTAGGCATATGAACTTTATGTCATTTACTATTTATTTCTTTTCAGTTAGTTAGTCCCTTCACATCTATGTCGTGTTTACAGATAGATGTTTGTAAACCTTTATTGCTTTCAGGTTAAAAGCATTACCGATTATAGTTTAGTTGATTCATTGTAAATCCTACATGGGGAGCTATACTTGGATAATTCAGAGGGTGCTTACACTTTTCAATAGTGAAGTGACCCAACTATTAGTGCAGATTAAGTCTTCTTGTTTGGGGCATTTGGGGTCAATTTATAATCATTTTCTTTGAAGACAAATCTATTCACCAACAGATTTTTGGTGACTCTACTGGGGAATAGAATCGAAGTCTAGTGCTAAATTTATTTCCTCAATTTGTATATTATATATGTATATGTAGGCTTTGTGACTCTAATAATTCATCATGCAAACCAGAAAGATCATGATCAAGAAAAGGCATGATCATACTCTTATGGAGATTTATCCAATGCATGACAAAGTGTTGAGCGAGTTCTTGCATAGTTTCAAAGAAAGTATCTCTCAGGCTATCAGAGAGAATATCAGTTTGGAAGATGATCATGCAAGCACTCTTTTGTGGAGAAGTCTCTGTGCAAGATTCCACAAACTCAAGGATTTGAAGGAGTATGAAAGAAGAGTGGCAAGACTGAAAGAAGAACTCACAGTCGATGATGAAGAGCCCCCAGTGATATTCTCTTCATTTCTCACATCTATTCAGTGTTCAATGATCAAAACAACATCCAAGAGCTCATGGTTAAAGATGATAAAGGTGCATCTGAATCTTTATTTCCTTCTGATTTAGAAAGTTTCAGATTTGAAAGTGATGATAGTCATCTTGCTTCAAAATTTCCTATTTATGAAAAATTTGACAGTAACATGTTACCAGAGTTTGAATGTTTTTTTTTTAATGAAGAAGCTAAAAGTAACCTGTTCCATTGTGAAATTGGTGGTCAGTCCATTGGAGAATCTTGTCAGTTTAAAGATACAATTTGTGACGATGATAAGGCAAGATTGCAGGTTGAAAAGGTTTCTCATGCTGAAACTCTGGTCAAAGGAGGAAATGTTGAAGTTAACCCCCAACCTGTGGGTAACTCAGTTGAAATATTGTATGATACTCTCTTCAATAAGGAAGAAGCAGACATCATATGCAGATTTTTATCACCTCTTGGACAAGGAGATCTCTCTTTGGACAGTCCAAGTATAAATTTAAAACAAATAGACTATAAAAGGTTGCTTGGTGATTCATTATTCTATCCTCTTGGGTGTGAATTTATTGAGAATAATGTTGTGAAATCTAAAGATGCACTGGAGGAAAAAAAGGGTTAGATGTTGTACATATTTGATGGTGCCCCAATTCTTGATAAAGTTGAAACAAATTTTTATGACAAGTTTGATCCCATGTTGGATGAATTTTCTCTTTTTGATAATATGAAATATGTTGCTCATGATTATGGAAAGGAGTGTACCATTGTGGATAGTGGTCTGAAGGCCAAGGAAAAAGTTCCTGAATATTATTCTTTTCAATTTGAGATGATTCCTTGTTTGAAGAATGTTATGGATCAATCCTTGGATGAAAAAGAATGCTATGATGAATTTGGCTATTTGGGAAGGAGTGCTTGATCAGCACATTTATATGTGCCTTTAGCTTGAAGTTCAACATTGAAGAAGTCACTAGTAGACATTATTTTGGAGCTGCTCCAGGGAGACATGTCTTGTTGCTGCGGAAAGGCTCTTATTTCTTCTAGCTAGTGAATGGATTCACATGACCTCCTCTTGGTTTTGGATCCTATGGTAGGCTCTTTTCCTACCTTTGTATATGTTGTAAATACTCTTTTGGTGTGCGTAGTGTTAGTTTGAATAATGTGCAAGCTTCAAACTTGCTGGTAGTTTAGGTGTTTAGGTTGGTTGGCTTTGCCTTGCTCCCCTCCACCCTTATGCAAGCAACTCCCAGTTTTCCTTAGTGACTCTATTCACCCAATGGATGCGAGGAACTTGTCCTTTTCCCAGAGATTGTTGGAATTCTCTATTTTTGTGCCAAAAATAGTCCCACGGTTAGAGCCCATGTTGGTACCCATGTAGACCCCGGTAATGAAACTTTCAATGTCGGGGCTTAAAATCCTTTGAACTAAGCTCAAAGCCAGTTCAAAGTGGTTCAATCTGTTGAAGTAGAGTTGCCAAAAATATGTTGGTGAATAGATTTGTATTCAAAGAAAATGATTACAAATTGACCCCAAATGCCCCAAACAAGAAGACTTAATCTGCACTAACAGTTGGGTCACTTCACTATTGAAAAGTGTAAGCGCCCTTTGAATTATCTGGGTACAACTCCCCATGTAGGATTTATAATGAATCAACTAAACTATAATCGATAATGCTTTTAACCTAAAAGCAACAAAGGTCCCTTCACATCTATGTCATGTTTATAGATAGATGTTTGTAAACCTTTGTTGCTTTCAGGTTAAAAGCATTATCGATTATAGTTTAGTTGATTCATTGTAAATCCTACATAGGGAGCTGTACCTGGATAATTCAAAGGGTGCTTATGCTTTTCAATAGTGAAGTGACCCAATTGTTAGTGAGATTAAGTCTTCTTGTTTGGGGCATTTGGGGTCAATTTGTAATCATTTTCTTTGAAGACAAATCTGTTCACCAACACAACCATCATGTGAGTTTCCTTAGGATTGGTAAAGAATCTTGCCACAATCCCAATAGCTAAAGCATTATCTGGTCTTCTGTGTACAACATATTGTAGCTTTCCAATCATAGATCTATACAAAGTCTAGTTTACTTCTATAGCATCATCATTTTTAGACAACTTTTGTCCAGTAGCCATGGGAGTACTTACTGGCCTTGAATCTTCCATACCAAAGGTTTTCAGTATCTCATGAACATATTTAGACTGGGTGATGAAAATTCCTTTTTCCATCTGATATGCTTGTAAATCAACAAAAATTTGATCTCCCCAAACATACTCATTTCAAATTTAGTTTGCATTTCATTTGAAAATTTCTTACACAAGGCATCTTTTCCACCAAATATAATATCATCTACAAAATATCAGCCAACAAGATTCCTTTACCTTCTTCATCTTTCATGTATAGATTTCTTGTGTCATTTATCCTTGAGAATCCAATCTATATCAGGTAGTTATGCAGTCTCTCATACCATGCTCTGGGAGCTTGCTTTAGTCCATACAATGCTTTGTTTAGTTTTCAAACCATGTGTCTATTGTTTGGATCAACAAATCCCTCTAGGTGTTCAATGTACACTTCTTCTTCTAATATACCATTTAAAAATGCAGACTTAACATCCATTTGGTATATCTTGAAATCTTTGTAGGTAGCATATGCAAGTAAGGTTATTACTCCTTCCAATCTAGCTATAGGCGCAAATGTCTCCCCATAATCTATTCCTTCTTGTGCGTAGCCTTTGCATACCAGCCTAGCTTTGTTTCTTGTGATTTGACCATGCTCATTCAGCTTGTTCTGGAACACCCACTTTGTTCCAATGACATTTTTATTTTCTGGTCTCGACACCAGAGTCCAGGTATCATTCTTCTCTATCTGGTCTATCTCCTCATTCTTTTCTTGTATCCAGTCTTCATTTTCTAATTCCTCCCTTGTTGTCTTAGGCTCGAATTCACACATAGTAAACATGTCGGATCTATTGTCTTGCTTCTGTTCAAAACTCCAGTATCTTTGTCTCCAATTATCTATTCAGGCTTGTGATGTCTCCTTACATATTGTACCAAAATAGGTTCTTCTCTCCTTTCATCTTGCTCTTCAGGTTCACTAACAAGATTGTCAAATTCAACTTTTGAATGCTCGACAACCTCTTCCTGATACTCAGCAGCTTCCTCTTGTCGCTCGACACATTCTTCTTCTCTCTTGGCATTGTTTTCCTGATGCTTAGCATTTCTTACCCGAGACTCTACATCAGGTGAAATTTTTTCACTTGCCTCTCCTTCCTCTATATACACAAAAGATCTGTAATCTTTTGGTTCTCTTTTGCTGCCAGCTTCATTTTTCTCTGTATACTCATCTACTTTGACATTCACACTTTTGACAATTTTGTTAGTGTTAGAGTTCAAACACTTATAAGATTTACTTTTTGTCCAATAGCCTAGGAATATGCCCTCATCACTTTTAGCATCAAATTTCCCATTCCTATTATCCTTTAGTATGTAGCATTTGCTTCCAAAAATTCTAAAGTACTTTACATTAGGTGCATATCCATGCCATAGCTCATAAGGTGTTAGATTTGTACCTTTTTTAATTTGTACTTGATTGAGTATAAATAGTTGTACTTATAGCTTCCCTCCAGTAATTTTATGCAACATTCTTTTCAATCATTAATGTCCTTGCACAATCCATGATAGATCTTTTCCTTCTCTCTGCTATACAGTTTCATGGAGGAGTTCTTGGTGCAGACATATTTCTTTTGATCCCTCTATCATTGCAAAATAGATTGAATTCATTGGATATAAATTCTCCACCTTAGTCAGATCTTAGAAACTTTAGGTTCCTACATGTCTCCTTTTCAACCTTAGCCAAATACCACTTAAAATTTTGAAAAGCATCAGATTTTTCTTTTAAGAACATTACAGTCATCATTCTAGTATAATCATCGACAAAGAGGATAAAATATCTAGCACCACAATAGCTTTGTACACCCATAGGTCCACAAAGGTCAATATGAACCAAATCTAAAGCATTCTCAGAAGTAAAAGTCCTGCTCTTAAAACTAGACTTTGTCATCTTACCCAACTGACATTCTTTGCACATTACTTTCTCAGATTTCTTCAATCTAGGTAGACCTCTCACTTTCTTCTTCTTACTAATTTCTACTAGATTATTAAAGTTAACATGACATAGCCGCTTATGCCATAACCAAATATCATCAAGTTATGCAATCATACATGTTTCTTTAGGTAGGTCTAGATAGAACAAATTGCCTCTTGTCTATTCTCCACTTCCAATCAGTTCACCAGTGGCATAAAATATTTTGGCCTTCCTATGATGAAATTCCACTTAGTAGCCAGATATATTAAGTTGTGCAACACTCAGCAGATTATAGTTAAGACCCTCAACCCAATAAGAATTCTCACAAGTGATCTTATCAGTCAGCTTAATCAATCCTTTACCTCTAATAGTACATGGTGCATCATTACCAAATTTCACACTTCTACCTTTATAATGATCCAAGGTATCAAACTTACTCTTGTCACCAGTCATGTGGTGTGAAAAACCACTGTCAATAATCTATTTATCATTTTTGTTCACATAAGATATCAATTTAATTTTCTAATCCTCATCAGATTCATCTTTCATTGCAACATAGACAACTTCAATTTCAAAATCATCACTATTAGTGTCAGTCTCTTCTTCGGCAATATAGCAGGATTTCTTACCTTTTCCTTTGTAGTCCTTGTACCTTTGGTAACCTCTATCTTCTCTTTTGTCTTTATGCTTGTTGTCTCTTTCTTCATCCTTATCATCCTTGTCAAGACATCTAGTAGCTATATGACCAACTTTATTACATGAAAAACATATAATAGGGAGTTTACCTTTATACTTTCCTTTTCCCCTTCCTAGTCTTCTAGCCATAAGAGCTTCTAGATCTTCATGTTCTTCATTAGATGTGTTACTTTCACTTTCACTCTCATTGATGCATCTTTATTTTTCCTTCTTTGACTTACTCAAAACCATTTGTGACTTAAAAGAAGATTCAACATTAGCAACAGTGAAGTTATCACAGTTAGAAAGTTCAAAAGCAGTAAGCTTACTGTAGACACCGAAAAATCCTTCAGAAAATAAATTATTTTTTGTTTTTTGAAAATCCTTGATGACATCATCATTTATTAATTAATTAATTATTTAATTAATTAATTTATTTTTATGGCATTAAATCCCTCTCTCTTAATTAAAAATCTTTAATTAAGGAATCTAGCCTAAAAATGTCATTTGGACATTATCCCTAATTTATTAATTATTTAATTAATAAATTGCCCAAAAACCTCAAAAATAAATTAATTTATTTTTAATTTATTTTTTATCCCAAACTTGGCCAATTTCCTCTAGACCACTAACCTCTTCCAAAATCTTCTAATCCCTTCTTAATTTCGATTAAAAGGCTAATCCCTTCTTTTCTAACCCTAATCCCAAGGTTAAATATTTAACTAAGGTTAAATATTTAATTTTCATATTTATTGAAAGTATTTTAATAAATATTCCTAAAACTTAGGCTTTTGGAATGAATAACCTTTTATTCCATGAAACTAAGGAGAAATCTAGACTCTTCTAGAATCTTCTCAAATCCACCCTCTTCACCCATCCTAATCCTTTTCTTTGTCCTAATCTAATCCTAATCCTAACCTTAAACCTTTGTGCAATCCTAACCAAGCTTAAGACTTTCCTAAACCAAATCAAAGTCTTTCCCTCCAAATATCTCAACCACAAAGCATTTATTGCTTCCCCAAAGTCTTCAAAGCCTCTTAAAGCCCATTCATTGCTCTTACAAGCATTTATTTGGAGAGTTATGAGCTTGGAGCCCCCTTTGTTGACTCCTCTTTGCCCTTCCTTTCATCCACTCACCTTGTGACATGTGTCACCTCCTGATTGGCTGAGAACTAGCACAATCCATGTGCTTCCCTTTGAGTGAATCTTGGCCTCTCTTAAGGATTTCAATCCTGGCCATTCATTCCTCCTACCCCAAGCCTTAGAAATCCTATAAATACCCTCACTTCCTAAGGCAAATCATCTCTCAACTCTCAAATTCAATAGCAAAGTTATAATGCCATTTTCATTCTAGCATAAGCATAAGTTCATCTTTTTTAGATCATTTTCAAGCTTAAATAACATCTAAATTAGCTTTAATGGGATTAACATAGATTCATTTTCTTGTTTTAATCTTAGTTCAATCATTTAGCTTTGCATATTTGTGTGTTCTTGAGGCCTTTGAGGCAAAATAGGTTCCTCATACCTATTTTGTGTCATTTTGGGTCTTCTTGATCCTCAAATCATCCTATTTTGCATGCTCCAAGTGCTTGAATTTGCACACCCACATCCCTCTATATCTAAGCATATCAAACGGTGCATGGGCGCATCCGTTTTAAGCTTAAACTGAGGTGGCTTTGATTTTAGTTTGCTTACCTTTTGAATTTGATTTGATTATATGCTATGACATTTGTTTGTCTTTGGCCTTCAAAACAGGTTTAGGTGCACTCACAAATCCTAGTCTACATTCTGGCACGCCCGGTGGGAGTCAAACCACAATCATTTTGATGAAATTACACTTTATATGCTTTTTTTTTGGCAGGAAATAAAGAAATGTCGCCTTCATGAAAAGAAATGACGCCTACAGCAATTAAATGTCGCCTTCAAGAAAAGAAATGTCGCCTTCAACAAAAGAAATGTCGCCTACAAACAATCCAGTCACGCCTTCATGAAAAGAAATGACGCCTTTGAGGAAAGAAATGACGCCTGTGAACTCTGTTTTCACGCCTGCATAACTGAGAATTTCCTGTTGTCGGCAATTTCTGTTCTGTCTTAGCATTCTTTTTCTATCGCCTGTAACAAAAGAAATCACGCCTGTGACAAAAGAAATCACGCCTCTAGTTTTTTATCTGTCGCCTTTTGAGGTACAGAATGTCGCCTGTAGGAATTAAATGTCGCCTCTGCACTTTCCAGCGTCGCCTATAAGCTGGACAGTGTCGCTTTCTGTTTTTTGCTTGGAACTGGTTTTTTCTTTTCTTTTACAGCAAAGGTCAAAACAAAATCTTGAATGACATTAAGGAAATGAACTTAGGTCCTAAGTGTCATTGTCAATTTGAAAATCAAACCAAATCTTGAATGCACTAAAGGAACAAACAACTCTATTCCCTCAATCTGTTTCAGTTTCCAAAGCAAGCAAACAAATTCAATCTTGAGTGATCTAAGGGACAAAACAAAGCTTTTTCAAAGTTCTTAAGACAACTCGCTAATCAAATCTTGAATGCACAAAAGGAAAGAACTTGCAAACGTTCAATTCATTTACATTTTGAGGAAAGGAACAAATCAAAATCTAAACACGTGTGTCTTCATTTTTCAAAGTTCAAACAAACTTAATCAAATTTGGGAAAATGAACAAAATCTGCTTGATGTGCATATAGGAGTTTTTTCAATTCTTGCATAATCCTTATTAGAGTAAGCAACGTGGAACATTTGAACTTGGACAAGTTCACTTGTTCTACTTTTAGCGAGGCCTGTCCAAGGAGAAGCGCTTCCTCCTCGGAGAACGACCTCAAACCGGTATCCCCCCCGGCCGGTATACAAATAAGTGAATACCAAAAGAATCACTTACATCTCCTAATCGCCGGGCGTTCATGCCAAACACGTGACTGGGGATGGTAAACATTCCTCTCCCCCAGCATAATTGGCAAGGCTCTTAAGTGAGTCACGGATGATCAGCATAACCGGGTATGGAGACACCACGGAACAAATAGCAACCTGATAAACTAGAAGCTACCCTATCTACATCCGAAAGTATCAAAATTCTTGTGCAAGGACCGATTCCAAGGGGTTTACCGGGTCGCCTCAAGATTACTCACCATTTGTATTCCCTTCTGGGGGATACCAAGCTATGGGCAAGCGATTTTGATACTCACTTTCCTTAGGTAGATCTGTTTGAAGTGCTTGACAGTCAAAGACTCCGTGAAAACACTTGTTGAAACAAACACTTTCAGAGCTTTGTCAGAGTCAGTTGCCTTTGTTTGTATCCCGTAGGGTTGCTTTGTCCCTTGCGGAGATTGCTTTGACTTTAACCTTTGCCATTGGAAACCTTTGCCTCAAAATCAGAAACCTCTATTCCAAGTGATGCCCAGCAAGAACAAACATCCTAAAGCAAAGTTGCCCAAATCCCAAGCCTATCAAGAGCAAAAAGTTATCAAGAAGAACACCAAGACCTATCAAGCCATTATCCAAGCAACCCAAGCAGAAGAGAAGTCCCAAACCAGACTTGAGAACATTTCCCATAACGCACGCATCAAACAGTTTGCCTTCCGTTTCCAAGTTAACCATCACTTTGTTAACCTTGAGCCAGAAAATTAGCCAAATCCTTGTTCATATCTTGTTCCATCTTCAGATCTTGAAATCTTGTCTCAAACAGCCTTGCATCTTAGTTTCATCCTAGTTTCACCCTTTGCATCAGCATCAAAACCTTAGTTGCATTTCAAAACATCATAAAGTTGCATTTGCATTCATCTTCCTACCAGCATTCTAGAATCAATCCTTGTCATTTGCATAGAGCATTGTCCCTTCACCCTTCGATATCTTTTCCACCAGCATCCCCCCATCAGCTTTCCATATCTTTCCAGCAGATCCACCATCCTTTGTTCCAAATCCAGAGATCCACCAACACTTAGTGTTCTACCTTTTGAGTTGTTCCTATCCTATATCCAAGATCAGATACCATCATCCTCTTTTTTGGCACAACGTGTTGTCATAAAGAAATCAAACCTTGTCCTTGCATAGCCATCATCTCGAGCAAGAGATTGGAGTGTATTGATAAGAAACTTGTTGACCGAAGATCATCAGTCTATCTTAGGTTGACCCCATCATATCTCTGATCCTCCATTTGGGAAAAACAGCAGCTTATTTGTTGACCACTCAGTAAATCTTTCACCAACTTTCCACCAGCAACCTATCTTTCCTCCACCATCTTGATCCATATCAGTTCCATCCAGCTTCCATCATCGCCATCTTGATCCCTGTCTTTGCATTTGCATCCTAGAAAGTCATCATCTTTAGAAGTTCATCAACTTTGCATCCATCAACATCTTTTAGCCAAACATCTTGCATACATTTAGCACTTGCATCTCCATGCCTGTTGAGACCAGATCTCGGAAAAGAAGAAGCATGAATCCTTATCCACCAACAACCTCATCCGATCCCAACCTTTTCACCAATGCCATGATGACCTACAATTCCCAGATCCAAGCCAGTAACCCATGTGAAGATCCAAACATCCCTTCATCCCCCTTGGCAATCCAAGCATTCGCAAATCCTCCAGATAGCCCACCAGCGACCAATGCCCTTGTACCGCAACATCAACAAAGCACGTTTGTTCACTACCTACCAGAAAGTACCTCCATCCCACCATCTCTCTATCCACGCATCCCCATCAAAACTATCCAAGTTCCAGCCCAAACGTATTCTCCATTTGTCCAATCATTCCCCAATCCTATCATACAAACATCCCAAGAGCTTTCCACCATTCCCCTTTTCTTGCAAGGAAGCCTCACCAGTCCTGTAACACAAGCTGCAGCGCCATCCGCTCCATCTCATACCCCTTTTGCTTCATCATCTGCTATGGCTGCCCAAGCCCAAATCCAACACTTAACCCAAAGTCAGCTTCCACCTCTCACACAAGCTTTTACACCGCCAACATCCACAAGTCAAGCAACGCCTTTCACCATCAAAGGAGCACCGTCACCCTTCACCCCCCAAGCACCCGTACCTTCTTCTTTGGGGTTAGCGCAATCGCTCCCCATTCCAACCTCATCTTTCTCTTGGGTGTTTCCTTCTTTTTCCTCCTCACAAGCATCCATTCAACCACAACCTCAACAAGCTCCTTTGTCTCAACCATCATTCGTGTCCCAAGCTCCCGTTGCTCCTATCATTCCATCATCCACTGCAGTGCACCCTAACACAAGCTCTCAATGGGGCCTTACGCAAGAAGAAATGAAGGCATGGGGGATCCCATCTCAATCCCCTACATCTATGGATGCAAGTCAACAAACCGCCTTCACCCAAGCAGCACAACAGCAACTACCCCAAACACCGCCGGCTTCAAGCTATTCATCCCAAATCCCAAATACCTTCCAACAAGTTCCACCACCTCAACAGCCAACTTTCCCCAGCTATCTTACCCCATCACCCTTTGCTTCTAGCTTCCCCACATCTGTTCCACCTCTAAGTAACGCAGGCATGCACCCAGCTTATATCAGCCAAACCCAAAGCCAACCTCAGCAACTACCACCATCATACCCGCAAGCAGCATCATTCCAACAGCCTCCCCCACAGCAACCACATGTTCCCTTTCAGCAAACACCCATCATTCCTCAACAACAGCAAGTCCCTTGCTATCAGCCTCAGCAACAAGTCCCTATCATCCCCCAGCAACAACACATTCCCACCTATCAGTTACAACAACAAGTTCCAAATGCCCAATATCAGCAAGCAGTCCCACAACAACCGCCAATTCAACAACAGCAAGTAGCCCAACAACATCAAGCGGTCCCATATCAATATCCCCCTATGCCACACCAGCAATATCCCCAGCAACCATTACCCCAAAATCAGTTCCAACCCATTTACCCACAGCAAGCGCCATATCCAGTTCCACAGCTTCCATCACAAGCAGAAGTTCTAGTTCCCTCGCCACTCAATGCTGAGTGGGAAGCAATGAAAAATGCTCTAAAAGAGCTACAAAGTGGAACAGAGAATAAAACATACAAGTTTGAAGAGGTGTGCTCATATCCCTTCGATCGGTCCATAGCAACTATCCCTTTCCCCAAGCATTTTGAGATGCCCAAGTTCGACAAGTATCGGGGGAAAGGAGATCCAGTAAATCATATCAAAGAGTTTTACATGGCGTGCCAAGAAGTGGCTTACAGTGATAATTATCTCCTGCGCCTATTTCCCAAAAGCTTGGGAGGAATTGCTGTTGAGTGGTTTTATAAAATACCACATGGGACAATAAACACCTTTGCTGAACTCTCTGAGAAGTTCATCACACACTATGCCCATAATGTGGAGAATGAGTTGTCCTTGCTAGACCTATGCAACTCAAAGCAGAAAGACGGAGAAAGCCTTGCAGAATCTTGCAAAGATGGCAAAATCTTACAACCAGGTTATCATATTAGCCGCCAGAGAAGCATCTAACAAAGATCTTCATTGATAACCTGCATCCAAAGCTATCCCATCACATGCGAATGAACTGTCTCCAGACATACCAAGACATCAAGAGCAAGGGCATAGGCATCGAGAAAGCTCTCCTAGACGAAGGCACTATTCGTCACTTCAAGGATGATTCCAAGAACAAACCTAACAATGATAAATCTCGTTACTGGAATCGTAACAAGAATGTTGTTACAGATGGAGCCACTGACACTAAGAATGTACAATTCGTTGTGGCTAGCCCTACACCAGCTCAAACATACCAACCGCCACAAGCACCCATCTATCAGCAACCACCAGCTCCCGCATATCAAGCACCTATTTATCAGCAGCCTCCTCAAGCTCATCAACCACCTGTCCAACAGTATCAGCAGCAATACCAATAGCAACAGCTAGCACGTCAAGGCAATCCTGTTAACACAGTTAACGTTGCCCCAAGGCAGAGCAAACCCAACAATCAGAACAATCCAAAGAGGACTTTCACACCTTTGGGTGAGCCTCTGGATCAGATCTTTTATCGGCTAGCCAAGGCAAATATGATCACATATCCGCCCATCCCACAGAAGGATGACAACGCACCAAAGTCTGATTGGTATAAAGAACATGAATACTGTGATTACCATCGTGTTAAGGGGCACACAACATTGAAGTGCATGCGGCTTAAGCACTACATCCAGGATCTCATCGATCGCAAGGAAATCCAGGTCGATGCACCAACTCAAGCCTCACCCAACGCCAGTTTGCAAATATATCAAAATGTGTTCCCTCAACACGATACCGGGAAGAATCAAGCCAACGCCAATCAGCCCCAAAATCATGGCAAAGGCAAGCAGGAAGATCACACAGCGGCTTACATCAACTATGACAAGTATGTCGGATGCATAACTCAAGTTAAGCCCATCCAAGATGAGCCCACCATCAATACCATCCACGTTAGAGGGCCGGATCAACAATGTGCTGCAACTACCTGCAGTGGTAGGATAACTGTTGCCGGTGCTCCTCCGAGATCAGCTGCTCCTCCAAGGCCAACATCTACTGCATCCACAGCACAGTCTAACACCAGACCAGCATCAAATGCACGCGCAACACAGCATAATGCACCAAGAGCACAATACAATATCATAGAGCATCTTGGGAACATGCCAGCCCAAATATCTATCTTGGATTTGCTCCGCACATCACCCATTCATCAGGAGATCCTGGACAAAGCTCTAAAAGAAGGCCATGTCCCCACGGACATTAACACAACTCAGTTTGAAACTCTTGTGGGACACCTATCAGCAGCATGTGCCTTGTCCTTCAAAGAATCTGATATACCAGATGTCGCTCCTGACCATACTCTCCCTCTCCGCATTGCTGTCATGGTCAGAGATTTCACCATCAAACGAGTTCTAGTTGATAATGGCTCAGCCCTCAACTTGTGCACATTAAAATTCATCAAGAAGATCGGGTTCACGGAGGCCGACATACAACATGAGCAAATCACTATCAAAGCATATGATAACTTGGAGTGTACCTCTGAAGGTACTATGACTTTGCCTATCCAGCTAGGCCCAGCAACGCAAGATACTCTCTGCCACGTTGTTGATCTTGACCTACCATTCAATATCCTCCTCGGTCGTCCATGGATCCATTCCATTAAGGCCGTACCATCTACTTACCATCAGTGCATCAAGTTTCCACATCAAGGCACTGAGGTTACCATCCACGCTGACCCTAACCCCTTCGCATACTGCCTTGCGATGGAAACATCTTTCCCTCATTCTACTCATTGTCCTGGAACCGATATTGGTACTTCTATTGCTAGCTCATCCCGATCCCATCACGATCCAGAGACCATCCTTTCTTCCACCTTATCATCCATCAAGATCAACAACCAGGGTTGTGGCGAATACAGCCTCAGTGATGCATTTGCTGTAGGAGCTCTTCCACGTGATCCACATACTCAAGGGCGTCCAAGTTGTCAAAACAAGCCTGTTGAAGAACATCATAAGCTCAAGCAAATCGGAAACATGACTTTTGAGTCTCATGGAAACATCAACAGCAAAGAAATGGATCCAGATATTAACAAATGGTTATACAAAGATCCCCCATCACGTGACACACAACTTCTTGAGTACTTCAAAGAGAAATACCCAATCCCCTACAAAAATGTCACAGAACACTATAACTATCAAGGTGGTGGTCTAGGACCACAAGAGGATGGAAATTTGTTTCCTATCATACCATCCCAAAATCCAGAACAGCAAGGACTTGGCTTTAATACCCCTCGCCTGCTTGAACAAGAGCCCAAAACCATAACTGCGGACACTAACATGACCAACATGAACTTTTCGAATAGCCAGGATGACCTTGTGGAAATCGAAGACATCCCCGAAGAGAAAGACATCCGATCCTACGATGATATCTTTGCCGACGACACCCTCCTGGGGACCTCTGTCCTCCAACAACTCTCCATTAACCTCATAGATCTTCCCCTCACAAACCCCGACCTCATAGATTGGGACCAACCAAGCATCGCACACATCGACGAGTTCCAAAGCGCACAAGCACTCCTAGAATTCATGGGGGCATCAGGTCCAGCAAGCAATCAAGATCCAACATCAACCTCTGTCTATCAGCTTCACCCAGAAGGATATTTTGGGGAAGAGGCAAGCTTTAGTCGCAAAAATGAAATAGCAAGAGAACATCATGAGTCTTTATGTGAAAACCCCCTTGGGGCACATTCTGATTCCAAAATAGTAAAAATAAAGGGCGTATCTTCTAGTGAAAACCTGGCAATTCAGGCGCTAGAAGATGAAGCCTTGCCTCTTCCCCCTATCCAAGATTATAGACCAGAGCAATCGCCGATCATCATAGAAGAGACCAAGCCAATCAACTTGGGAACATAAGAATGTCCAAAGATCACCTACATTGCGGTCAACCTAACAGAAGGAGAAGAAATCGCTCTCAGTGCCTTGCTCAAGGAATCCATCATCAACTTTGCATGGTCATACGCCCACATGCCTGGGCTTGATCCAAACCTTGTTGTTCATCATCTATCAGTAGATCCAAATGTCAAGCCAGTGAAGCAGAAGCTAAGGAAAATGCATCCAAAGGTAGCATTGCTCGTTAAAGCAGAGCTTGAGAAGCTCCTCCAAGCTAAGATCATCAGAGCAATAGATTATTCAGAGTGGATCTCTAACATGGTGCCCGTCACAAAGCCTTCTGGCGACATCAGAATATGCACAGATTTCAGGGACTTAAACAAGGCATGTCCTAAAGATGACTTCCCATTGCCAAACATAGACATGCTTGTAGACCTCACAGTGGGTCATGAGATGTTATCATTAATGGATGGCTTTTCAGGCTACAACCAAATTCATATAGCAGAAGCAGATCAACATAAAACAGCATTCACAACCCCATGGGGTACCTTCTGCTACAACATGATGCCATTTGGGCTAAAGAATGCAGGAGCAACATATCAGCGAGCAATGACAGCGATCTTCCATGACATGATCCACAAGATCCTTGAAGACTATGTGGATGATATCCTTGCAAAATCCAAAACAAGGGATGAACACCTCAACATCCTAGAACGTGTGTTTGATCGTCTGAATCATTATGGCTTAAAGTTAAATCCTAAGAAATGTGTCTTTGGTGTTACATCTGGTAAGCTTCTAGGCTTCATCGTCTCTAGACGAGGCATAGAGATCGATCCTAAAAAGGTAAAAGCAATAACGGAGATGCCTCCACCAAGAAATCTCAAACAGCTCAGAAGCCTACAGGGCAAGCTTCAATCAGTTCGGCGGTTCATCTCGCAACTAGCAGACAAGTGTCAACCATTCTCACATCTCTTGTGCAAAGACACCAACTTCAAGTGGGATCCCATATGTCAAAGAAGCTTTGATAAGCTCAAGGAGTATCTAGCTAACGCTCCAATCCTAGTACCACCGGTTTCAGGATGCCCACTCATCCTTTACATCTCAACAACAGCTACAGCACTAGGGGCACTCCTAGCACAGCATGATGATGAAAATAGAGAACGAGCTATCTACTACATCAGTCGCACTCTTGTGGGCTATGAGCTTAACTATTCACCCATGGAGAAAGCATGCCTAGCAGTGGTCTTTGCCACTCAAAAACTTAGACATTACATGCTTAGCCACACAATCAAGCTCATATCAAAGGTGGACCCTCTTAAGTATCTGTTATCAAGGACAACCCTCACAGGCCGTATGGCAAAATGGGTCATGTTACTCAGCGAATTTGACATTCAGTATGTAGATCGCAAAGCAATCAAAGGGCAAGTCATTGCCGATCAACTAGCAGAAGCACCACTGGTGGATGCCTATCCACTAATCATGGAATTCCCTGATGAACATTTATGCATGATTGAAGAGCAGCCCATGTGGAAACTATACTTTGATGGTTCCAACACATCCCATAGCTCTGGGGCAGGAATTCTATTCGTCACACCTCAAGGTGACTATATTCCAAAATCATTCAAGTTGGGATTCCCATGTACCAATAATATTGCAGAATATGAGGCACTCATCTTAGGTCTCAAAACAGCTATCCAATGGAACATCACAGAACTACAAGTCTTTGGAGATTCACAGCTGATTATCAAACAAGTCCTAGATGAATATCAGACAAAGGACGACAAATTGCTACCCTACAAGCAACTGGTGGATAAACTGAAAGAGCATTTCCTACATCTACAATTCAATCAGATCCCAAGGCTTCAGAACAAAGCAGCAGATGCAATGGCAACCATCAGATCCTTATTGGAAATACCACGAGACGCATCACAGTATGAATTTCTAGTCGAGCAGCTACATTCACCAGCTTATGAGAACGTCGATGCAGACATGGTGTGTGTCTTGGTTGGTCCTCAATCCCCATGGTACCACAAAATCCATGCATATCTAAAAAATGGTATCATATCTCCCCATCTCACCAATAACCAACGCCAAAACCTTATTCGCAGAGCTTCCCGCTACACTCTTGTAGCCAACACCCTATATCGTCGTGGGTATCATAATGTCCTATCTAGATGTTTAGATTCAAACGAGGCCGTCCTGGCCTTACAAGAAGTTCACGCTGGAATTTGCGGTGCCCACACGAGTGGCATGGTTCTAGCAAAGCAGCTGCTTAGAGTTGGATATTATTGGCCAACAATGGAACATGATGCATGTGATTTTGTCAAGAAATGTCTCCCATGTCAACAGCATGCCAATTTGATACATGCACCAGCACAAGATCTACAGCCTATTGCACCACCATGGCCTTTTTCATGTTGGGGCCTTGACCTCGTTGGCTTGATCACCCCCCTCTCTTCGGATGGACACAAGTATATCATAACAGCCACAGAGTACTTTACCAAATGGGTTGAAGCGATTCCACTCACCCTTACTACTGGCATCCAAATATCCAAGTTCATCCTCTATCATATCATTTGTCGCTTCGGCATACCATCTACCATTTTCACAGACCATGGCACACCTTTTGAAAACCAGCATGTGGATGATCTATGTGCTAGACTCCACATCCATCACCGTTTCTCCAGTCCATATTTCCCTCAAGGAAATGGCCAAGCTGAGGCAACTAACAAAACTATCTTGAAAATCCTCAAGAAGGTTGTCAATGATTCTGGTCGTGACTGGCACCTCCAAATTAATCCTGCCCTTTGGGCCTATCGTACTTCTTATCGCACTCCCACAGGCACCACCCCATACTCCCTTGTATATGGTGCTGAAGCCGTTCTGCCGATCGAGGTTGAGCTCCCATCCTTGCGCGTCTTCATGAAGAACTATACAACTGATGAAGACTATCGTGTGGCCCGGCTCACACAGCTAGATCTGCTAGATGAAAAGAGACAACAAGCCTATGATCACCTGGTTGCATACCAGAATTGACTCAAAAGGAGTTATAACAAAAAGGTCCATCCTAGACAATTCCAGGTTGGTGACATGGTCCTTAAAGAAAATCAGAAGGTCCTAGCAAATAGAGAAAAGAAAGGCAAGTTTGAGCCTACTTGGTTGGGCCCCTATGTTGTCACTGCATCCTTTGGCTCCGGAGCCTATCAGCTATCAACACCAGAAGGCGAGCCCTTGAATGATCCTATCAACATCATCCATCTGAAGAGGTTCTATGCCTGAACCTGATCCTGCATATATCAGAAAATCCAAAAACATTCAAAAAAGCAAAAAAGCAAAAAAAGCAAAAAAAGCAAAAAAAAGTAAAAAAAGAAAAGAGAAAGAGAAAATAATCGTCCAACGGTGAAAACTTGGCAATTCAAGCGCCTTGGACAAGTATGTTGGTGAAAACCTGGTAAACAGGCGCCAACATAGTAAACTGAGCTATTTATCTATTCAGTTGTCCTTTAAGCTACCGTCCTCATCCTCCATCCATAATAGATCTCCCAGCAGTTCCATCTCCCCTATCTTTCAAGCATTCAGCTTCCATCTTCCTCCAACCCATCTGCAATCCATATTATGTTCCAAAGCTTTATACCATATCTTGTACCATATCCTTATCCCTTTCCTGTATAGCGCAATCCTTTCTGTATTTATCCTTCTTGTCTCCGTCCTAGTGAGGGTCCCGCCGAGTGTGATCTTCCTATCCCCAATCCTGAGCTTCTGTACATATCCCTTGTGCATATCGTTCCTCCTTGTTGTACATAACCTTTGTCCGTCCTGCAGTAGCATTTGATCAAATATCTTGTCCCATCCCCAGCCTCAAAAAATTTGTAGTCCCACTCAGGCCTTGTGCTTCAGCAACATCAATTGTCGACTTATCCTTGCTCATCCTGATTATTCCTTGAACTTCAGCTTTTGCCAGCGAACAACTACACTTATTCTCTCACCAACCCACGGGTCCTTGAGGATATATCGTTCCTCCTGTCCGACCTAATCTTCCATCCTGGTCCTTGAGGATATATCGTTCCTCCTGTCCGACCAATCTTCCCACCATCAATCAAACCTAATCTCTCTCCTTGGCAAAGGATGTCTTTTTGGAGTTATCATTTTGATCTTGGATTTTTGTCCTTTGGGTCTTATTAATCTTTTTGGCTTCTCATTATCCCACCAGGGTCACCACGATTCATTATATCACAGTGTGCTGTGTGTGCGGATAATCTGGGGCAAGGTCTTTTGATCTTTCGCTTCTGCCTGTGAGTCAGTTGTGTGTTTGTGGTTCCTTCAGCATCGGTTCCGCCATGTCGCCTCTGCGCTTCATGTGTGATGTTGGGGCAACCCTGTGTGTTTTTTTAGCGTCAGTCCTCGTCAGTCCTCTGCAACACTGGTGACAAGGCCTCGTGATCCCAGTATCCTTGGCAGGTCTCTAGCATTGCTATATTAAATCTAGGCTGTGCACTCCCATTTGCACTTGGAGCTATCTGGTCCCTTGCATTTATCATATAGATTAATCTTGCATCTTTGCATATAGCTGCATCTTGCATCTTTGCATATAGCTGCATCTTGCATCTTGCATTTCCATCTCATCTTGCATATCATCCATATTTGTTCTTAGAAGTGAGGTTATTTATCTCCCCTTTCTTCCTAGGCCTTTCCTTCCTCGTCCCGCCGGGCACACTCTGTCCCAGGACGTAATTCCTCTTTCTCTCTGTCCCACTGGGTGCATCTTCCATGATTTTGTCCCACCGGGGCATGTATTCCTCTTTCTTCCAGTCCACCCGGGCGTCATACCCTCTTCTTCTGATTCTAGCCTCGGCATCTTGTTTTCTTGTCTTTGACGCCATGCCACTTGCGGCATCGCATCAAAGAGGGGCAAAATGTAGACACCGAAAAATCCTTCAGAAAATAAATTATTTTTTGTTTTTTGAAAATCCTTGATGACATCATCATTTATTAATTAATTAATTATTTAATTAATTAATTTATTTTTATGGCACTAAATCCCTCTCTCTTAATTAAAAATCTTTAATTAAGGAATCTAGCCTAAAAATGTCATTTGGACATTATCCCTAATTTATTAATTATTTAATTAATAAATTGCCCAAAAACCTCAAAAATAAATTAATTTATTTTTAATTTATTTTTTATCCCAAACTTGGCCAATTTCCTCTAGACCACTAACCTCTTCCAAAATCTTCTAATCCCTTCTTAATTTCGATTAAAAGGCTAATCCCTTCTTTTCTAACCCTAATCCCAAGGTTAAATATTTAACTAAGGTTAAATATTTAATTTTCATATTTATTGAAAGTATTTTAATAAATATTCCTAAAACTTAGGCTTTTGGAATGAATAACCTTTTATTCCATGAAACTAAGGAGAAATCTAGACTCTTCTAGAATCTTCTCAAATCCACCCTCTTCACCCATCCTAATCCTTTTCTTTGTCCTAATCTAATCCTAATCCTAACCTTAAACCTTTGTGCAATCCTAACCAAGCTTAAGACTTTCCTAAACCAAATCAAAGTCTTTCCCTCCAAATATCTCAACCACAAAGCATTTATTGCTTCCCCAAAGTCTTCAAAGCCTCTTAAAGCCCATTCATTGCTCTTACAAGCATTTATTTGGAGAGTTATGAGCTTGAAGCCCCCTTTGTTGACTCCTCTTTGCCCTTCCCTTCATCCACTCACCTTGTGACATGTGTCACCTCCTGATTGGCTGAGAACTAGCACAATCCATGTGCTTCCCTTTGAGTGAATCTTGGCCTCTCTTAAGGATTTCAATCCTGGCCATTCATTCCTCCTACCCCAAGCCTTAGAAATCCTATAAATACCCTCACTTCCTAAGGCAAATCATCTCTCAACTCTCAAATTCAATAGCAAAGTTATAATGCCATTTTCATTCTAGCATAAGCATAAGTTCATCTTTTTTAGATCATTTTCAAGCTTAAATAACATCTAAATTAGCTTTAATGGGATTAACATAGATTCATTTTCTTGTTTTAATCTTAGTTCAATCATTTAGCTTTGCATATTTGTGTGTTCTTGAGGCCTTTGAGGCAAAATAGGTTCCTCATACCTATTTTGTGTCATTTTGGGTCTTCTTGATCCTCAAATCATCCTATTTTGCATGCTCCAAGTGCTTGAGTTTGCACACCCACATCCCTCTATATCTAAGCATATCAAACGGTGCATGGGCGCATCCATTTTAAGCTTAAACTGAGGTGGCTTTGATTTTAGTTTGCTTACCTTTTGAATTTGATTTGATTATATGCTATGACATTTGTTTGTCTTTGGCCTTCAAAACAGGTTTAGGTGCACTCACAAATCCTAGTCTACACTTACCAACCAAACTTTCCAAAGTGAGAGAATTGTTAGGGTTACATCTAGATTTTTGAATTGCTAAAATTTTGATGGCATAAATAGGACACAGAGTTCTCAATACTTTTCCAATTATAGTTTCATCATTAATAGTTCCATTTGCTCCTCTAATAGCATTTACAACTTTTATTCTACCCCAATATTGTGCAATATCCTCACCTTCTTGCATTCTCATTTCATCAAATTTACCTCTTAGGCTCTGAGCTTTTTCTCTTAGTACATTTATGTCACCGCCATTGATGTTTGCAAGAGTGTCCCACATTTGCTTTGCATTAGTGCAATCTTTGATGTCTTCAAATTCTAGATAACTTGGGGTAGATGAAATCCCCAACATTGCTTGGTTGTGCTCTTGTTTAGCTCTCATTTCCTCAACAGTCAGAGGTGCAACAGGTGTGACATAATCATGCTCAACATAATACTTTGCAAAATCACCAATACCGGCTTGATGCGGCTTCATCAAAATTTTCCATGCAGGGAAGTTCTCCGTATTTAGCTTTGGTACCTCTTTCTTATACATCCTGATCATTTGCTTCAAGTACCTTTAAAATTGTTCTTTGTAAGCACCAACATCTCTAATACCAATTATTAATGTGATTTAGAACAATAGAGAGGGGGGGTGAATCACTTTTTCTCAGGTCCAGATGTATAAAAAAAACTTTAAAACTCTTCAACAAATTAGATCCAACAACCAACAACTACTCAGTCATTACTGATTGCATAATAGAAACATATAATAATGCAGTCCACTATCCAATAGTATGTAACTTGTAAAACACAAAAATGTTCAAACCAAAACATTCACACATGTATTAACACTAGGATTTATAGTGGAAACCCAATTTGGGAAAAACCACTTTGTAACATGTTAATATTATTTTCACTCTTCTGAAGTGAGCTCTGTAAAAAGCCAACCCTGTCAAAGGTTACAAACACACTATTAGGTGTGACCCGGTTAAAGGATTTAAACCACTCTGTTAAAAGTGCACCTTGTTATAGGACTTACATACATCCCATTAGAATGCAACCTTTTTCAAAGGATTTATACAAATGACTGTTAAGTCAACCTCTATTAAAAGGATTTTGACTAATACAATGGTTAGAAAGTAAAGTAATATTGATCTGAAAAACATACCACTCACTGAAATATCAGATCCAATTCTATACACATATGCTAGCTTACTAATTGTGAACCTTTACCATCTCCATCACTGATCTGCTAAAAAATCTCTTCAAGCAATCACAACACTTCTCCTTTAGCCTTTTCTACTTAGACAGTCAATAACATCAACAATACTTCTAGCATCCTCTCTCCTTCAACCTCATGCTTAGGTTTCCTTAATACTTCCTCAATTAGGTCAATACATCTTTTGTCGCTTAATATCCTTTGTAGATCTTAGGGTTAGGTCAGATTCATCGAATCCTTCCAACTTTATGTTCTTCATCTATCCTTCTAGAAATATCTCAAATCTCTTAATAGATTTACAATAAAACATTTTACAGTGCATTAAATGCTTTCATAAAATCAATAAATAAAGTCAACATGTTTTACATAATCCAAGTATTCAACTATGTCGGCTGGAAATTTGAATTCTTCCTCAAATGTAAATTACTGACGCTCGGTCAATATAGTGTTCAACTCCTCAGTCTTCATTAGAAAGCTCGGTCACCTCAAAAATTGTTTCCTCGACTAATACTGATGTTCGGTCAACACTAAATTTACTCGTCATATACTAGCTTGGTCGACACTAACATCACTCAGCTTAAACTAGATTTCTTCACTTTTTCTCGGTTAAGCCTACCAGTTTAGTCTTCATTCTTACTTAGATAAACCATACATTATCTTATCATTGTGCCACATAATCAAGTACTCATTGAAGTATCAAGATAACTCAACCTTTCCTTAGGTGTTATTGTTACCAACCTTGCCTATCCCCTTCACAACAATCAAATAGATATAGTACTTTTTTAGATAACAACAATCTTACTAGGTAAGGTTTGACATCAATGAAAATACAACAATTGCTTCAATTGCAGTTTCCAACAAGCATGTGCCAAAGATGATTTTCCATTACCAAACATTAATATCATAGTAGACATGGGATATGAAATGCTATCACTGATGGATGGATTCTGTGGATATAACCAAATCAGAATTTCTCCTAAATATCAACCCAAAATGGATTTCACATGTGCTTGGGGCACTTACTATTGGAGCATCATGCCCTTCAACCTCAAAAATGTCGGAGCCACCTATCAATGAGAAATGACTACCATTTTTCATGACTTCATGCATGTACTAATGGAAGACTATGTAGACAATCTACTATGTAAGTCTAACACTAGAAAATATCACTTGAATACTCTGAGCCCAATCTTTGATAGAATGGAAAATTACAAGCTTCGTCTGAATCCTAAGAAGTGTGTTTTTGGAGTAGTTTCTAGTAAACTCTTGGACTACATTATTTATCGTTGAGGCATTGAAGTAGATCTTGAAAAGGTACAAGAAATAGTAGAAATGCCTCCACCAACTACTTTGAGATAGTTAAGGAGCTTACAAGGAAAGTTACAATCCATTAGAAGATTCATTTCACAACTAGGAGATAAATGTCAATCATTCCAGAACTTGCTTCACAAAGGAGTTAATTTTAAATGGAATGAAAAGTGTCAAGAAGATTTTCAGCAGTTGAAGGATTACCTGCTTAATCCACCCATTCTAATGCCTCCTACCCCAGGGAATACCTTTCTGTTATACGTTTCAGCTATTGATACAACATTGGGCATTCTTCTAGCCCAACATGATGAATAAGGTAGAGAATGATCTATATATTATATTAGTATAACACTTTTAGGATATGAGCTCAACTATTCACTCATTAAGAGAGCCTGTCTTGTTGTAGTCTTTGTGGCTCAAAAATTGACACTATATGCTCCACTAGAAAACAATGCTCATCTCAAGAATTGACCCTCTAAAGTATCTCCTCAATAAAGAAGCTCTCATAGGGCGTCTAGCAAAGTGGGTCATGATCCTATTAGAGTTTGATATTGAATATGTTGACCAAAAATAAATTAAAGGCCAAGTAATAGCAGATCAACTTGTACAAGCTCTAGTTCATGTTGACCATCCTCTATTATCTCAATTTCCAGATGAGTCCATCTTTTCTTTTGAAGAATCCAATTAGTGGCGGTTATATTTTGATGGATCACATACTAGAAATGGCTCAAGGCTTATGTTTGTCACTTCCCAATGAGATGTCATTCCAAAATCCTTCAAGATTGACTTTGAATGTACCAACAATATCATTGAGTATGAATCCTTGGTCACCAGACTAAAACTAGCAATGCAATGGAAAATTCAGCATTTAAAAGTGTATGGTTATTCCCAATTAGTTATTTGGCAAGTCAATGATGACTATGACAAATAAGATGATAATTTGATCCCCTAAAAGAAACTTGCAGAGTTCCTTAAATCTCAGTTCATCACAATCATGTTCCAATAGCTTCCTAGGATACACAATAAGCATGAAAATGCCATGGCTACCATTGCTTCCATGATTAACATGCCACAAAATAAAGAGCATTATGAGTTTCTGGTTGAACAATTATTGATCCCAGCATTTGATATTCTACAATCTGACCTCGTGTGTGATATTGTATAAAATAGAAACTATGCAAAATGCATCCTCATATTGCATTTCTATTCAAAGATGAGTTTTAAAAGTTACTAAAAGAAGGATTCATTCGATTAATTAACTATGCAAAATGGACATCAAATATTGTGCTTTTTTCTAAACCAGACAAATCAATCCATCTATGCATAGATTTCAAAGACTTGAACAAAGTGTGTCTTAGATACAACTTCCCACTACCTAAAATTGACATGATAGTGGACATTATTGTTGGATATGAGATGTATTCTCTTCTAGATGTATTTTTAGGCTATAATTAAATAAAAATTGCACCTAAGGATCAAGATAAAATAACTTTCACATGTTCTTGGAAAACATTTTGCTAGAATGTTATGCCCTTTGGTCTAAAGAATGCAGGAGCTACCTATCAATGCACCATGAGAATAATATTTTATGATATGATGCATAAAAACATGGAAGATTATGTAGATGATACCTTGGAAAAGTCTATAAAATGATCAACACATCTAGAATATCTAGGTTTAATCCTAGATAGAATGGAACAATTCAAGCTCATATTAAATCCTAAGAAATGTGCATTCGGTGTTACATATGGAAACCTCTTAGGGTACATTATTTTAGCTAAAGGAATTGAATTTGATCTAGAAAAATTAAAGGCTATAATGGAAATGGAACCTTTAAAGAATATAAGTCAAATGAGGGGACTGCAAGGAAGATTACAATCAATTAGATGATTTATTTATTAACTAGTAGATAAAGCTTAACCATTTACTAAAACACTACAAAAAGGAGTCACCTAAAAATGGAATGAAGAATGTTATTGTTATACACTAAGTTTGCACCCTTGTCTCAAGCTCTCTTGGTCTTGATAACCTAGTATAACATGGGAATCATCTCTAGATTGTGGGATCTATGCTAACTAAGATGAGACCTCCAGGTTCTAGGCTAGTTCCTCTTGGATAATCACCTTAATTTGCTTCTAGATAGGAAAGTAACTTTTGGAGGGGAAATGGATAGAAGGAATGCTGAAAGGGAAATGACTGAAAGAAAACTACCTACTAGGTGATACACCAAAAATATGGTATGAATCACAGTATAGAGGATGAAATCAGTACATAAGCTCAGGTCTAGGAGATCACAACTCACTAAATAGGCTTGCATCAATATTTTATAGAAGGGTCTGCAATAGAGAGATGCTATGCTGGGAAAGAGAGAATTTCACAAGGCAGTAGCACTCCTAAGAACTTAGACACAAACTATAACCTGCAAATAGACATTCACCTCTGCAATTGGGTATAAGAATGAGACAAATTGCCAGGGGTGGAAGTATACCCACAAGAGCATTCAAATCAAATCATTCACAGGCATACACATAGACTATAGAAAGAAAGAGGGATCAAGAACCCTAAGATATTACTGAAAGCATACAAATACTCAATTCAATAAGAGAAGATTCAAACAAGAAGGGTATAGGGACAGAGAAAATGTCACAAAGTACCTTTGTAATATTTGAACCATCAATGAAAGTTACAAACTATAGAAATCAAAGGGCAGAAAGAATGCCACAGATAAATTTTGAGAAAGAAAAATCCTTCTTTTACAATTGTCAACTCTAAGCTCTAAAAGCTCCAAAAAACAATATATACATCTCCCTTTACATGTAGGCAGGAGTCAAAACCTAATTAGGGTTACATAGATTTGGCATAAAATAATTAGAAACCCTAATTCTATTTATTCTAGCCATAAATGTGTCTTGAAATATCCTGATCAATTAGATATGTGCCTTGAATGCAATCTCCATCACTAGCTATTTGCAAATTTTGAGCCGCCTTGATCTATCTACCTTCTTGCAACCCAGGCTCGCCATAACTATTCCAATCTGGTACTCTTTAGATATTTGAATTTAAAAAATGATTTAAATGGTCATAGGTGGCACTAAATTTCTTCATCCACGATCGATATTCAAATTTCAATCTTAGTTTAAAATGTAGCTGTCAAATTCTCTATTTTTTACCGGGTACTGCTTACATCTCTTAACCTTAACCCAACCTTAACCTTAGGTTTTCCTTTTTTCTCTCGATCACGGAATCTCTTAATGAATATTTAACCCTAGCTCACATTTAGAGAACTAGAGATCAACTACCTCGCTCATTCATGAAATGAATTCCTTAACTCAAGCTCCTTTCAGCGAACTGGCAAACACACTTGTTTCTCTGAATCACTGAATAGAAAGAATATCCCCTTTTTGTTTATACAATCACTCGACCGAGTACATAAATTTGGGCCCATCCATGCCACTTGTCTTTCTTTTATTCACTTTTAATTGCCTCATTAATAGACACCTCAGCAATTACTGACATCGAAAGACAACAAGAATCTTATTTTGCATCGGACGGTGGGCGCATGATTGCATGGGCTCAGAAGATTCCATGTGATCATGCGACAACCATAGATCCTATCATCAACTACCATCTCTACAAATCCTTTGACATGGTCCCACTAACAGATCCCAGCTGTCATCCGGCCAACCAATAAAGAACGAGCATGTCACTAGGAAAGGACCCACCTGATAGAGCTCAGAGATAAAGTAAGATCAACGGTTGGCATATGATCGCATGGGCTTGGAATATTCCATGTGATCATATGATAGTCATTAGATCATCATCGACTGACAACCCATTGGGCCCACTCTAACATGGCACCACATCACCAGCCTTTGACCAATAAGAAACACACACCTTGGACCATCTGGCATCAGAGCCACTAACAATCGAACTCTACAGATAGTGAAGATCGACGGCCATCACATGATCACAAGGAATATTCCTAGCCTATGTGATCATGCTCTAGCTGTAGATCTAGATTCTTGACTTTAATTGCTGAGTTGAGACCACTAACCAAACTGTAACTGCTCACTAGATCACTGGGTGTTAAGGGCTAAACCACCAAAAATAAGAGATTTTGTGACTGAAGAAAGATAAAAGCACACATGGGAAAAGAACTCTTAGGTGGTCGAAAAAGGTAACGGAAAATTAGAATAAGCCTAAGGTTTTTTAGGGTTTTAAGGGTCCAATGGTCACCTTTTGAATTAAAGCATGTAGACCAGAGAGTTGGAGATTTGCAGAGACCAGGAGAGTAGGCAGAAAACCATGAAATTTTTTGAGGTGCTTGGCAGGGTTTGCAGAATATTGGACCTCCCAACCAGGGGCCAAATTTGTATGGGGCAGGAAAATTTGGGTAACATTTTGGTGATTTCTACTAGATGTCAGCCTGCTAGACATTATATTAGTGTCCTTGACATATTCATTGGGCATAGGAGTCATCACTGAAATATAAAACTTGCTTGATAGAGAGGGACCAGGAGCTGGCTCAAAAAACTATGCACGGGCACTTTCTAGAAAGTAGGAAAACTAAACTGAAAGCAGGGAAAGAAAGCAAGAAAACTGACCTAACCTAAATGAACTAGTGTAGAAAAATGGTCAAACAAAACCATTCACTGGTTTGTTGAAATAACTACCCCTCCTCCTTAAGATACAATATTTTACATGCATGAGGATAGCAAATAGGGAATGAAGTATGCATAGATGTGTGAAGAGCTGATTGCACTACCTTTTGAAAGACATAAAAAAATTGACTCACCTCCACCAATAGATTCTTACTTTCATTATCCAGGGGTAGGTAAGTGAGTTGAGCTTGTCCCTGCTGAACTGCAAGCTCACCTTCAATTTCAACCTCATTTGAACACTCATGTTTGGACACAAACATGACTGGCTTTTTATGGTTGGCCTCCATTCTTGCTAAGTACCTTAAGGGGAAACCCCTGGAAAGAGTGAACCTAGGGTTCCCTTTGCTATTGTTAGGATGCATCTCATTAATAACTTCAGCAGGATGGTCAAAAAAATGTCCCTCCATGATAATCTGCCGTACACTTTCCTCTTCTGTAGTTGGGACACAATTAACCCCCTGATCTCCAAACTCCTCTTCAAGAACATGCAAGCCATTATCCTTTTCAGGAAGATGAAGAACATCAACAAGAGTTGAGAAGAAAACATCAATTATCAAATCAAAATCATCTTGTTTCTCTAAGTCAGCAGCAATTGTATCATCTTTATTTTCACAATCAGAGGGCTCAACTAGTGAATCTTGTACTACCTCATCTTGCACAATGTAAGAAGGCATCTCTTCAAATAGATCAACTAGGCTTTCACCCTCTTCACTTTCTTTCTTATCCTTATCTGACTGCTCAAATCCATCTGGATGTAATAACCCTACTTGTTCCTCATGATCATCATGAAAAAGTACACCTAAAAGACAAAAATCATCTTCTTTCTGGTGGCCTGAAATGTTATGAGGTGTAGGGGGTTCTTTAGGAATTGGTTCATAGGGCCTTATCTACTACAGGACTAGCTCACTATCACTTAGGAAGTGAGAAATTTTAGGTGTCTCCCTTATAAGGGGAAGATGAGGTGGCTGGAAATCTGGGATAGGGTCGTGAATGGGCTTAGGCAAGAAACTTGGGATTTGAACCTTGTGAGTTTCTTGTCTTGTAGCTTGTTGCATCCCATCCTTAAGGGGATGTACTTGAGAGGCCATTGTCTCTTGCTATAACACCTCTGACCTTTCTCCATCAGGAAGCTTGTAGTTCAAGAGAACAAGTGGAAAATCTATAGCCTCCTTCCCAAAAAATGGGTTCAGGTGACTACCAACTACCTTGATGCTTTGTGTTGGGAATGTCCTCCTGACTAGATTATATGGATGGAAAGGCCCCTTTACCAAATTTTGCCTTTTGCTTTGATGCTTTTCTTGATATTGGGGTCTACTTTTTTGGTAGGATTGCTCCTGAGCTTGGCACTGCTGGCTAGGACTTTGGCCTTGTTGTTGATAAGGTGGTCTAACCTCCTGATCCTGCCTTTTTATAGTGATCAACTCCTTGGTTAGAGCCTATAGTAGGCTCATCATCCCTTGGTTTGTTTCTTGTTGATCACTTCTCATCTCTTGTTGACTGCCTTTTAATTTAAGTAGCTCTTGAGAAGGGTCACCTATGGATTCCCCATTGCTAGTGCTGGCTTGAGGTTCTATTAATATAGGTATGGGAGTAAATGGAGGAATTCTCAGAGCTATAGTGGGCTGAAGATTGGGAAAGATAGGCATGGGTGGTCTTGGGGTTATCATACCAGCCTGAATTAAGCAATTTTCTACCTTTACAGCTAGGTCAAAAGCCTGAGGTAATGTACCTCCTAAAGACTGAATCATGACAGATATATCACTAGTTAAGCTTCTCAAAAAATAAAGGAAAGTACAATCTACTGAAGGCCTTATATTAATTGGAATCCTATTCCATGTCTTGAGGAATTTGCCATTAAAATCAGTCATCTGTTCTCAAGGATCTCTCTTTATTGTTTGGAGCTACTCTACTAGAGACAAAGAGTCTAAATCATCCTCAAAGTATTTTCTTAGGAGATCTCCAAGTCTATCCCATGAAGTAATGGAGCCAACTACCAGAGTTCTAAACCATTCCAGGGCCTTACCCTTAAAGGAGGTAGCCAACAACATGGTGGCAACATCCTCTTCTATGATGTGGTGTATACTACAAATGGTAGCCACATCTCTTATGTGTTCAAAAGTTCTTGTTTGGCCTTCACCTGTGAAATCAGGTAGACTCTTTAGTGCTGCCAAGGGCACATCATGGTGTTGGGAAAATTTAATGGACTACCGTGATTAAAGGGTGCAAATGCAAATTGTCTTGCCATCATGAGGGTCTATTTTTTCCATAAGCTATATCAGAAATTGGGTCACTATCTCTTAACACCAAGGGAGTCACCAGATATACTTGAATAATAACCTCTCTAAGTTCTGTATTATGCAATCAATATATCAGAGATAGCATAATCATTGAAATTGACTTCTTTTTGAGTCAGAAATGTTATGCCCAAGGTGAGGTGTCTTCTGAATTTGAATATGATCTTAGTAACACCTTTGAACATAAATCTATCTCTAGTCCCACCAGGCATGCCAGAATTGTTATACACTAAGTTTTCACCCTTGTCTCAAGCTCTCTTGGTCTTGATAACCTAGTATAACATGGGAATCATCTCCAAGTTGTGGGACCTATGCTAACTAAGATGAGACCTCCAGGTTCTAGGCTGGTTCCTCTTGGATAATCACCTTAATTTTCTTCTAGACAGGAAAGTAAATTTTGGAGGGGAAATGGATAGAAGGAATGCTGAAAGGGAAATGACTAAAAGAAAACTACTTACTAGGTGATACACCAAAAATATTGTATGAATCACAGTATAGAGGATGAAATCAGTACATAAGCTCAGGTCTAGGAGATCACAACTCACTAAATAGGCTTGCATCAATATTTTATAGAAGGGTCTGCAATAGAGAGATGCTATGCTAGGAAAGAGAGAATTTCACAAGGCAGTAGCACTCCTAAGAACTTAGACACAAACTATAACCTGCAAACAGACATTCACCTCTGCAATTGGGTATAAGAATGAGACAGATTGCTAGGGGTGGAAGTATACCCACAAGAGCATTCAAATCAAATCATTCATAGGCATACACATAGATTGTAGAAAGAAAGAGGGATCAGGAACCCTAAGATATTACTGAAAGCATACAAATACTCAATTCAATAAGAGAAGATTCAGACAAGAAGGGTATAGGGATAGAGAAAATGTCACAAAGTACCTTTGCAATATCTAGACCATTAATGAAAGTTACAAATTGCAGAAATCAGAGGGCAGAAAGAATGCCATAGATAAATTATGAGAAAGAAAAATCCTTCTTTTACAATTGTCAACTCGGAGCTCTAAAAGCTCCAAAAAACAATATATACATCTCCCTTTGCATGTAGGCAAGAGTCAAAGCCTAATTAGGGTTACATAGATTTGACATAAAATAATCAGAAACCCTAATTCTATTTATTCTAGCCATAAATGTGTCTTGAAATATCCTAATCGATCAGATATGTGCCTTGAATGCAATCTCCATCACCAACTGTCTGCACATTTCAAGCTGCCTTGATCTATCTACCTTCCTGCAACCCAGGCTCACCATAACTATTCCAATTTGGTACTCTTTAGATATTTGAATTTAAAAAATGATTTAAATAGTCATAAGTGGCACTAAATTTCTTCATCCATGACCGATATTCAAATTTCAATCTTACTTTAAAATGTAGCCGTCAGATTCTCTATTTTTTATCGGGTACCACTTACATCTCTTAACCTTAACCCAGCCTTAACCTCAGGTTTTCCTTTTTTCTCTCAGTCACTGAATCTCTTAATGAATAGTTAACCCTAGCTCACATGTAGAGAACTAGCAATCAACTACCTTGCTCATTCGTGAAATGAATTCCTTAACTCAAGCTCCTTTCAGCGAACTGGCGAACACAGTTGTTTCTTTGAATCGCTGAATAGAAATAATATCCCATTTTTGTTTACGCAATCACCCAACTGAGTACATAAATTTGGGCCCATCCATGCCACTTGTATTTCTTTTATTTACTTTTAACTACCTCATCAGTAGACACCTCGGCAACCACTGACATTGAAAGACAACAAGAATCTTATTTTGCATCGGACAGTGGGTGCATGATCACATGGGCTTAGAAGATTCCATGTGATCATGTGACAACTGTAGATCCTATCATCAACTACCATCTTTGTAGATCCTCTGACATAGTCCCACTAACAGATCCCATCTATCATCTGGCCAACCAATAAAGAACGAGCACGTCACTAGGAAAGGACCCACCTGACAGAGCCCAGAGATAAAGTAAGATCAACAGTTGGCGTATGATTGCATAGGCTTGGAATATTCAATGTGATCATACAACAGTCATTAGATCATCATCAACTAAAAATCTACTGGGCCCGCTCTGACATGGCACCACATCACCAGCCTTTGACCAATAAGAAATGCACACCTTGGACCATCTGGCATCGGACCCACTAACAACCAAACTCTGCAGATAGTGAAGATCGATGGCCATAACATGATCACAAGGAATATTCCTAGCCTATGCGATCATGCACTAGCCATAGATCTAGATTCTTGAATTTAACCATTGAGCTGAGACCACTAACCAAATTGTAACCACTCGGTAGATCACTGGGTGTTAAGGGATAAACCACCAGAAATAAGAGATTTCGTGACTGAAGAAAGATAAAAGCACATATGGGAAAAGAAATCTTAAGTGGCTGAAAAAGGTAATGGAAAATTAGAACAGGCCTAGGGTTTTAAGGGTCTAATGGTCACCTTTTGAATTAAAGCCTGCAGACCAAAGAGTTGAAGATTTGCAGAGACCAGGAGAGCAGGCAGAAAACCATGAAATTTTTTGAGGTGCTTGGCAAGGTTTGTAGAATATTGGACCTCCTAACCAGTGGCCAAATTTGTATGGGGCAAGAAAATTTGGGTAACAATTATAATAATTTCAAGCAAATAAAAGAATATCTTGCAATTCTACCCATTCTGATGCTTCCTATTCAAGACAAGCCATTAATACTTTATATATCAACTATAGCTACATTAGTGGGGGAACTTTTGGCTCAACATGATGAAAAAAATAGATAAAGAGATATATATTACATTAGTAGAACATTGGTGTCATATTAAATGAACTACACTATTATTGAAAAGGCCTTCTTGGCAGTGGTATTTTCTTCATAGAAATTAAGACACTATATGATTGTACATCACATCAAACTAGTTGCTAAGATTGATCCTCTAAAATATATTTTGAGCAAAGAAACATTAACACGATGTTTGGCTAAATGGGTTATGATCCTCAGTGAGTTTTATATTGAGTATGTGGGTTGAAAGGCTATAAAAGGACAAGCGATTTCTGATCAACTAGCTGATGCACTTCTTCAAGATAACCAACCTCTGAATATTGAATTTCCAGATGAATCTATCATGCATCTTACACAACAATATTGGAAAATTTTCTATGATGAATCTCTTACTCAACAAAGCTTTGGTGCTAGATTTCTCTTTAGCACACCTCAAATATATTAAATTACAAAGTTATACATGATACTCTTTCCTTATACTAATAACATTGCATAATATGAAGCTTTGGTAAATGGAATGAAAATGGCTATCGAATGGATGGTTGTCGAGCTACATATCTATGGTGAATCCCAAGATCTAATCAACCAGATCAATGATGTTTATCAAAGCCAAGATGAAAATATGATTCCTTATAAGAGAATAGTTGATGATCTTAAAAAGTAATTTGTCTTTATTACTTTTCAACAGATTTCTAGATTAGAAAAAAAGGTAGTTAATGCTATGGCTACACTTGTAGCCATGTTACAACTACAAAAAAATGAGTTCTACTATGATTTCCTGGTGGAAGCATTACCTTACCTTACCTTACCTTTGACTCACTTGATTCTCAAATGATATTTTCTATCATTGGACATGCCTCATCTTGATATAGCCATGTCTACTCATACCTACATGACCAAATTATCCCTGATAACCTTACTAAAAATGAGAAATGCCACCTTATCAGTTATGCCTCATAATATATCATCATAGTGAATGACTTATATAGACAAGGATTAGGTGGTACTTTTCTTAGGTGTCTATAATGAGAAGATTCTTAGTGTGCATTAATAAATTTTCATGAAGGCATTTTTTTTATCTCACTCTAACAGTCTAACTCTAGCCCAAAAACTACTAAGGGTCGATTACTATTGGTCGAACATAGAGAAAGAAGCTACCATATTTGCTAAGTCTTATAAGAAATGTTAGCTTCATGGAAACTTGATACATTCTCTAGCCAGGGAGCTCATACCATTTATCACTCATTGGCCCTTTCAATAGTGGGCATTTGATATCATTAGTTAGATATATCCTTCATCATCTAATGGTCATAAGTTTATCATCATGGCAATGGAATATTTCACAAAGTGGGTCGAAGCTATTCTGCTCATCAAATAGACTAGAAAAAAAATGGATATGTTCATCCTAAACTACATCATCTATAGATATAGAATACCCTCCTCAATCGTGACAGATAATGGAGGTCATTTTAAAAATAAAGATATGGATGATCTTTGTGCTAAGTCCAAAATCTACCAGCACTATTCCTTAATTGCACAAAATGATAAATAAATTAGGGAGGGACTAGAACCTTTAGCTTAATCCATCTCTATGAGCTTCTAGTACAAGTATTAGAGCACCTATTGAGGCTATTCCTTTTTCTTTAGTGTATGGGGAAGAAGCATTTCTACCTATTGAAATAGAAATCCCCTCTCTATGAGTTTACTGTCGAGGTCTTGTAATAGATTAAGACTACATGATATCTAGACTACAAGAACTTTAGTTTCTAGATGAACATTGGAAACTAGCACTCAGTCATCTTAGAGCTTACCAAAATAAAATGTCTAAAGGATACAATAAGAAAGTTTGACATAGATAATTTCAGGTTGGTGACCTTGTTTTGAGAATCAATAGAATCATGAACAAAAAGGTAAATTTGAACCCAACTGGATGGGTCCCTATATCATTACTGTAGTCTTTGACTCTGACACCTATCAACTCTCAACAATGGAAGGATAACAAATCCTTGATCCTATGAACACTATCCATCTGAAGAAATTCAAAAATTAGCATTCTCTAATCCAACAACATGTATAGTTTAAAAAGTCTTGAAAAAAAATCTAAAAATTGCAAAAAGTCCTGAGAAAAATGATCATCCTAGTGAAAACCTGGTAAATAAGTGCCTTGATGAATAAAAAATAATAATCTAAAAAACACAAAAACAAAGAAAAAAAATTGAAAAATAAGAAAAAAGTACCTTGATGAAAACCTAGTAAACAAGGATCTTGGTAGCTAAAATAGAATCTCTGCCACATATACCTTGACCCTCTTTATTTTTACACTACAGTGAGGTTGGAGCTTCTCCTTGTCTTTTCTTGAGTGATTTCTTATTATTACTGCAATTCGAATATCTACCCAAGGATGTGAATGTACGAGTTACTATGGGTATAAGATACTAAAATATGTCCTAGGTTATGAATGATAAAGAGTAATTGTGGATAGAACAATCACTATTGCATAGGAAAATAATAATCTCTATTTTGTTTGGTGTGTTTGTACGTAAGAGACATTCAAGTCATATTAATGCTATATGCCCTGATGCTTATTCTTGCTTGCAATATCAAAAGGAATTGACATTCAGGTCATTCTGACTCTTTGAAACTTGGTGTTTATGTCTAATTATGACACTCAATCTGATTATTTCATACTCATATTGATGCAAAGGCTAGTGGTAGATTACATTTCCTTCATGGGTTAGTGTTTTCTTCCATTCTTTGCTTGATAACATCTTCTTTAATCTTCATCCTAAGATCACCCCTAGACCCATTTCACTCCATAGACCTATCAATGGTTAATATTCCATCATCCTAACTTTACTAGACTCCACACCTTGTATCCCCTTTCACTTCTTCATACTCAAACCTACCAATCATAGTCCACATTCCATGTCAAGCACCCTTCCACCAATGTACTTCTACAACCATAACCATCAACCAAGATTCAAATGGTGATCCTAACCCTTCCAAGGATCCCAATACACTTGAACCATCCACTCTCCAACATCTAAACTCACTCTAGTGACCAACCTATCTCTTTGCACCGAACTGTCCCTGCTTGCATAGTCCTAGTAGTACAACAGTGAGGGTTTTTTTAAATATTTTCCCAAACAACTCTTCAAACACATTAAATATTATGATACGCTTTTATAATCTTGTCCACACACCCCCCACACAACACCTAATCCCTTTATAAGACTCTGCAACACATTCATGAAGGAAATCCATGAAAATATTCCCTATCACTGTCCTCAACATAGACCCATACACAGGTGTCTATAAATTTTTATAGAAACATTATTTTTATGATCCTGATGGTGAGTCTTAGAGTCTCAATCTTAGGAAGTCTCTGAGTTTGCAAGTAGAGAGTATGCTCTCATTCTCTGGATGATCAGAAATCAGACCTTGTAAATTAAGAATGTCTAGCGAGTCTGAAAGTTGTAAGCAAGTCTATGTAAGCTTGATAATCATCATCATAGTCTGTATATGTATTGGTCTGTATATGATATTCTAACATTAATAAGAAGCACCTGATTTAAGAAGTGGAATCTGTTTAGTTTTCTTAAATTTTTTGCTCTCGGAGCTTGTCCAAAATTTGGTATCAGAGCCAAAATCTCTTATCCCTATAATCTATATTTCTTTTCTTGAATCTATTTATTTTGGCTATCTATCTATATATCTCTCCTTATAGCATCCCTAAACTATCATAGATACATTGTAAAACCTGAATTTGTAAGACCCGTGTGTAAGACCTGTGTGAAGGGCAAGTGAGGGCAGTTGCAGGCAGTAAAAGTATCAGGTTCAAGCGAGGATTTGACCATAGACTGACCCCAACAATGGCAGAAAAAGGAAAAAGAGTTGCAGATCAAGAGATGAGAGATCATACTGTTGCTCAAAATGAAGAGGCAAGTTTTACAAACTTCGTTGCACAATATGAAAAGGATTTTTCATTATCAGAAACTGAAGTAAATATTCTAGATGATGATTTAGGAGATAGATTTGTGGATAAAGAATTTATAGTTCCTAAAATAAAGCCTTATGAAATATATAGAGATATTCCTAAGGGTTTGAGAGATGTTTTCTCATATAAAAGTGTCAATAGATGTAAAGTCGCTAAACTTCAGCATACTATTACAAATGGAGTTGAAAAAGGTCTTCAGTTATTTACTGTCAAAGAAATAGCAGACTTACAAAAACAAGCTAAGGCCAGTCCCAAGAATTTCCAATATATGCATTTATCATATGTCAAGATTGGTATTCTAGGTCATTATCGAAAAGGTTTACCCATCATAATTATGATGTTGCTAAAAGATGCCAGAATAACAAAGACTTTACATGCCCTGTTAGGAGGTGCCTGTGATTCAATGTCGAATGGTTCGATTTATATCGATTGTTCATTAGATTATTCTGTAAGCCTAAAGGATGAAAACCTTAATGATGTTTTGACCTATGAGTTTAAAAAAATGAATACTTTCTTCAAGAGACAATCCATAGATCATACCCTAACTTTTCTGATACATTATTGACTGTTCAATAAGTCGTTACCTTTAATGATTAATTCTAGAAAAGCTATGAGTCCTAAAGAGGGTTTGTCTACAATTTGGAAATCTACAAGTTCGACTACTGAATTATGAGCCCCTGTGATAGTCAAACACAAAGACATCAAGATGCCAATAGAGTGGGCACTTGAAATTTGGAGCAAGGATGCTCAACTAGAAAAACTAGCTCGGCTACAAGGTGTTACTATTCATGAGACTGATGATTCTGCTATTCTAAAATTTGCAAATCCAAAATTATCATAGTCTAGATCTTTTACACCTGAGTGAATTCCAACTTTTGTTCCACCAAGACCTTCAGTCAATCATAGACCTTCTCTGTCTATTAAACCAGCTCCTAGAATGGAATCCTTGTTTTCATTCCCTTATATCCAGTCTACTTTACCTCAACCAACTTCTTAGTTTGGTTCAGAAACCACTTCTTGTTCTCATGTACATTTCTCTGAACTTGAAGATGGTAAGCTGAAGTGTGACAATTGTAATTTTGTTTTCTCCACTGGTAAAGTTTGTATGATGTCTGGTCGATCTGTTTCTTTCCCAGAACTAGATATCAAAAATGATGAAGCTATTGAAACTACTACTCCAATAGGCAAATCTGTTATACCTAGAGTCATTCCCTCCTTTGTTGATTTCATGAAAATTGACCCAACTGGTAAATACCAAATAGATTTTTGGGCTCAACATGTCTCTCCTGTAGGAGATACTCAGGTTTCATCCCAGAGTAAATTGTTAAACTGGAATAATCTTTGTGCCTGAAAGCATATGCTATTAACCAAAGATATCCAACATCAGCAAATGTTACAGATTTTAGCCCAAGATAAACATTATGCCAGTACTCAAGCAAATGCCCATAAGATCATTTCTATTATTCAACAAATTGAAGCCCGACTTACTAAGGAATGGCAAGATGTTCTTAATTTCATTCACCAATTGAAAAATGATTTTTATACATTCAAACAACAAGCAGAAGCATGGTGGGCACAACAAACAGCTTTTCAACAGTCACATGAAAATCACATAAAAAATGTGCATTCTAGAATGAATACAGTGGTTCAAACTGTTAAACACATAGATGCAATTTCACAGTCTTCTAATCAAAAGTCTATACATGTTGAAACTACTATTATCAGAGAAGCCACTGATGTTAAAACTCATATTGATGAGTTATCTGACAAAATTTAGAATTTGTCTATTCAGCTAGTTATAACATTGAGTTTTCCTAATAACTCAATAGAATATCTACAAGCCTAGTATACAGGCAAAGGGCTTTGTACAAATCTCCCTGAACCAAAAATGGAGAAAATTTGGGATACTGCTATTGGAACTATGAGAATAGCAACTCCAGAAGAGAAAAGGAAAGGGAAGATTTCAATGACAAGAGGAAATAATGATCCTCACAATGGAAATGAACCATTCAGAAATTTACAGAACTTCAAAGCAGATACACCACCTCTAGTAAATTTTGACACCTTTGATACATCTGAGAATCTCATAAATATTGATGCCATTAGAGCATGGGTAGTCAATTTTCAAGCCATAAACACTGGTGTGCAACCAACAGAACCTATCAAGCAAGCCCTAAACTCTCTTACTAGTATAGCCAAAAAAGTTTGGGAACATCTTGATCTAAGCTACAAAAATGATCTGGTTGATAATGGTATTGATCAAGTTTGTGCACAGTTAAGCAGAATGTTTGTAGGAAGAACTAATTCTTTAGAAAGAACAGTATACAGGAGATTCATCAGTAATAAATGTTGTGATCTGACAAAATTTGATGAATACTGTGCTGAATAGTTTCAGAATTTCTATCAATCTGGACATGAATAGAATTAGGAATTTATGTATACAACATTCATCAAAAGCTTTGAAGGTTCAGGAGAATACTATCATAAAAGGGTTTTAGAAAACCTAGTAGAAGTGAATCTGACTTTTCAAGAAATAACATTTCCTCAACTAGTTCAATTCTTGAAGGAAATCAATGAAGATGTCTGTCAGGAAGTCAGTAAAAGAAAGGAACTAAAACAAGTAAAACCCCTTATTTCTCCTTCTGTCTGTAAAATAATCACACCACATTTTGGTTGTGGTAGAACTTCTCATAAGCATAAGAAAAGATACAAGGAATGTATAGAATGTGCACACAGAAAAGGAAAGCTTCCTTATAAAAAGAAATTCTACAAGAAAAAGGGATTTTTTTGTAGAAAAAGTAAGTTCAAGGGAAAAAGAAAATGGAAACGTACCTGTTACATTTGTAAGGGTGACCATTATGCAAATAAGTGCCCAGATAAGAATAAAGTTAAGTTTAAAGGAAAGGCACGTTTACTGAAAGAATCTAGATTAGATAATTTTGATGAATTTATCTATGTCAATGAATATCCTTCAGACTCTGAAGATATTATTCTGACAGAACCTGAACTAGAAGAAGAGTCAAATTCAAAAAAGTCTGACCATTTTGTTGATTCCAAAGAACAACCTGAATCAGAATCATAATCTGATTTAGAAGTTTCATTCTTCTGTAGAATGATGAAAGAAATTTCTAACCCTCAGCAATCCTTAGAGAGGATTATAAGAGAAATATGTGACTTACAAAAAATATAGAAAGAAATGAACATGGGGCCAGAAACTTGGAAAAGAAATAAACTCAAATTAGTTAATCTTGACGAACAAAAAAGAGAACTGATAAGACTGCAACAACCAAAAGAGGTTGATCATGGATATAGGATTCCATCATGGCAACAACATCAATCATCTTTTAGAGGTTGATCTAAATTACCTATTAGAACATCCAGGCCTAGTCTATTTCAAATAATGAATCCAATAGGTTAGAAGCCTAAAGAAAATGCTCCTACACTAGGTAGCATGGCTAGAAGAATCTGGCGACAGCATAGAAAGGAATTTCTTCATCAAGTTGTTAGCCAGGCTAAACAAGAGCTTCAAGAACTCTCTAATGAAGAAAATGAAAATTTGACAGAAGAGCTTGATAAAGGAAAAGAATTGGAACAATTCTCTTCCAAGATGAATCTTTCAGAACCTTCTCAATAGATAACTCCATCTATAGAAGATGACCTTTATTGTCAATAAAAAACCTTATAGTCCATATATTCATCATGCAATTATTACTAAAGGTTTTGATCCTAACACAGGTGCAAGCATACAAGAAACTGAAGATGATCCTACACAACAATATTGCCGAGTGACAAAAAAGCTAGTTCACACATCCTACCCAGGATTAGAATTAAGGATACACTTCAGAGGTACTACTCCATATCCATTAACATTTTTATGGGATACTGGAGCTGATCTTAATCTTGCTAGATATAATTTTTTTCCTTTTGATCAATGGATAAAAAATAGTATTGAGATTACTTTTCGAAAAGGAAAACATACATCTAATTTCATCTGTAAAGCACCTATAGAATTTGATGATGGTCATAGAGATGAACTAGCTTTTGTTCACTATGAGATAGATGGATATGATGGAATAATTGGCAGTACAACAATGCAGCAATGGGTGCCAATTATAATCACAAAAGATTCAATCAGTTTGAATAATCACTCAGTACCAAGATTACAAACTGAGTATTCTTACACCAGTAAGACTGAACCAACAACTTCTAAGAAGAACACAGCTTGGATTGCTAAGCAAGAAGAAAACATTGCTCCACAAATAGAGCAATTAAAGACATAGTTTTCCCAAACAGTAATGACAAAGGATCTAAAAAAATAACAAAGAAATTTGGTTTGTAGATTTCCATTAAAAACTGATATGGATGGAAAGGAAATTCTTCCTAAAGCCAAAGCTAATTATTTTTTGATGAGCTTACAGGAAACAGAACTCTACAAAAAAGAAATTGAGGATCTCCTCAATCAGGGACTAATCACTCCTTCTTCCTCTCCATTTTCATGTCATGCTATGTATGTTCCCAAGTTTGATGAACATGGATAGGAAATTGCAGAAAAAAGGTTAGTTGTGAATTACAAACCTTTAAATAACTATTTACAGGATAATCAATATCCATTACCTAGTAAAGATCACATTTGGAAAACTATTCAAGGAAGTCACATTTATTCTAAATTTGATTTGACCAAAGGTTTTTGGCAAATTAGTGTTCACCCTAATGACAGATATAAGACAACATTTTATGTTCCTCAAGGACTATATGAATGGACTATTTTACCCTTTGGCATTAAAACAACTCCCTCTATTTTTTAGCAACATATGGATAACATCTTTCAGAAACATTCCAAATTCATTCTTCCATATATTGATGATATCCTTGTGTTTAGTCAAAGTCCTTCTGCACATCCTGAACATCTTCGACAGTTTTTGTCCCTTTGTCAGAAACATGGTCTTGCTGTCCATCCCACTAAATCTCATTTTGCTCAGGATTCTATTATTTATATTGGCATTCATCTTCTTCCAGGGGGAAAAATGGAAGCACAAGATCATATTTTGAAATGAATTGCCAATCTAACAGTTACCAATATAAAGGAAATTCAAAGATTTCTTGGTCTTGTCAATTACATTGCTGGATTCTATTCTCATATTGCACAGGATCAATTGATATTGAATCAACTATTGAAGAAGACTCCTCCTGCATGGACTATCAAACATAGTCAAGCCATTGAAAGGATCAAACAGAAATGTTCAGAACTTCCTGCATTAAAATTACCTGGAACCAGTTCAAAAATCATTGAAACAGATGCAAGTGAACATACTTGGGCCGGCATTCTGAAAGAAGTAAATGCTCAAGGTAAAGAAGAAATCGTAAGGTATGTGTCTGGTAATTTTAAAGGTAGTGAGATTAATTACCATAGTACACATAAAGAAATCCTAGCAGTCATTAAATCTCTTGAGAACTTTTATATGTTCATTGCTGACAAAAGATTTCTGATTAGAAGTGATCTCCAGAATTTGAGGGGATTCTTTAAAAAAGAATCCAAGAATAAGGTAATCAGAGGATGCTTGATTAGATGGGCTCAATTTATTAATACCTTTAATTTTGATATTGAACATATTCCAGGAGAAAAGAATATTTTTGCTGATTTCTTAACCAAAGAAGGAGCTAAAGGAGTTGAATAAAAAAAAGGCAATGTTTGCATTGTTTGTATTCGTGAAGAAAGATGGTGGGAACAGAGTTGTCCAAAATTTAGCACAAATCCATTTGATCAAAGAGATAGAAGAAACTTCAATTTGACCAATGATTATCTGTCAGACAAATTGAGAATGTTATAAGCCAAGCATATCTTAACAACATCTAATCTTTGGGATCCAAGCAGTATGTTTCAAATAGAAGATATGGATGAACCAATTGATGAAGAGATTGCCTAATTTCTCTATGCTCCTCTAGTACAGTCTCAAATACCAATTCAATTCCTGAATCCACATATCAGATGACCAGAAAGATGGCTTCACCAAGAAAGAGGTATTCAGCTAATTTGAGATATGTTTCAAGGACCATATCCTGTTAATCTTCCTCTCACTTTTTCTGGTTATCATGGAATTCTTTGGTGGCTCACCTTTGGTTCACTAGAAGATAATTTAATTAACCAAAATATTTTCATGAATTATGGTCCACGTGGTCATACATCAATCTATCAACATTGGACCATAGGAGCAACACTTCGTCATATGTTTGAAAATAGAGCTTCAGTTTGGATCTTCACTAATACTTACAGATCAGATCTTGGTAATACTCTTACACAAGTTGATGGTGTCTATGGCCCATGTAAGTCAAAAACACTCAAGATAATTTGGAAAGAACCTGATCCATTTCATCCACCTTGTATGGATGAAGATCCACATGAGAATTGTTACTATTCCAGGTGTATTGATGGCTTTGTTGATACTGATGAATGATCCTAATGAAAAGAAACCTAATGGATGGGGTTGTCATCCATATCTCCTCTCTCTCTCTCTCATGTGTCTCCATCTGACATGTCAACTCATGGGAAAAGCTGATCATTTCCCTAAAAACCATCCAAATATGTTTTTGAACATATTCTATATGTACGTGACATATTCTGGCTCTGGAGTAATGCAAGTCTCAATGGTATGGATAAAATCATTATACCAGTAACCCAAGTCTAGTTTTGTAAAACTGGGGGTAGACTCAACTACCGTTCAAAAAGGGTTAACCCAATTCCATAATAGGGTCCATGTTTTATTCCTTCACGGGTGATAAAAGGAATCTCTCCGTAGTCACTTTTGGATGTAAAGTGAATGCATTACAAGTTGCATGTCCCTACTCATTTGTATACACATTTCTATTCTCATAGATATAGGGGTCCACCCAGACCAACATATAGGTCATAGTGGGCATCTACTTTAGCCAGTGTGCTCTGTTGTTTCCTCAATAATTTGGCCCTTCTGATTCTCACCAAGTGGCATCAATAAAAGGCCTTTCTCCTCTTCTTCTACCTATATAAGGATGCTTAATCTCCTTTATTCGGGGAAGAGAGTTGAGTGAGTCTTAGAATCTCAGTCTTAGGAAGTCTCTGAGTTTGCAAGTAGAGAGTATGCTCTCATCCTCTGGATGATCAAAAATTAAATCTTGTAAATTAAGAATGTCTAGCGAGTCTGAAAGTTGTAAGCAAGTCTGTGTAAGCTTGATAATCATCATCATAGTCTATATCTGTATTGGTCTGTATATGATATTCTGACACTAATAAGAAGCGCCGGATTTAAGAAGTGGAATCTGTTTAGTTTGCTTAAATTTTCTACTCTTGAAGCTTGTCCAAAATCTCTGGATGATTAGAAATCAGACCTTGTAAATTAAGAATGTCTAGCGAGTCTAAAAGTTGTAAGCAAGTCTGTGTAAGCTTGATAATCATCATCATAAAAAACTAGGTTTCCTAAAACATATATCAAATTCAGAAAGATCCAACAGTTAACTTTGGAGAAATGACCCCCGCACTGAGTTGAAATTTACTGAGATAATCATTCCTTCCACCTGTGACTGTCCAGTCACTTCTCTACCCTCCAACATGACCAACCTCCCTTATTCTCTTGAAAATGGGTTTCATTACTAAATTTAAATGATTACACAACTATATTACAAAGTTAGTATCCATCCCCAAGCAACAACATCAACAAAAAGGGGATGGATCTCAATATTTACATCTTTAAAGAGGACAAACCCTTTGCCTGTTACAGACCAGTCCCTTATAAACACACAAAACCAATTCCAAGACTATAAAAATGAATCAAACAAGTCAAACTTGGTGTATCTCTACCATGCACTAGTGATTATCTCAATAATACATTGCAAAACTTTGAGGAAATACAAGAAATCAGTAATTTTATTGCAAAATAAGACACAGTCCATAAAATATGAAATCTGATAACACTATATCTCTCCCTCATGCCTATCAAGGCTTACATAGACTCTAAATAACCCCCATAATCATTCCAAAGTGGTTGGATCCTTAAAAAATAAAACTAATCCTTATTTTTACAATTTCCCTCTAAAATAGACTTGACTGTTGTAGTTCAAATATTTAAATTTAAAACTTATTTAATTAGACTCCATATACTCTAGGACTTTTCAATTTGTCCTTGTAGGACCTTAATACAATATTAAGTCCATCAATTCTATTCTAAGACCTATCCTTTAGCCTTCTTGGCCTATAATGCCAATCTAGGAATTCACTTCCTATTACATCAATTCATGCTTTTATACATTAGGCTGATTAAATTGTAGTATGTCCAATTACATCAAAGATAAAATTGTCTTCAAACCATATTACATTCATAGTTTGATCTTTGAATCATTCATCATTCTTCATGAGTCATTAAAGTAACCCCTTTGCATGTCTTTGACAGGGTGCCTGCACCACATATCCTCATGGTAGTATTTCTAGTCAAGGTTGTATTAACTTTTTGTGTCCCAAATGCTCAGTGATAAAAAAGAGCATCTCAAAATTAGTGACTAAAGTCCTAGGTTGCATTCATGTTAGATTTTCATTTTAAGTTTTTTTAGCATAACATTGCTTTTTAATTGTATAAATCTGGTTGAATGTGGACTTTATCATGTTTGACATGATCAAGTACTTGTATATTGATATGACATTTCCTGCATGAGTTGTGTTAGAAAGTAAAGTCCACCAAGATAACTGAGAGGGGGAGGGGGGTGAATCAGTTATCTGATAAAAATAACTTTTATTAACCTTATTATATCTAAAACATGTAATCAACATAAATAGCAACCATAGAAAGATAATCATACACAATTGTTAACCTACAATTGATTGAATATCTTGATGAAGATTTAGGAGGTCATCAAGCTATTAAAGTAATATTTAAGATGATTAAATTAGTCAATATGTTGTCATTGATGTCAACTAGTTTTGACTATACTTATCATGATAGTTACAAACATATGAACATTTGTAGAAGGAAGAAATGGTGAAGAAATGAGAAATCTACATAAGGACAAGATGAATATGAAAGATATGGATTGTTGGCATTAAGCAGAATTGCCACTAGTGACAACACTTATTTGCATTCTGGATACAAACCGAGCAGACAGTGCAAACCGAGCAGATAGTGCAAATCGAGCAGACAGTGCAAACCGAGCAGACAGTGCAAACTGAGCAAGTTAGTACAAACCGATCAGGACAATGTAAACTGAGTAACATCTTGTCTACCGAGTCACCAGTACTTACCGAGTTCAAAACCTACCGAGTGATCAGTATGAACTGTGCCTTCACTTCTATCGAGTGCATGACGATGCCGAGTAATGCAGTGGACGCCGAGTATCAGAAAGTCACCGAGTCAGTTTGAAGGAACCGAGTAACCATATTTGGGCCGACTTAGTAGCACTTATGTTTATTTGTCAAGCCGACTGTGTAATTGTAATTGTAATTAATTGTTTGAGACTTGTATATAAACAATGTTGTAAAAAATAAAAAGATGTAATGAAATATATGAAGTAGAATATATGTGAAAAAAAAAAAGAAAGGCAGAAATAAGCGAATTGCAGATGGCTTCAGAAGTATAAGGTACAGCAAAGACAAATTCATCATAGAAGGTGATCAGTACATCAGAGAATCTCAATCAGCAATCCAGTTGCAAAGCAGAGATCTACTGTTTCATTCTAACAGGTGAATCAGTACCAAATCCTTTAACCGGGTAGACTTAACAGTCTTTGTAAAAATCTCTTTACCGAGTGCATACTTCACTGTATGTTTGTAAATCCTTTAACAGGGTGGATTTAGCAATCCTTATTGCTCCTAACAGGGCAGATCATCAGAAGTGATCAAATTGTAAGCCTTAACCGGCCAACTTTATTCTGCAGTATTAAAGCTTTGTGGGTTTCATCCCCACCCCAGTTTTACTTTCTTTTGGAAGGTTTCTGGGTAACCAAATCTATGTGTCATTATTGTGAATGCTTTCAAGTTTCATGCTTTCTGTATGCAAAGGTTAAAAAGTAAAATACATGTTAAAATTAGAAGAAAATTTGGAGTTACTGATTCACCCCTCCCCTCTCAGTAACTTGGTTAATTCCTGAATATTTCCAACAATTGGTATCAGAGCTGCATTGGTTCTCAAGACAAAGCTTAACTAGCTTGAGCAAAGATGCAGGACAATGGAGGTATTCAAACTGAACAAGGTGATTGAAAATGAAAAGCTAGATCTGGAAATGGCCATAGCTAAACTCAAAGAAACAAAAGAACATCTTTCCCAATCCCTAAGGAGAAGGAAGGAACTTGCAAATCAGATGAATGATCAGAATTACATTGAAGAAAAGATTGAAGATCTTCTTCCCTCAAATAACTCAGATGAAGCAAACAACGCTATCAAAGAACTCCTAGAAAAGAATGGGTCTCTGCAGGAAGAAGTGAGAAAATTGAAAAGAGAACAAGAACTACACTCTACAAGATTCTGTGAGATCTTGGAACAAAGAAACAAGTTGAAAGATGAATTAGATGGAAGAAACATTGAAGTCCAAAACAAAACCCTTCAGCTAGAAAATCTAATTGATCAGATCTCTCATACAAATGAAGAAATTCTAAATCTAAGATCAGAAATAGAAAACACAAGAGAAGAACTAAGATCTGAAAAGGAAACCAATCTAAGATTGATGGATGACCTAAACGCTGAAAAACAAATCAATGAAGGAATGCTGAAAAGTCAAGAAGACTTGAATCAGCTGTATGAACGAAATCTTCATAGGCAAAAAGGAAAAGCAGGACTTGGATACAAAGAAGAAGGCGAATCCTCTAAGCAAGGTACTCAAAGAAATCAAAAACCTACTTGTAATCATTGTGGTAAAATAGGACATACTTCAAATAAATGTTGGAACAATGAAAAAGCAGAATTCAATGGAAAATGTTATAGCTGCAATCAACCCGGTCACAAAGCAAATGAATGCAGGGAAAAACCTAGATTTAGAGGTAATTGTCACAAGTGCAACAAACAAGGTCACAAGGCATCCGAGTGCAGATCCAAGACATTTAATCCAGCAGAACAAATTGTGAAAGCAATGTTTGGATGGGACTACAACACCTGGTGTAGATGTCATTACTGTGGAGAATATGGACACATTGGCATGAATTGCATAAAACATCATCTAAGGAAAAGAGATACTACCATAAGATGTTTCAAATGCACTAAACTCGGTCACATAGCCAGAAACTGCATGAATGCTAGTGAAATTGAAGAAGGAAAGAAGAATGAAGCAACTAAGGTCAGGAAACAGATAAGACAAAAATGGATTCCTAAAGCTACCGAGCAATCCAGTCCAAGTAATGGAATGGATGGCTCTACCGACTCAAACTAAATTTCCAAGGAAGCACTGGAACTGTATTCTCATAGATCAATCTCAAGCAGTTCCAGAACCGAAATTAAAAGAAAAGTCTAAATCAGCATGCAAGATGCAGTAAGATCACAGGGAGGTCGGTATAGTCTTCACCGAGCAAGGTCGGTATAGTCTTCACCGAGCAAGGTCGGTACCTATCTTTACCGAGCGAGGTCGGAGCATTATGAATTCTCGAGTTCACCGAGCTGCGAAGTCTTTTCCGAGCAATTAATTCTTAGTGGGTGATAGTCTGTCAGAATTCCTACCCTAATTTGAAATGAGCATTAATGACAGAATTGTAAACAAAAAGCAAGTAATCGAACTCATTCTTCACCGCAAATCTTTAGCACTTTGAGAGCAGAAAACTTCAAGGGCAACCTGGCGATTTAATACTTTTGCGAAAAGAATTTTCTGAGAGCTACCATGGCATCATCCAGCACTTTAGCGAAGAAAGGATCTGATATATTAGTCCAAGGGGAGTGGAAAGCACCAGATTTTAAGATCGTGCCCGCAATTGCAGCAGCCCTAGATCCGAACGGAGCTCAATCTCAGATTCCTCCTAAGGTACTGCTTATCAACGATATCCGTAATCATTTTAACTGTTCAATTCAAGAAATGGGAAACCTAGAACTAGACATTGTGCGTGAGGAACTATGTGTGGATGGTATTTTGAAGCCCGAGCACAAACATCTGGAAGATAAGGGTTTAGTTCACATTGCACATCTTCCTCGAAACTTTCAAGATAAATGGGTTAGGTACATTCTCAGCCGAGTACACGATGGCAAGATTTGGCTTGAGCAACCTATTGAGATCACAAAGAAAATGATTCAACAAGTCACCGGTCTTCCCATGTTGAACAAAGCTAAAACTACCAAAACCCTAGGTCAGACGGAACTAGAGAAGAAAACCCTAGCCGAGTGGGATGGTAGAGGCATGAAAGTTAGCAGCATTACCGACGCCGAACTGAAGTTTGGTACACATATCATTGCCCACAAGATTTACAGTTCTAGTCGACAGAACAGTGTCTCTTGTGAAGCTGTTGACCTAGCATACAAAGTGGTCAAAAATAACTTGACATTTGACCTAGCAGACTTATTGTTGAAACAGTTCAACAAGAACATGGAAAGCATCAAAACTTCCAAAAACAATCCATGTAAGTTTGGATCCTTGTTAGTCTGTTTATTCTTCTATGTTCAGAAATTCTTCCCTTCTAAAGGAAAAGTTGTATGGAGAAAAGATGTGCCAGTACTCTATGAAATAAATGAATACATCGCAGAAATGGGTGAAAACTTTGAAAGCATCATGGATAATTATTTTGAGTCTTTCAAAGAGAAAATGAATGACAGATTCCGGATTCCACAGAAGTTGGTGGAAGATTACAAAGATGACATCTGTTTTATGGTAGATTGTGATAATGTGTATATTCAAGCAGTTAAACCGAGAACTGTATATGTAAAACCTCTTCCTTATGAGGTAAATATTGATGAAACCAAGAATATCATTGAAGCTCTTCTAAATCAGCCTGTCAATCCCAAAACTCCATATTTTGGAACATATGATGAAGCTAAGGTGAGAATTGAACTAAGCATAAAGCTTCCACAGGCGGTAAACAAAGGAAAGAAGAGGATAGCCAAAATGCAAATGATAACTGAGGACAAAGAAGCTTAAAGAGGAGAGAGACAGGGAGTATCAAATCATCAAGGATGCTAAGGACATTTTGTCTGATGCATTAGGCATTAAAGTAGACTCCTCCCAGCATGTTTTGTTACAATTAGCAGAAGCAGTTGAGAAATACAATGAGGACTCATCCGGGACAGAAAAGTTAGTTGAAAGCGCCGAGAAGAGATTCAACAATAAAGTGCTTGAGCACATTGCTCAGCACATAGCTATTAACCAAGTGGAATTGTCTTCAGTTTTGTCTAACATAGAGTCTATTTATTCGAATGCTACCTCTCTTTTGGCCAGACTATGCAATTTTGCCGAGTTCACAAAGGATGTTAAAGATAAAATGGATGAGGATATGAAGATTAGCATACAGAAGCTGCAACTTGAACCAAGTTCAAGCTCTGCTCATCACATGAAAATTTCACACCTATCTAATATGCAGTCTAATCTACTGAAAGAAGACTCAAGGATCCGGTCCACGCTGCTAGACATCCAACACATGATCCTTCCCATCATGAATACAATGTATAAGCACATTGAACATTCCAGAACATTGATTCATGACAATCAGTTCTCTATAGCAGATCACATGATTGAACTCTCTGCAGAAGTCCAAATCGCTATACAAACATGTAAGATCCTGCAAGAAAGTTGGGACAGAACCCTGGCACTAATAATGAAGGTACATTCTGATTTCTTATCAAATTTTGGATTCTCTCTGTAAATAACTTGTATATGCACCTTTGGCATTATCGTCAAAAAGGGGGAAATATGTATAGAAGGAGAGATATGTAAATGTATACAGTTATAGATTTGTATAAGGAACAGTTAGCACATTGAAAGGGGGAGACAATGTATAAAGCCCTATAACAAAGACAAATTTTGAAGAATCAAAATAAAACTCAGCACGATTCGTGTATATAAATTTTGGCCAATAAGTGTTTTTGTCACTAATGCCAAAGGGGGAGATTGTTGGCATTAAGCAGAATTGCCACTAGTGACAACACTTATTTGCATTCTGGATACAAACCGAGCAGACAGTGCAAACCGAGCAGACAGTGCAAACCGAGCAGACAGTGCAAACCGAGCAGACAGTGCAAACCGAGCAGACAGTGGAAACCGAGCAAGTTAGTACAAACCGATCAGGACAATGTAAACCGAGTAACATCTTGTCTACCGAGTCACCAGTACTTACCGAGTTCAAAACCTACCGAGTGATCAGTATGAACCGTGCCTTCACTTCTACCGAGTGCATGATGATGCCGAGTAATGCAGTGGACGCCGAGTATCAGAAAGTCACCGAGTCAGTTTGAAGGAACCGAGTAACCATATTTGGGCCGACTTAGTAGCACTTATGTTTATTTGTCAAGCCGACTGTGTAATTGTAATTGTAATTAATTGTTTGAGACTTGTATATAAACAATGTTGTAAAAAATAAAAAGATGTAATGAAATATATGAAGTAGAATATATGTGAAAAAAAAAAGAAAGGCAGAAATAAGCGAATTGCAGAAGGCTTCAGAAGTATAAGGTACAGCAAAGACAAATTCATCACAGAAGGTGATCAATACATCAGAGAATCTCAATCAGCAATCCAGTTGCAAAGCAGAGATCTACTGTTTCATTCTAACAGGTGAATCAGTACCAAATCCTTTAACCGGGTAGACTTAACAGTCTTTGTAAAAATCTCTTTACCGAGTGCATACTTCACTGTATGTTTGTAAATCCTTTAACAGGGTGGATTTAGCAATCCTTATTGCTCCTAACAGGGCAGATCATCAGAAGTGATCAAATTGTAAGCCTTAACCAGCCAACTTTATTCTGCAGTATTAAAGCTTTGTGGGTTTCATCCCCACCCCAGTTTTACTTTCTTTTGGAAGGTTTCTGGGTAACCAAATCTATGTGTCATTATTGTGAATGCTTTCAAGTTTCATGCTTTCTGTATGCAAAGGTTAAAAAGTAAAATACATGTTAAAATTAGAAGAAAATTTGGAGTTACTGATTCACCCCTCCCCTCTCAGTAACTTGGTTAATTCCTGAATATTTCCAACAATGGATAAGGTATACATTAGGTAACTTATTGATGAGTCTATGGCATTATGTTATTAACTTGAACATGTTACATTATTCTATTATGAAGAATAGATTAGAATTGAACAAGTTAATATGGTTGGTAATTGAAGATTTATGTATACACCGAGTCAGTCTTATGTATACCGAGTGACAGTAATAAACAAGTTAGTTATCATCGACGTATTCTGTATTAACCGAGTAGGATGAAAACATTAAATGTTATACCATCTGACTAAAATTGATGAGCTGGTAGATGCTTATGATTTCGAGGTAAGAGATAGAGTTTTTTATAAGATCAATGACTAACAAAATTCAGAGATGATCAAAGGGAAGAGATTGAAACATGTTATTGAATCAACTACCGAGGAAGCTTGAAGAGGCAAAATGAATGATGGAGATTAAGAGGAAAAATCTAATGGATGAGATGAAAATGGTTTACATGTCTATTTAAGAGACATGAGATGCATTGTTGAAAATGTTGGATGAATAGAGACTGTAAGAGAATTTGTGTGAAGACATTTTTCATGCACCACTGATCAAACTGGTTACAGACATAACTGAGCTGGATTGTAGGTATTACTGAGCATCAGAGAAGTATACACTGAGTTAAGTAAGTTGGAGGATATAATGGAGTGAATTGATTATTGATCAGAAGAGTTATGTTGAGCTTGCATAGATCTGAATACTTGTAAATTGAGTTTTATTTGAATCAGATCACTATTGTATCAAGTTAACCATTGTTATAGCTAAATCTCTTAACCGAGTGGACTTAACAGTCTTTTGTATTTCAATATGACATTCAAGGAATGTTAATTATTTTCTTATTGACCCCATAGTGAATGTTAGTTGAGGGAGACCTGTTAGTGATAAATCCTATAACAAGGTCACACCTTACAGTGTGTTTTGTAACCTTTAACATGGTTATCTCCTAATTGAGCTCACTTTAGAAGAGTGAAATATTTTGGGTTACCGATCCCAGGTGAGTTTTCCCTTAGCAGGGTTTCCACATTAAATCTTTGTATTATGTGTTATTTGTTGTGATTGGATTACTATCATACTTTACATATTTCATATTTGATTAATCGGTAAACATAGTTTTGGAAATTACTAGTATTCGGTAAATAAATAGAAAGATTGTTGTTAACATCTTATCAAGTTGATTATTCTATTGAATTTTTTTGGAAATGTACATCTAAGAGTTTGGGACTATAGGATAACTGATTTAACTAATTCACCCCCACTCTCAGTTATCTAACAATTGGTATTAGACCTTGTGTTCTTGAAAAGGTAGTTTGAAGGACTTGAGCTAAAGATCACAAGATGTATAAAAGGGAGGTGCCTAAGGTAAACAAAGATAACTTCACAACATGGAAAAGTAGAATGAGGTTGCACATATATGGAATTAGAGAATCTTATTTACAACTCCTAGATAATGGTTACATACAACCTACTATTGGACCTTTGACAGTTGATCAAATGAGAGACAGACATAAACACAACATGACAATGATAGAGATTGTTGCTGCCCTATCTGATGCAAAATTTGAAGATATCAAAACATGTACTACAACAAAAGACATGTAGGACAAGATTGTACTAGTTTATGGAGGAGATGTAAATGTGATGAGAGCAAGAGCTGAAAGCCTTAGAGGTAGATTTGATGATATGGAGATGAAAGAAGGTGAAAACATTACACAGTAAAGAAACTGAATCAAGGAGGTTGTCAATGCTATCCGAGGAGCAAGAGGTGTTATTGATGAAGACATTTTTGTAAGTAAAATCTTGAGAACCTTGTTGCCTGTCTATGCTATTAGAATATCTATAATTCATGAAATGAGATCTGCACCAGGTAATATTCTTACACTTGAGATCCTAATCGGTAAACTGATTACTTTGAGCTAAATAACTATGATAACTAATGCAGTCAAGGTTGGGGAATCCAATGAAGGACTAACCAACCTTGCAGCCAAACCAATACACAATGAAAATACACAACAACAATAATAGATCTGATATAGAATAGAAATATTTATTCATCAAATCATCGATTACATGCAATGTGTTGGGCTATAAGGCCTTCCTAGTTATGACCAAATAAAAAGCAAGCAACAGTCTACAAGATCTCATAGGATCCAAATCTTTTCCATAACATCAGTATTTAGCTAGCCCAGGTCTACAACACACAACACACTGGTAGGCACCTAGGAAAGATCTAAACTTGTACTCAAACTTCCAAGAAATATTCTTGTTCCTAAGCTCATAGGCCACTAACTTGCATTCCCCCAAATCTCCTCCCAAAACAACTACCCAAGCATCATATAAATACTGATTCCCAGCCACAAGTTGGCTAATGAAACAATTAACCCTTACCAATAAATATTAAATACTAAAACATCAATCGGCTCTCAAATAGCCTTAAAAATAAATAAAATCTCCAAGATGGCCCCAAAAAGTCATTAGATCTACCTAGAATAATGCAACACGCCAGATCTAGGTCCCCACACGTCCAATGGTCAATCCATAACTCAAGGAGCGCAACCCAAATCAATAGAACCAGTCAGCCAAGTCAATCCATCCAAATAATCCATTCAGTAAGCAAGAACACCTAGCAACAAAGGAAATAATCGAGCGCCAGTCAACTGACCATGCCAAGCCTGACCGAGAAACACTGTCATCACTAAGCGCCAGGAAAATTGATGCCTTTAATTACCAATTGTTCTTCAGAGACTGAGCAACCAGTCTCCCAAACTAAGCAAGTACACCACCAAACCAAGATCAAAACTAACAAACTACCTTCAAAGACAAACATATTTTTAGTTGATACAGGATTGCCAAGAATCCTAGGATGCTCCTGCATCAAACACCCTAGGTAAGAAAGATTCTCATAAGAAAATTAGGAACGTCTCAAGGGAATTAGAATAGGTATGCCGAATCTTTTCTTTTCCCATATCTCTTCTTTTCCTTCACTCCAAGTAGTCTTCACCTCATTCATTTCTCCCTACAGTGGGTTCTTCTGCTTTCCACTTTTCTTATCCTTCCTGTTGACAACTGATAGCAATCGACTCTGACCACTACTAATCACATTAGTGTCTCGATAAGGTTCATCCTCTCTGAACTCCTCCATCAACTCAATATCATCTGCATCTCTCTGTGTCACAAATGTCATCATTTTTTGTACCATCTCTGTCAGAAAGATCATTTGCCTCTTAATCTCAACAAACTCTTTAGATATATCATTCTCCTTCTCCTTCAAACTAGAGTTCACAAGAATAGGTTCATCAATCCTTTTCTCCTGAGGTTTTTCACAAGGACAACACTTGATAACTCCACATCTCTTAACCCCTATGTCCTGTAAAGGTAACAACTAATGTCGAGCTCCTTCATACCTAACCACATAAGTGTTAGCAGAACCATCAAACAAAACATTTCTATCAAATTTCCAAGGCCTACCAAGAAACATTTGACAAGCATCCATAGGAAATACATCACACAATATCTCATCATGATAAGATCCAATCTAAAAATTAACCAAGCATTGTTCTTCAACTCTAACCTTAGACACATCTTGTATCCAACTAATCTGATAAGGATTAGGATGTTTCTTTCTTCCCAAATTTAACTTACTAACCATCTCTTCTGAAACAAAGTTTTCAGAACTACCACCATCAACTATGACATTACATACCTTATCTTTGCACTTACATCTGGTTCTGAACAAATTCCTTCTTTGTACCAGTTCCTAGACACATGCAGCTAATCTCCAAGTGATAAGTGTCTCACCTTTTTCTACAACATTCACAATGTCTTCTTCAGTAGTCAATGCCACCCTCTTCTTAGGATAATGAAAACTTTTATGACCAGCTTCACCACAGTTATAACAAGTACCGGTGAAATCATTCTTCCACCTTCCTCTCTGTCCAACATTCTTAGTAACTTGACCACTGCTAGATCCCATATCAGACTTAGGATTCTCTATCACATTACTTTCAGCAACTGTATCACAAGTTTTACCTCCTCAGTTCCTATTGTTCTATCTTCCTTCAAACTTCTTATTCATCTTCTCTTCAATCTTCAATGCCATCTGATAAGCATCTCCTATTATTTTCATTCACACAGTAAGTAACTCTTCTTGAATACTAGGTCTCAAACCATAGGCATACCTAGCAACCTTCTCTTTATCAGCTTCAGAATGACTAGTCCTAATCAGGATTCTGTAAAACTCCTCGGTATCTCCTACACCAATTTGTTAGTCTGCTTCAAAGCTTGCATCTTCTTAAACATGTCCAATTCATGATCCACCAGAATGAATTGCTTCTTCAACTTTTCAACCATTCAGTTCCATTTAATTATCTTATCTTTTCCTCTTCTACTTCTTTCCAACTGAACTTCTCTCCACCAAAAATTTGCATGACCCTTCAACTTAGTCTTTGCAAATCTAACCCTATCAGGATCTTCTATTTCTTCATACTCAAAATATTCATCCATCTCATTAATCCAATCAATAAGTTCTTCTGGCCTAAGGCTTCCAGCAAATGTAGACACTTCAATCTTAGGTCTTTTCCCAATCTTAGACATAGCTTTCAAGATTCTACTCTCTTCAAGATCTCTAGCTTCTTCAAAATGATCTTCTTCCTCAGATTCATCATCACTACCCCCTTTCAAGGTAGGCTTCTTCTTTCTCAATTCTTCTTGTAGGTCTTGCACTTGTTTCTACAAAGCCCTAAAATCATCAAGACTGAATTCTCCAGCAACTTCTTCCCTTGAGATCTCACAATTTCTCCTCGGAGGCATCTTCAAATCAAGATCCAGACATAAACACACAAGATCCACTCGGCTCCAACAAGAATAGACTTTTCTCAAACAGGAAAAAACTTCACTCTGATACCACCTGATGGAGTCAAGGTTGGGGAATCCAATGAAGGACTGACCAACCTTGCAGCAAAACCAATACACAATGGAAATACACAACAACAACAATAGATCTAATATAGAAAAAAAATATGTATTCATCAAATCACTGATTACATGCAATGTGCCGGGTTGTAAGGCCTTCCTAGTTATAGCCAAATACAAAGCAAGAAACAGTCTACAAGATCTCAGAGGATCCAAATCTTTTCCACAACATCAGTATTTAGCTAGCCCAGGTCTGCAACACACAACACACTGGTAGGCACCCAGGAAAGATCTAAACTTGTACTCAAACTTCCAAGCAATCTTCTTATTCCTAAGCTGGTAGGCCACTAACATCCATTCCCCCAAATCTCCTCCCAAAACAACTACCCAAGCATCCTATAAATACTGATTCCCAGCCACAAGTTGGTTGATGAAACAATTAACCCTTACCAACAAATATTAAATGCTAAAGCATCAGTCATCTCTCAAATAGATTTACAAATAAATAAAATCTCCAAGATGGCCCCAAACGGTCATCAGATCTACCTAGAAGAATACAACATGCTAAATCTAGGTCCCCACATGTCCAATAGTCAATCCATAACTTGAGGATTGCAACCCAAATCAATAGAACTAGTTGTCCAAGCTGATCCATCCAAACAATCCAGTCAGTAAGCAAGAATACTGAGCAACAAAGGAAATAACTAAGCGCCAGTCAACCGACCATGCCAAGCCTAATCGAGAAACACTGTCATCACCAAGCACTAGGAAAACTGATGCTTTCAGTTACTGAGCATTCTTTAGAGACCGAGCAACCAGTCTCCCAAACTGAGCAAGTACACTACCAAACCAAGATCAAAACTAACAAACTACCTTCAAAGACAAACATATTTTGGTTGATACAAGATTGCCAAGAATCCTAGGATGCTCTTGCATCAATGACAATATTGTACCAAGTGTTGAGTCTAAATTTATGTCATCCTTGAAGATTGGCAAGTCTAGTAGTAAGCATAATATAAGGAATGAAAGTGACAGTGATAGTGAAGAGGGACTTGATGAACTTGAAGCACTTATGGCTAGGAGAATTTAGAAAGATAAAGGAAGGTATAAATGAAAGGTACCTTTAGCATGTTTTAACTATAAAGAAATTGGTCATATTGCAGCTAGATGTCCTAATAGGAAAGATGATGATAAAGATAATGACCGATCTGGTGAAAGAAAGTCTAACAGAAGAGATAACTGAGAACACAAAGGAAACCAATAGTATGACAGAAGAAAAAACCTAGAATACAAAGATAAAGGCAAGAAGGCTTGTTAACTATTTGGAGATGATGATGTTGATACTGACAATGACACTGATTAAGACATTGAGGTGGCATTTGTATCTATGAAAGAAGATTCAAAAGAAGAAGAAAGGTATGTTGAAATAACACTTATATCTAAAGTTAGCAAGAATGATACTTGGATTATTGATAGTGGTTGTAGACATCATATGACTGGTGATGAGGATAAATTTGAATATCTTGAGCACTATAATGGAGGATCTATTAAAATGGGAAATGATACACCTTGTCTAGTGAAAGGAAAGGGATCTATCTTGTTGAACAATAAGATTATATGTGAGAATGCATATTAGGTAAAAGGACTTAACTATAATCTATTGAGTGTAGCACAATTGAACAATTTAGGTCACCGAGTTGCATTTGAAAGTATAAAGGTGAAGATCTATGATGAAACCAAAAAGTTGTTCGGTACTGGTGAACAATCCAAAGGTAATCTATTTTATCTTGATAATGCTAAAACTTCTTGTTTGTTGGCTAGAAATGAATATGTGTGGTTGTGGCATAAGAGACTGTGTCATCTGAATTTTGATAACATGGTTAAGATTAGTAAGAAGAGAAGAGTTAGAGGTTTACCAAGTCTAACTAAACTTGAACATGTCATGTGTAATCAATGCTAGAAAGGGAAAATGACTAAATCTAGTTTTAAGAGCAAAGACTATTATTCTAAAGGTATTTTGAAGTTGGTGCATATCAACTTATGTGGTCCTATGAGAAATCAGAGTTATTATGGTGACAAATATTTCATTTTATTTGTTGATGACTACTCTAGGATGATGATAATTATGTTTTTAAAAGAGAAATCTAAAGGTTTCAAATTGTTCAAGTGGTATAAAGCTAAAGTAGAAAAGGAAACCAGAAAAGATTTAAAATGCTTAAGATCTGATAGAGGAGGTGAGTTTATTTATGATGAATTCACTAACTTTTGTAATGAGCATGGAATTAAAAGACAGGTTTCTACACTGAGGACACCATAATAGAATGGTATTGTAGAAAGAAAGAATAGATCTATAGTTTATTGTGCCAAAACATTGATGATTGAAAAGGATGTTGCACAAATATACTGGAGAGAAGCTATCAGCACTGCTGTATACACACTAAACCAAGTTCAACTGAAGAAAGATACAAATAAGACACCTTATGAGTTATGGTTTGGCTACACACTGAATGTAAGTTATTTTAGAATTTTTGGAAGAAGATGTTACATTCTGAAAGATGATAGAAATAGGAAATTTGATTCTAAAGGTGATGAAGGAATATTTCTAGGATATTCTACTAAGAGAAAAGCATACAAATGTTTGAACAAGGCTACTAACAAAATGATTGAAAGTGCTAATGTGAAAGTTGATGAATTTGCTAAGAAAAATAATGAAGAAAGTAGGAAGGAACTAGAAGACTATGGTAGATTTACATATATTGAGCATCCAAACTAACTACCCAAACCATAGGTTGAGTCTACTGAGCAACAAGAAAATGCTACTGAGAATCAAAAAATACAAATCGAGAATCATGAAGATGTTACTAAGGAAGAAATTGAGCCTACACTGACTGATGAACAAAGAAGAGAACATGTATTGGAAAAATTTGTGAGAAGACACCATCCACAGAACTAGATTATTGGAGCCAAACAAGCTGGCATGATGACACGATGTAAGTTAAGACATAACATATGTTTAGTTTGTGAATTTGAGCCTAAAAATGTTAGAGATGCACTTGAGAATGTGGAATGGATTAAGGCCATGAATGAAGAATTTGAGCAAATAGAGAAAAACAAAACATGGACATTGGTACTGAAACTGAGTGATAAAAATGTAATTGGTACTAAATGGATATTTAGAAACAAGTTGAATGAGAATGGTGAAGTGAATAGAAACAAAGCAAGACTTGTATGTAAGGGATATGCACAATAAGAAGGAATTGACTATGGTGAAACTTTTGCACTAGTAGCAATACTTGAAAGAGTCATAATATTACTTGCATATGTTGCTTATAAAGGATTTAAGGTTTATCAAATGGATGTTAAATCTACATTTTTGAATGGAATTCTTAAAGAAGTCTACATAGAACAACCTGAAGGTTTTGCTAATAAAAATAAGAAGAAACATGGTTTGCAAATTACACAAAGTATTGTATGGATAGAAACAAGCACTGAGAGCATGGTATGAAAGATTTCATGCTTATCTTATTAGCATTGGTTTTGTGAGAACAAGTGACAATAGAAATTTATATTTGAAAGATGGAACTGATGATAATATACTAATTTCTGAAATTTTTGTTGATGATATAATATTTGGAGGGCATGATAATATTTGCAAATCATTTGCTACTAAAATGAGAAAAGAATTTGAAATGTCAATGTTTGGAGAGATTAAATTATTTCTAGGATTGCAAATTTTACAACAAGATGCAAAGATATTCATAACACAATCAAAATACATCAAGGAAGTATTGAAGACATTTGGAATGGAAGATTCAAAACTAGTTGGAACACCTATGGTTATCGGATGCAAATTGAAAAAAGATGATGAATCAACTGAGGTAAATCAGACACTGTATAGATCAATAATTGGAAAATTGATGTATGTTGTACATAATAGACCTGATATAGCACATTTAGTTGGGATTGTAGCAATATTTTATGCTAATCCTAAGGAATCACATATGACTTTTGTTAAGAGAATTTTGAGATATTTGAAGAACATTGAGCATCATGGGTTATGGTACAAGAAGAAAGGAAAATTTGAACTACAAGTTTACATTGATGTAGATTGGGATTGAAATATAGATGACCGAAAGAGTACTACCAGTGGAGCATTCTTTTTTGGAGAAAGACTTGTAACATGGATAAGTAAGAAAAATGCATGTATTTCTCAGTCAACTACTGAAGAAAAATATGTTGTTACTACTACTAATTGTTTAAATATTGTATGGATAAAACAATTGTTGAAAGGAATGAATGAGGAGATCATTGATCTAGTGATTATATATTGTGATAACACAAGTGCCATAAATATTTCAAATGATTCAGTGATGCATGCAAAGACAAAGCACATATCAATCAACTATCACTATTTGAGGGAACAAGTACAAGAAAAGCAAGTGAAACTGGAGTTTGTGAAATATAAGAAGTAACTTGCAGATATATTTAATAAACCCTCACCGAAGGATACATTTGAGTACTTGAGGACTAGACTAGGGATCCATCCCCTATCTATCGGTCACTAAGGTGATCAGGAGGTTGCATCAACTTGTACTTTATCAGAAAATCAAATAATGTTGATGCATGAAGCTCACACATTAGAATTCCTAAGGTTGTGAAGGATGTGAAGATTGTAGAAGTTGGAATGGAGAATTGTATATCAATACATGAAGGTACTTGATCTGGACTGAACAACAGTAATACTATTTGGCTACTAAAGAGATGTTTATTTTTGTTTGGCAATGTTGTCAAAGGGAGAGAGATTTATATGAAATATCTATTGAGGAGAACATGAAAGGGAGAGAGAATGAAAATATTTGGAACACATGAAAAGGGAGAGAAACATTTAGAGAACTAAAGAAGATCAAATCTACAAGGAGAGTCTGCATGAAATGTTGTTGTAGCAATTAAACATATTAAATGTCAAGCTAGAGAGAGCTTACCGAGCTACAATATTTATCTATATAGTTCTAGAACCAATGTTTGGTTTTCTATGACATATTTCATATTGTGTTGCCATCAATGCTAAAGGGAGAGATTGTTAACCTACAACTGATTGAATATCTTGATGAAGATTCAGGAGGTCACCAAGTTGTTAAAGTAATATGTAAGATGATTAAATCAGTCAATATGTTGTCATTGATGTCAACTAGTTTTGACTATACTTATCATGATAGTTACAAATATCTAAACATCTATAGAAGGAAGAAATGGTGAAGAAATGAGAAATCTACATAAGGACAAGATGAATATGATAGATATGGATAAGGTATACATTGGATAACTTATTGATGAGTCTATGACATTATGTTATTGACTTGAGCATGTTACATTATTATTTAATGAAGAATAGATCAGAATTGAACAAGTTTATGTGGTCGGTAATTGAAGATTTCTATATACACTGAGTCAGGCTTGTGTATACCAAGTGACAATAATAACTGAGTTAGTTATCACCAACACATTCTTTATTAACCGAGTAGGATGAAAACATTAAATTTTATAACAACCAACTGAAACTGATGATATGGTAGATGCTTATGATTTTGAGGTAACAGATAGAGTTTTTTATAAGATCAACGACTGACAAAATTCAGAGATGATCGAAGGGAAGAGATTGAAATGTGTTATTGATACAACTACCGAGGAAGCTTAAAGAGGCAAAATGAACGATGGAGATTAAGAGGTAAAATCTAATGGATGAGATGAAAATGGTTTACATGTCTATTTAAGAGACATGAGATGCATTGTTGAAAATCCTGGATGAATAGAGACTACAAGAGAATTTGCGTGAAGACATTTTTCATGCACCACTGATCAAACTGGTTACAGATAGAACTGAGATGGACTGTAGGTATTATCGACTGTCATAGAAGTATACAGTGAGTGAAGTAAGTTAGAGGATATAATGGAGTGAATTGATTATTGATCAGAAGAGTTATATCAAGCTTAGCATAGATCTAAATACTTACAAATTGAGTTTTATTTAAATTAGATCACTAATATATCAGTTTAACCATTGTTATAGCTAAATCTCTTAACCAAGTGGACTTAACAGTCTTTTGTATTTCAATATGACATTCAAGGAATGTTAATTATTTTCTTATTGACCCCATAGTGAATGTTGGTCGAGGGGGAACTGTTAGTGATAAATCCTCTAACAAGGTCACACCTTACAATGTGTTTTGTAACCTTTAAGAGGGTTGTCTCCTAATCGAGCTCACTTTAGAAGGGTGAAATATTTTGGGTTAGCGGCTCTAGGTGGTTTTTTCCTTAGCAAGGTTTCCACTTTAAATCTTTGTGTTATGTGTTATTTTTTATGATTGGATAACTATCATAATTTACAAATTTCATATTTGATTAATCGGTAAAAATAGTTTTGGAAATTACTGGTATTCGGTAAATGAATAGAAAGATTATTGTTAACATCTTACAAAGTTGATTATTCTATTGAAAAAGTTTTGAATGTACATCTGAGAGTTTGGGACTATAGGATAATTGATTTAACTGATTCACCCCCCTCTTAGTTATCTAACAACAATGACACTAGATATGTTAACCAGGGAACCTCTTTATCATAGAGTAAACCTCGGTGGGGATGGTACCCAAAATAGATGTACTAATATGAAAATTCCTTGTGAGAGGATGAAATCTATTAGGAGTCTTATGAAATACATTCAGTACATATTAGTCCCTTTTAGGAGACTTTGAATCATTGTGAGGAGATTCTAACCCTGTTAGGAGTTAAGGAAGATAGAAGGACACAGTGTCCAAACAACTTCAGGGGAAAGATCATTGAACACACCTCCAAATGATCTTTGTATTATCCAAATAGAATAATACCAAGAATTAATGATCTCAACAACTTTTCTCCTCCTCTCTAACTGTGCCAAAACCGCACCAAATGCTTCACTAGATCTGCTCACTTTGCATCATACATCAATCACTGTTCACATTATTTCATCTTTGAATCATCTCATCATATATCAATCAAGGAAAAAAATCATTCCTTTATACCATGCACAATATTTCATAATTGAATCGACCAATTAAGCTTAACCAATTACAAAATACAAAACATTACATGTTACATAATATTTCCATAATCACATAAGAATGTCGGCTCACAAACTTAATAAATAATCACACATCCAAACTTTGAGTATGTTGACTCATCTAGGTCACCTCTGCAATGTCTTAAACATCTACATAACTTTTCTTGACCAAATTCTATCCTTGTTAGGAGATATAATATGATTATCACAAACTGCTTCTCATGAACACTGTCAAAATATAGTTTCCACTAGATTATTCATAACTAACACAAATACTTGAATTTTTGTATGCACTCTTAACCATGATATCAGGACACCATACAACAAATTTACTTAACTCCGCATAAATTCATCTACAATGCACCATGTGTGCTAAATCAAACTCCGTCTGCTACTCTTCTAGTCTTCAGTAAAATGAGTGTGTTGACATCAATGACAAACATAGTCATGAATGCAACATGTGACTACTCCATAAATGCTAAAATACTCTTGCATAGGACATATTCAAAATTCATGCTAATAATATCCCCTATTGGCATTGATGGCAACATAGATGAAAAATATCCAAGTTCCATGAATACCAAAATACAATATTGTTGCTCTGCTTTAACTTTTCAAATCCTCTTCATCAATCATCAAATCCTCTTCATCAATCATCAAATGTTTTTCATGAATCCTTCTCTCCAACACTTTTTTTCTTATTTTATCTTTTCAAATCCTCTTTATCAATCATCAAATGTTTTTCATGTATCCTTCTCCCCCATTAACATCAATGACAAAGTAAGCATCACTATGTCAATCCAATACAAGCTTGAATATCCAAAAACACTGTTCGAATACACCTTTTTACCAAGAGTCCTTCATGGATCAACTCAAAAATACAGATGCTTCCCCATAGATGAAGCATCAACATACATTCCAGAAAGATAGTGCTCTATACCACTAGATTGATGTAACTTTCTGCATCACTACTGGCATAACCCCAAGCATACCTCTCAAATACTCAAATTTATCTTTAGGTAAAGGCTTTGTACTTGTGTTATACACAAGATTCTTAGACATACTTACTGTACTTATGTTATCATAGTGTATGATAAAAGGCTCATTGAATTTGATTCCAATATCCTTCAACATTTGTTTCATCCATATTATTTGGTTACAATTGTTTGTTGCTACTACATATTGTGCTTCTGCTATACTCAGTGAGATACAATTTTGTTTCTTGCATAGCCAAGAAACCAATCTTCCTCCAAGAAAAAATGTGCCACCACTTGTACTTTTTTTCATCCACACTACCTCCTTAATCTGCATCTATATATGCACATAGGGTAAAATTATTTGATTTATCATACCACAACCCATAATCAATTGTACCTTTCAAATATCTAAATATTCTCTTAACTATTGCATAATGTGATTCCTTAGGATTAGCTTGAAATCTCACAACAATACCAACTACATGTGCTATATCCATTCTTGTGTGAGTTAGATAGTGCAAACCTCTAATCATAGATCTGTACTTCCTTTGTTCAACTACACGAGTCTCATCTATGCTAGATAATTTATGGCCAATTACCATAGGTGTACCAACAGGCTTACAACTCTCCAAACCAAATTTCAATGTAGAATTCTTCTTCTAATTCACCATTTAGAAATGTCAACTTCAAATCCATCTAATACATTTTGAATTTATTATAAGCTACATAGGCCAAAAACATTCTCACTACTTCAATTCTTACAATAGGTACAAATATTTCTTCATAATCAATACCTTCTTACTGTGAGTATCCTTTACATACCAATCTTTCTTTGTTTCTTACAACTTCACCTTGTTCATTCATCTTGTTTCTAAAAACCCATTTAGTTCCTATAACATTTTTGTCCTTAAGTCTAGGAACCAATTCCCAAGTATTATTCTTTTCATTCTGATATGATTCTTCCTTCATTTCTTAAATCTATTTGTTATCTTTACAAGATTCATCAATAGTCTTATGTTCAATTTGAGAAATCAAATATAATTCTTCTTGTACCTTATTTCTTTTCATAACTCCTCTATCTTTGCTTTCAATAATCTGATCAACAGGATGATTCATTATCAGGTTCTTATTAGGTGTTATTGTCTCAACTCCTGCTTCAATTTTGGGTTCAGATATTGGTTCTTCTCTATGTTCTTTATCATGAATCTCATTCTACAAACCATTGTTAGTTTCATAAAATAATTCAACATTTTCTTGATTAGTTTTAGGATAGGCTTCTTCATTTGAATCATAATCAAGTATTCTTTCTTGAATTCTAAACTTCTCATCCACTTTAACATTTTCACTCTCAACAATAGTCTTAGTTATCTTATTAAAATATATATAAGATTTTCTTTTCAATGAATAACCAAGGAACATACCTTCATCACTTCTTGGATCAAACTTACCAATATCATCATCTCTCTTTATGTAGCACTTACTGTAATCACCTAAAAGTGGACAGGATCATTCATGTGAATAATCAAGGCAAACTAAGGCCAAATCAAGGCAATTGAATCGAAACAAACATTTAGCCAATCAATATTAAAATCAAGTCTTAATTCAATTTAATTCAAGATCAAAAATCATTAAATAAAATAAATGTGTAATTAATTCAATTAATTGTATAGTTCAATTTAAATCAAATCAACTCATTCAAGGGGTACACATGGCTAAACAAATGAATTAAAATCAATTGATTAAATCCTAATTTCTCTCAACACCACATGGGAGGAAAAAGCCTCAACCAATAGGATTCAAGAATCAAGCTCACATGAATCAAGCCTCAAATGAATCTCAATCACTCAATTGGAAAGAACATCTTGTCCACTCATCTTGTCTTCTTGTCCCAAGCTTTGAGGACAATCCATTTAAATTGTCTCCAAAGGGTGGAACCAAGGACTTAACCCCAACTCAATCATGATAAAACCCAACTACACCCCCTACCATTGCCAAAATCTATAAAATAAAGGCTAAATTCACTCATAATTCAATCCACAAATCTGAGAATAGCATCAAACCTCTTGAAAATTAGAGCTAGAAAGACAAATCTAGGAGCTAATTAGATAATTTCAATTTGGAATTAACATTGTTATTAGCTTTTCTTATCATTCTCATTTTAGGACTATCACTAATGGAGGCTTGTTGAGAGCTTTATTATTAGCATCCCTAAATAGAGATCCATAGAATGCTTAATTGTCAATTATTAACTTAAATAGATTGCTTTTTGTGGTACTTTAGTGTTTATTTTGAATTATTGATGATTCTAACCCTATGAAGGTACTTTTTCTAGTACACAAAATGGTGCCCACCATGGGGCATTAGGCCTCAATCCTTCATTAAGTATGGAAAATTTCATGTTATTATATTTTTTCTTGTTTAAACTCTCTATTTTGCAGGAAAAATAGCATGTTTGACACCTGAAACAACATGTTTACCAATTATTCTAGCACGTTTGCAACCTAAAACAATGCATCCATGATGAATTCTTGCACCTTTACATGAATTTTTAGCACGTTTAATTCCTTATAACTTCTATCTAATCTTCTTTCAGCGCATTTTCCCTGACTAGCCAATGCGTTCATCAAATTCTCCAGCACGTTTGCACTTCTTTTAACGCCTTTGCTAATTAAAGTAGCACTTTTAAATTCTATTTCAGTGTTTTTTCATAGTAAAATAGCATGTTTAATGTGATCTACAACGCGTTTAATCACTGAAATAGAACTTTTAATAGATTCTGCAGCACTTTTGCTTTTTCTTTTTCTCTCTGTCTGCAGGATGTCTGATCAGAAAAGAGTGAAAAAACTAGAGAGCAGATTCAATAAAAAAGGCAAAGCTTTAACAAAGAAGATCAAAGAGGAGAACATTGCTCATATTAAGCTGATTTTAGAAGATTCACAACAAGAGAACAAGGTATATGATCATTATCTCAAAGTTGTAGAAGCATATAAGGAAAAATTTGCATCACTGAATTGGATTTATTCACCTTAATCAAGTTTTTCTTAAATTTGACAAATAAGGCTTTAAATTCAATTTTATCTTTTTTTCTTCACTTTTGTTGGTTGTGTTGACTAAATTTTTGGAGGAAAATAACATTGGAAAGGAACGATCACCACTAGGTGAGCATTAAAAAGCAAAAATCATCAAAAATTCCCCTAGCCTTTGCTAGCTACAAGGCAAGGTAAGCCTAAACTTAGTCATTTTTTTACTTAAATTGTGGCTTTGTCATTTTCACAATCTAGTAATTAGAAGCCTATTATTGTTTAAGGAATTCAACATTATGGCCTATGCTCTTCACTTTTTAAGTGAATCAAAATGCCAAAAGTGTTGAACTCCTTGATTAAAAGAAAGGCAAAGTAAATCAAACACTAAATTCGAAAAATCCCTTGTTTGTAGAAAAGAGTAGAAATAATCAATTCTCATTAGTTAGTGGATTTGGTAATTGAACCTTGTTAAAAGTTTTTGGGAATTGAGAAGTAGATAGGGATATGTGTAATACCCCAAAAATGGGCTATAGGTTCATTAACCTCCTACATCAACAAATCGAACAAAATTGACATCAAAGTCCTAACCTAAGGCACATCTGCACATGAGTTTATCAAAAACCTAATTGATTATCTTAATTCTACCTCGGGGGATATTCCTTGAATATTCCTTATTTATCCTAATTATCTATAATTTGATAATTATTTGGCGATAAATCCTATTTATCCTAAAGTTTGATTAATTGAATATTCTAAATATTTAATTAATCAGATTTAATTATGCCACCTAATTATTTAATTACATTTAATTATATTTATTCCTAAATTGTATTATTTAATTTTGACAATAATTCAAAAATCTTATGACTAATTGATTAAATTCTTATTTAATTAATTAATGTTAGTTGTCAATATTTAATAATATAGTTTTGAATAAAAGTTTTATTTAATAATTGATTAACCCATAAATCAATTATTTCAAAAATTAGTTAAGTTGAAGATAAATCACTTTAGTTATTTAATTAATTCATAATTATTATGCACAATCAAAAGAGCAGTTAAACTTTAAATCAGAAAAACAATTTAAGTTGTTATCTTTTGGAAACTCAACATCTGATGATGAGTTGAAAAAGAGAACCAAACTCTATTTTGAGATAAAAATTGCTTTTGCATGATTTTATGAGTTTATTTATTCTTAATTTCTTGTTAAATAAAAAATCAACCTGAGTTTATCAAGAGTGATTTATGGCTTTTCTCAATCCATCCTCAAACCTTGGATTTCTATAAAAACAAGGCTCGGCTATTCACAATTTACCACTCTCAAATTTGCACAATTACTCTGGTGAATTTGCAGAAGAAGGATTGAGCACTTGCGACAGGCGATTTGTGAGATTTTTCATTGTTGGTCATAAGCATTCATAGTTTTTCATAGCATAATACATATCATAACATTCATTCATAGCATATCATTCTTAGATTAATTTACATATCATTTCATTCAATTCTAGATTAGATTCATACAGTTTTTCATTCTAATTGCATTCAAAATCCAAAAAAATAGATTAATATGCATTCATACAGTTATTCATCTTTTGCATTTCAAATCCTTCATTTAGGTGTTGCATTGTCACTGATCTCAGTCTAATCTGAGAATACATACTCACACCTATTAGAAGGCAGTAAATCACCTGGTTAGCTTAGTTTCAATTACATGCAAATTTCAATTTTGCTAACCTCTAATGTTTTACTAAAGTGTTGTGTCCGCAACTAGGTGCAATTTTCACACACACATTTCTAGGACTATTTGTGTTATTGAAAAACTTTTTGGAACATATACAACTAGCATTCCTAGGGATTAGCACATTAAGTCACTTGATTGTTCATGCGCAGGGTTTCTTTGTCCCCTGTTCATTGTTTTCAGGTATACTTGAAATCACTTGCTTGTTGTTCTGCATGCTTGTTTACTTGGTTATTGAAAACAAACAATCCCAAAACAAACTTCAAATCTGGATAGAAAACCTTGCAAAACACATTGATTCTGAAAACTACAAAATTACAAAATCTGACGCAAAAGTCCTTTTTGGAGTCAAAAGTCATCCCACAGGATCAAAAATTCATACGAGTTTTACCCCTTTGTCGTATGAAAACCCCTGGATTGTCGTATGAGAGCTTTTATATTGTCGTACGAATTTTGTTAGAAATCACAAGCAAAAATAAAAAACCTGCTATCAACTATCGTATGAGCATTGCAATTGTCGTACGAGTCTTGTCAATTGTCATGCCAGAGCCTACCCAAACTCGTACGAGCCTAGAGAAAGTCATATGAGAATTTTGAAAAATTGCCAGAAACTTGCCAAAATTGTCAGGAATCTAGTTTTTACAGCCTACTTCCAGATTCTGTCAAAATATTTACTGTGTCAGGAACATAGTAGAAACTAGAAAGAATTCAATCATTTTCCTAAAGTGGTCTCTTGAGTTTGATCTAGCCTTTTGATTTATCGATTTGAGTCTTTTTCATCTTGTGCCAAAACCTTGTCAAATTATCTTCAATTCAATCTACAACAAAAATGGCTAAGTGTTGTGAGCTCGTGTCTTCCATCTTTTGGGCATCTACCCATACTACTAGGGCACAATATCCTTCATTTACATCCAATCTAATCTTCAATCAGTCAAATCTTGACAAGGTTGCATCATTCAATCTTCTTGAATCAAGTTATTCTTCAGTTGTCTTCATCTTTCTCTTTTGCTTCACCCAAGGTTAATGGTGGAAACTAGAGCTTCATCACATCGAAAACAAGGAGAAAAACCCAAATTCTCTTCAGTTGCATCTTCTATAATTTTTGAGATATTTCATCAACCTTTCGACACAACTAAATTTGTAGAAGACACTCTTGGAAATATTTACTTGATAGGTGGTTATGTCACCCCTCCTGCATCAACCCATGTATGTCATCAAGCAACTCCTCATCAATCAATCCCTGGTAGTTCTCTCAACAACACTATGTCTCAAGGAGGAGGCACAAGCCAAGGTTCCCAAGGACATCAATCCTAACATGGTGTGGATTATGAACCCACACCTTCTGAAATTGCTTGATATCAAAATGATGATGACTTCAAGAGAATGATGAGGCATTTCTTGAAAGAAGACAAAGAAACATACTTCCTAGAGTTGGCTTGTCAAGGGGCTAAACTCCCTCCCAACTTTAATGTTGAAGATATCATTATGCATGAGGAAGAAACTCCAATCACTGCTATGATGAAATAGATGCATGCCATGCAAGTCAAACTCAACAAACTTGAAAAAGAAAAGGAACCTAAGGAGTTCTCCATGGAGGCTCTATGCCCTTTTCCATTTGATAAAGACTTGTACATGCCTCCATTCCCTAAAACAATGGAGATGCCTAAATACGACAAATACAATGGAAAATCTGATCCTTAAGATCATGTTAGAGAATTCTGTACTCGATATATGGAGTTCATGCACGAACCAACCTACCTAATGCATCTTTTCCCTCGATCTCTGGGAGGGTTAGCTATTCATTGGTTCTCAAAAATGCCTCCAACTATCAAAATTTTTTAGGAGTTAATCAAAATGTTCTATCAACAATACTCCTACAACATCCAGCATCTGGTCACCATGATCAACATCTGCAATTTGAAGCAAAACTCAAGAGAACCATTCCTAATTTTTCTCAAAAGATAGAGGAAGAAATTTTCTCTATATGCTAGACCCATTCAAGAAACTGAGAAGTTGGAAATTTTCATGAACAATCTTGTTCCAGAAATCAACTACCATTTTCAAATGCAAAATCATACATCCTTTGATAAGATGGTAGAAAATGCAATCAAAATTGAGAAAGTACTTGTACAAAAAGGAGACATATCACTTCAAAAGGACAAGTATGAATCTAGATCTAGTTCTAAAGACAAAGGAAAAAACTAGAATAAGAATAAAGGCATTGTCACAGATAGCGTTGTTGATACTATCTATGCCCCATCTAAGGCACCCACTTTCAATCTCACTTTTGGCACCCAAGCTATCAAAGCCTCAGAGGCAAAAGCAATAGAATCAAACAAGAATTCATCTGACTATAAACCTTGGGCTACAGATCCTAAATGCAAGCTTACTCCTCTTGGAGAGTCCTTGGAATCTGCCATGAAAACTTTGTTGGCCAACAACATCATCACCTTTCCTAAGATAAAAGTCTTTGATCCCGAACCTAAACCGAAATGGTGGAGAGAGAATGATTTATGTGACTTCCATTGCAATAAGGGTCATAAAACTAATAACTGCATTCACTTAAAACACATCATACAAGACAAAATTAATAATGGATAAATTGTAATTGACAATCATAAAAGCAATAATGATCATACAACATTCATAGAGCCATTTCTGAAGCATGGTCAAGAGATTCATCTTATTAGCCTAATGTGGGTGCTAAAGTCAATTATGCCTACTCTGGAAACAATGCTGTCATAAATATGGTTGAACCATGCCTATCTGAGAGTTGCAACATCATCACAATTGTAAGAAAGCATAGAGATAATCAATCATCCAATGTAGTTACTCAATCACAAGCTCAAGCGCATCTGCAAGGACAAATCCCAAATTCATCAAATGTCCCTAAGATGCCTTTCAATCTCTCATCTACTTCTAAATAGAAGGCCGCCTCTAAATCATCAAATCTTAAAGACACGAGGCCAACATCATACAGTATTGTCCAACAACTCCAACATAAAAATGCAAAAATCTCTATGTTTGAGTTGCTTTGGATATCTCCAACTCATAGAGCCATTCTAGACAAAGCTCTGCTCAGATCCAATGTTCCTGCAACCTTGATTTAGATAGATTCCAGACTATGGTTGGTCATCTGACGTCTCCCCAGTATATCTCATTTTCATAGGAAGATGATAAATCCTTGAGTCATTTGCATAACCAGCCCTTGCACATTGAAGTCTTGATCCAAAACCATCATGTCAAACACGTGTTGATAGATGGAGGCACTGGTCTCAACATTTGTTCCTACATGTTGATCACACAGTTGGGATTATTTGAAGCTTCCATTGATCCTAAGAAGAAGATAACTATCAAGGCATATGATGAACAAGAAATATCTTCCAAGGGAACAATTGTCTTCCTATCAAAATAGGTCCAGTTATCAAAGATATCACATGTCAAGTTCTTGATCTACCTTTGGCTTACAACATCCTTCTAGGGATATCCTGGATACATGAAATGAGAGCTATTCCTTCCACATACCATAAATGTGTGAAATTTCCTTATGAAGGAGTGGAGGTGACAATTTTGACTGATCTATCTACAACTTGCAATGCATTGAAAGAAAGTGTTGATAAACTTGTTCCTAATAATAGAGAATCTTCCACTAAGCAACTAGACATTGCTTCAACATCCAAGATAGAAGAACTTGCTAAAGAATTCAAAATTAAGGACAATGGTATGGGAGAATACACAATGAAACCTATTTTATCTCTCACATCTCTCCCATTGTCCCCAAAATCTTATGGACAACCTTTTGACAAAGTGAAACCTACAGCTAAAGAATCCCAAGTCATATTCAATGGAAGTTTTGTCATAGAACAAGTATCTAAACAAGAGTTTGAGGAAGAAGAAGTTATGCTTGCATGGTTATACAAGGATGAGTCTCAATCCCAATCAATCCAGAAATGTGACTCCACTTCAAGTAAAATTCTTTAGAAGTCATATGGACCAGGAGATAAATTGATCACAAAAATGGGATATACTAGAAAAGGACCTCTAGGACTACAACGTAAAGGTCTTTTGAAACCTCTCAACCATCATGGCCGAACAAAAAAGAACACAACAGGTCTAGGATATTAGAAGAAGCCTTTCTATCTTAGCAAGAACTCCCCACATGTCTTAGAATAGATTGAACCAAAGGAGGAAACAACACAACTATCTGACAATGATGATTTAGACACCACTGATGAGCTCATTCCTTATGATAATTTTCCTAAAGAAATAAAAGACCTCCTTGAAGAAGAAGCTGATTGAATCAAAAGAATCAATCTGGTAGACACACAAGAACCTACCATGGAACAAGAGATAGTTACACCACAAGAACCAACTGATCTTGAAGACAACCAAAAAGAAAAGAAGGAAGGTGGCAGCTATTCTGAGATAGATTCTCATGAGTATGAATTCAAATCAGAATCTAAGGGTAACCCTTCTTGGAGTATCCATCCTAACTTTACACACGTTCTCAGATTTCCTAGAGGCATAGATGAGGAATCAAATGACTATGAATGGGGAGTCATTCCTGAGGAAGATGAGCTTATCATAGAGAAACATGTTGATGCTATTCACCAATATGCACCTAAACCCAATGTTAGTCTACACCAAAATCATGAACTTAACAAGTCTGATCCACCTATGGCTGAAATGGATTCCCACAATGACATTGATCCTATTCATGAATTGAATGTTTTGAGTTGTAATATCACCTTTGAACTCAAGAGTCAGGTTAGGACCAATGATGATAGATCCATATCTATAAACAATATTTCCCAATCTTTCCCCACTTTGACTATCCAACATACTGAACTTCTTGACCAAACCTCCACAAATCTAAGCCAAGGTATCTATACCTTTCCAAATGACTATGCCCTTGCTTGCTACCTCAATGAAGTTGAGCCTATGATGACTTCCATCAGTGAATCAAACATTAGCATGACAAAGTCAGACATCAATTATCTTAGTAAAAAGAATAAAAGTAAAAATAAAAAGAAAAGGAGTTTTGAGGGTGAAAACCACTTTGTGGTAGTCTCAGAACCTACAAAAGTAAAAACAAACGAGGTATCTGAAGGTGAAAACCTCTTTGAGGCACCTAAGGATGAGATATTTGATGTCCTTCTGAGTCATTTATAGGATAGATCTCTAGTACTAATTGAGCCCACTCAATCTATCAACTTGGGAACAACAAAAGAACCACAGTTGATCCATGTAGCACAATCTTTATCAAAAGAAGAAAAGAAAAAATTTACCACATTCCTAATAGATAAGAAGATCAACTTTGCATGGAAATATTCAACTATGCCAAGTTTGGATCCTGATCTTATAATGCACCATTTATCTATAGCTCTAGGCGTCAAACCTGTTAAGCAAAAATTGAGAAAGATGCATCCACATGTTGCACTCTTGGTCAAAGTTGAATTAGAGAAACTACTAAAAGCCAGATTCATCCATGTTATTGATTATACTGAATGGATCTCAAATATTATACCTGTATCAAAACTAGACAAATCTATAAGAGTATGTATAGATTTTAGAGATGTAAACAAAGCATGCCCTAAGGATGATTTTCCACTACCTAACATTGATATGATAGTGGACATGACTGCGAGCTTCAAGATGTATTCTTTAATGGATGGTTTTTCTAGATTTAATCAAATCAAAATTGCTCTAGAAGATCAAGAGAAAACTGCTTTCACATGTGCATGGGGTACTTTCTGTTGGAATGTCATGCCATTTGGTCTAAAAAATGCAGGTGCTACATATCAAAGAGCTATGACATCTATTTTTCATGACATGATGCATCAAACTATGGAGGATTATGTTGATGATACTTTGGCAAAATATATGATAAGATCTTAACATCTAAATGACTTGAGCAAAATACTAGATAGAATGGAGAATTTTAGTCTCAGACTGAGCCCTATGAAGTGTGCTTTTGGTGTCACTTCTGGAATTCTCTTAGGCTGCATTGTTTCAAAGAAAGGAATTGAAGTAGATCCAGTTAAGGTCAAAGATATCATGGAGATGCAACCTCCCAAGAATATCAGTTAAATGAGAACATTACAAGGGAGAGTACAATCAATCAGACATTTTATATCTCAGCTAGTAGACATATCACAACCTTTCACAAAGACATTACATAAAGGTGTGACTTTTGCATGGAACAAGGAATGTGAAAAGAACTTTAATCATATCAAGAAATATCTATCAAATCCTCCTATTTTGATGACTTGTATTCAAGGGAAGTCATTGATCCTATATGTATCCACTATAGATACATCACTGGGGGCACTGCTAGCACAACATGATGAGAACAAGAAAGAAAGAGCTATATACTATATCAGTAGAACATTGGTAGCATATGAGAAGAACTATTCAACGATTGAGAAAGCTTGTCTATCTATGATCTTTGCATCACAAAAACTGAGACATTACATGTTAGCTCATACCACACATTTGGTAGCTAAGATTGATCCACTAAAGTACCTACTAAGCAAAGCTTCCCTCACAGGTAGACTAGCTAAATGGGTGATGCTATTGAGTGAATTTGACATTGAATATGTTGAAAGAAAAGTTATCAAGGGCCAAGTTATTTCTGATCAACTGGTAGGTGCACCTTTGTTTGATGATACACCAATGCAAATGGAATTCTCAAATTCTTCTATCATGAATCTTTCTTCTAGAGCATGGAAGTTATTCTTTGACAGCTCCTATACATAGAATGGATCTAGAGCAGACATATTGTTCATCACTCCTCAAGGATACTTAATCCCTAAAGCATTTAGAATAAATTTTCCTTGCAAAAACAATATTGTTGAATATGAAGCTCTTCTTAATGGCATGAAAATAGCAATTGAGTGCAGGGTAACAAAACTGCACATTCATGGAGACTCACAACTTGTAATACACCAAGTCAATGATGTGTATCAAATTAAATATGGAAAGCTAATCCCATACAAGAGAATGGTAGATGATCTAAAGAAATATTTCATATCTATCACCTTTGAAAAAATTCCTAGAATAGAGAATAAAGCTTCTGATGCTATGGAAATGCTATCTACTTTATTATAGAAGCCCGAACATGAGCTACGCTATGAGTTCCTAGTGGAAGCACTATCTTATCCTACATATGATTCCCCTAAAACCCACATGATCTGCACTATTTTTGGTCATGATTCATCCTGATACAAAAACCTTTTCTCCTATCTCCAAGACTAAATCATTCCCGATACCTTCAACTGCCATGAGAAATGATACCTTATCCAAAATGCATCCTGGTATGTCATCATTGGTAACGATCTGTATAAATGACATCTAGATGGTACACTCCTTAGATGTTTAGAATGGGAAGAGTCTCAACATGCATTAAAGGAAGTCCACAAAGGTATATGTGGATCACATTCCAATGTTTTAACACTAGCTTGAAAACTTATTAGGACTGGGTACTACTAGCCTGAAATGGAGAAAGATGCAATCAATTTTGCTAAGAATTGTCAAAAGTGCCAAGTACATGGTAACTTAATTCATGCACCAGGGAGAGATCTAATCCCCTTTACTACATAATGGCCTTTTCACCAATGGGGATTTGATCTTATAGGAGCCATACATCCTCATTCTTCTAATGGGCATACCCATATTATTACAGCTATAGACTATTTCACAAAATGGGTAGAAGTAGTCTCTTTGACTCAAGCAACCGGCAAACAAATTTCAATGTTCATTCTGAACTACATCATATGTCGGTATGGTATTCCACATTCTATAGTCACAGATAATGGTGGTCAATTCAAGAACATAGATTTAGATGATCTATGTGCCAAATTCAAGATTACGCAACATTGGTCATCAATCTACTATCCTCAAGGGAATGGAAAAGCAGAGGCATCCAACAAGAATCTATTGAAAATCTTGCATTGTACAATTAATAAAATAGGAAGAGACTGGCATCTCATGATCAATCCAGGTCTCTAGGCCTATAGAACAAGTATCAGAACACCCACTGGGGCTACACCATTTGCTTTAGTTTATGGGTCTGAAGTGGTACTACCTATTGAGGTTGAAATTCCATCACTAAGAATCAGAATGCATAGTCTAGTAACTGATGATGACTATAGAGTGTCTAGGTTGCAAGAACTTGAACTACTAAATGAGCGCAGACAAGCAACGTATGATCATCTCTGAGTATATCAGAAGAGAATGTCTAGAGGTTACAACAAGAAAGTCAGACACAGAGAATTTCAGGTTGGTGATCTAGTCTTGAGAGAGAATCCTAAAAATCAATCACATAGAGAGCGTAAGGGGAAGTTTGAACCCAACTGGCTGGGTCCCTTTGTTATCACTGCTACTTTTGGCTCTAGTGCCTATCAACTCTCAACAACTGAAGGAGAATAGCTCTAAGAACTAATCAATGTTCTCCATCTGAATATATTCTACGCCTAAGGCATTCAACATTAAAAAATGTCCTAAAAAAATTATAAAAATTGAAAAAGTCCTGAAAAAATGATCATCCTGGTGAAAACCTAGCAAATAGGCTCCTTGATGTATCACAAAAAAATAAAAAAATATCAAAAGTACAAAAAAATTGAAAAAATGAAAAATACAAAAAAATGAGAAAAAGAAAAAGTGCCTTGGTGAAAACTTGGAAACAGGCGCCTTGGTAGCAAAAAAATAGACTCTCTACCAAGATGGTGAAAACCCAGCAAATGGGTGCCACTTGTTCAAAATGCTCCATCTATCAGTGCAATCTTGGTCTTTCCCAGCTTTCAGTCTTTCTTTAGTTTGTATATATCTCTCAGTTTGTTTCCGCATTCCTATTTTCAATAAGTCAGTCTGTACACCAATCAGCTCAAACATCTATATCCTATCAATGTTCAAACTTGGGGGCAATCAATGTCATATCCTACAGTCTCCAGTATACCTTAGACAAGTCATCTCCAGTCAAGGTCCTTTGAAGCTACATCCGAGTCAGTTAGTTAGTCTCCTTACCAAAAAGGATTTTGCATCTACAACAACGCAATCAAACATCAACACAAATTAAACACAATCTATGCTTTACATGTTTTTATCTCCATGTATGCTTACTGATTCAAATTGAGATTTTTTCATATTGTGTCCTTTTGAGCTCTTCGATGATGTCCTTTACATGATTTAGAGAGTGATGATTGGGGCATAATTTTTTTTTTGTTTTCTTCTTTGAGTGAAAATATAACGACATTGGAAATTTTGGATTGAAATGGTGTCTATCTGTAAGAGCCTTCATCTCGTATTGGATGGCCATGAGTACCTCAACCATTGATACCGGGGAAATTCAAGGAATTTTGATCTAACTATTTTCTTTTTGAGTGAGTTCTCATTCATTCCTACTCTAAAATGTGATCTTACCTAAGGATGTGAATGATAAAGGGTCACTACGGGTAATTCACACTGGATTTAGAATGATCTCTTGATTGCTTGATGTGTTTGTACTGCAAGGCGTATTCAGGTCATCACATCGTCTATGTTTTGATGCTTATACAAATTTCTATATCAAAATGGACATGATATTCAAGTCATCCTGGCGTTTGTGCCTTGGTGGTTATATCTAATCTGACATTTTGAAAATAAAATCAATATTTATATGTCCATGGCTGTCTAACCAGTGGGCATTATATTGATTCTTGCATATACAAATCAATATTCATATGTCTATAGTTTCCTAACTAGTGGGCATTGTATTGATTTATCTGGTTACCTAAAAATTCAATGATGAAAGCAACTGACACATGATCAATGACTAGGTCCTAGGTCTTAGGTTTGCATTTCATTTTGCACTTTGCATGATTGCATTTATCTCACAATTGCCAAATCAACTTAAATGCTTAATGATTCTTCAAAACTATGCTAAACACATCATAAGGACTGAGTATCGCACGAAGGTCTTTTTAACAGATCACCAAGTAGGCACCCCTAGCTAATTTCGATGTTCTAAATCCATTTTCAGGATCTAAATTGAAATTTGAGATTGTTTACATTATCAAAAATGTGATTAAAAATTTTTAGACCTAGGACGAACGACTGCTTGCATAATTGACCTTCAATCATCACAGAAATCTAGAATTCAACTTAATTGATTATCTTACAACAAACCATTCAAATTTCAACTTGGTCACCCATGGTCAACTCATGGTCAAACCTAGTCAAACTTGGTCTCCATGACCTCTAAATGATGCAGAACGCATTCTCAAACATGTATAACCAATTCTGAAATCAATTAACATGCTTCTAAACTACAATGTTGACTTTTCTTGTTAGATTTCAATTTTAATCCCGAAGGGGGCATGGTATTGCACATCAATCAAATCTATAATAAAATATTTCCTCAGTAATCAAGACAACAACCACGTCTAGTTGTTGATTCATCAAAAGACCTCGTCGCTTGGGGCATATCAGATTCATCGAGATCCATATCAATCTGGTATCCTAATCTACTTGTAAATTGAATCAAATTTTCGTAACCATCAGTTTATTAGTGTTATTCCCTTGGTTCTTCGTAATTGAAGGATTCAGATGTGATACCATTTTGATTCCTTTGGACAATCAGGTCTGGAATCAGGTCACTCACTTCTTCGTAATCATAAGGTTTAGAATCAGGCGTTTTGATACTTTTTCGTAATCACTGATTCATTGTTTCTATAGTTGACATCATCATGATTCTTGGTCAACCAGGACCTGAATCAACTTTTCTAATCTTTCAATCGGTTTCTATCTCAAAATCGGTTCATCTTTCAAATCAGTTTCATACATCTTTATCAAACACATACTAATCTTTGAACCACTGCACTTTGCACAGTAATTCAAAGAGGGGCAAAATGTAATACCCCAAAAATGGGCTATAGGTTCGTTAACATCCTACATCAACAAATCGAACAAAATTGACATCAAAGTCCTAACCTAAGGCACATCTGCACATGAGTTTATCAAAAACCTAATTGATTATCTTAATTCCACATTGGGGGATATTCCTTGAATATTCCTTATTTATCCTAATTATCTATAATTTGATAATTATTTGGCGATAAATCCTATTTATCCTAAAGTTTGATTGGTTGAATATTCTGAATATTTAATTAATCAGATTTAATTATGCCACCTAATTATTTAATTACATTTAATTATATTTATTCCTAAATTGTATTATTTAATTTTGACAATAATTCAAAAATCTTATGACTAACTAATTAAATTCTTATTTAATTAATTAATGTCAGTTGTCAATATTTAATAATATAGTTTTGAATAAAAGTTTGATTTAATAATTGATTAACCCATAAATCAATTATTTCAAAAATCAGTTAAGTTGAAGATAAATCACTTTTTTATTTAATTAATTCATAATTATTATGCACAATCAGAAGAGCAGTTAAACTTTAAATCAGAAAAACAATTTAATTTGTTATCTTTTGGAAGCTCGACATCTGATGATGAGTTGAAAAAGAGAACTAAACTCTATTTTGAGATAAAAACTGCTTTTGCATGATTTTATGAGTTTATTTATTCTTAATTTCTTATTAACTCAAAAATCAACCTGAGTTTATCAAGAGTGATTTATGGCTTTTCTCAATGCATCCTCAAACCCTGGATTTCTTAAAAAATAAGGCTTGACTCTTCACAATTTACCACTCTCAAATTTGCACAATTACTCTAGCAAATTTGCAACTGAAGGATCAAGCACTTGCAACAGGCGATTTGTAAGATTTTTCATTGTTGGTCATAAGCATTCATAGTTTTCATAGCATATCATAACATTCATTCATAGCATATCATTCTTAGATTAATTTACATATCATTTCATTCAATTCTAGATTAGATTCATACAGTTTTTCATTCTAATTGCATTCAAAATCCAAAAAAATAGATTAATTTGCATTCATACAGTTATTCATCTTTTGCATTTCAAATCCTTCATTTAGGTGTTGCATTGTCACTAATCTTGGTCTAATCTGAGAATACATACTCACACCTACTAGAAGGTAGTAAATCGTATGGTTAGCTTAGTTTCAATTACATGCCGATTTTGATTTTGCTAACCTCTAATGTTTTACTGAAGTGTTGTGTCCGCAGCTAGGTGCAATTTTCACACACACAATATGCTCTTCACCTTTTTGGTGAATCAAACTCCCACAACCTATTTCTTTATTCCACTTTATTTCTTTAAAATGAACATGCTAGATCAATAGTTGGGCTCACCTCTTGAGATTTGCCTTAACAAGGCTGGTGAGAGGGACAACCATAAATGGCATACAATCGCCTTTTCTGTGATCATCCAACCCACTATAAAATGAAATGCATGCATCCTTAATGGGGTGTGTGACAAAATGGTGTTAAATTTTTGAACTTCCTCGAGTAGTCCTTTGGGATTGCACAAAAAATTGACATACCGGTGGTGGGAAGCCTCTCAATATACTTGGAGGATGAAATTTTAATATCCATTTTGAACAGAATATTGATTAAAACCTTGTTAACTTAGAAAAGACTACCTTATAGAGCCATGTTTACAAACCAAATCTTGAACTAGGTAGCTTGCTTGAAGTGTCTTTTTGTGCAAAAACTCATGATAACGTCCTACAAATTCAAACACTTTGTGTAGAGGGTTAAAAAGAACAAGTGTACTTGTGGTTGTTGGGTTTGATAAATACATAGAACAAGTGAAAGAGATATCCATTGAGAAAATCATCTTATATTTTTAAAAATCTCTTCTTAAAAACCAACAATTACCAAGCTGGGGAATCAATTCAAAATCAACCTTGTTGGATGTCGGTTTCTACACGTTCTCACAAACTCAAACTATCTTTGCAAGAAGATGACACCTGGATTGCCCAACAAGTCCCAGAATTTGAATATCAAACTCCTTTCAATGATCACAACCAAGGGGATAGTCTCCCAAATCTTTTTGAGAAAGAAGGTGACATAATGGATAGAAACTCCACTTTTCATGATTACAACCAAGGAGGAAATAATGATAACCTTAATCATGCAAATTATGAACCTAAAGAAACCCTTGAAGAAAGAGCTAATAGAGAAACTCAAGATAATGACTTTCTTGAAGTCATGGACAAACTCATAGATAGAGATAGGTAGAAATTTTTCCTAAATCTATCCCAAGAAGGGGTAAAGCTCCCACATGACTATGATGTGGGTCAACTCAAGAAGAATAAAGAGGATGAAAACCCGATGAGTGCTATGACACAACAACTAAAGATGTTCCAAGCACAAGTTGATTTAATGAAAAAGGTTGTTGAACCTAAGCCTTTCTCTATTGAAGCCTTGTTTCCATTCCCTTTCAATAAAAGCCTAGTCATGGCCGCTTTTCCTATCAATACCATCTTTCCTAAATATGATAAATATATGGGTAAGTCAAACCCACAAGATCACCTTAGAGAATTTTGTGCTCTAAGTATTGTTTATGCATAACACCACATACTTAATGAGACTTTTTCCAAGAAGTTTGGGAGGACAAGCCATGGAATGGTTCTCTAAACTTCCACAAGGGATCAAAACTTTTGAGGAATTAGCCTCTAAATTTGTAACTCATTACTCCTATAATATCGAACATGAGATCACCATGCTCAAATTATGTGATACAAAACAAAATGATTGTGAATCTCTCTTAGGGTTCCTTCAAAGGTGGAGGACCATTTTCACAAGGTACCCAGGAAGCATCCTTGAAAAGGAGAAGATGGAGATAATTATAAATAATTTAAATATGGAGATGAATTATAGGCTCCAACTTCAATGTCCCCCTACATTTGAAAAACTTATTGAGAATGGGATAAAGATTGAAGATGTATTGTTCAAAAGAGGAGAAATCAAATTGTTTAAAGACAATAAACCCTCTACCAATACTAATAATAATAATCATTATATATCTAATTATACCAACAATAAAGGAGCCAACAATCACAATGACAAACCTCAGTTATGGTTGAAAAATAGTAACAAAAATCTTGTGAATGATGGAGTTGTGGAGGCCCACAACTTGAAGGCTACCCCATTTAATTTATCAAGTGGAGGCAATTCAAACTATAATGTAAATCAAACCAATAAAGCTCCCTTTAATCAAGGCAATTCCAACAACAACAACAAAAAAAATATCCAAAATAATCCCTTCAACAATAATTCAAATGTCAACAAGCCTAAGCCCATTTTTTCCACTTATCAAAAAAGAAAATTCACCTTTTTAGGTGAACCATTGGAAAATGCCTTAAGGACTTTGGTTGCTAACAAGATCGTCATCCTACCTGAGCTAAGACCATATGAGCCCCAAGTTAAACCAAACTGGTGGAGTGATTCTCACCATTGTGAGTATCATCATAATAAGGGCCATAAGACTAATGAGTGCATGAAGTTGAAACACTTGGTGCAAGAACTAATTGATGATGGAATGATCAAGGTAGAAGGACCTTAAAACAATGAGGATCATATGACATTTTAAAACCCCTTTTTAAACCATGAAAAGGGTGAGTCATCAAACACTAACCAAAATAATAAAAGAGGCAATGAGAAGGTTAATTTCACCCACACTTATGATAACACAATCAATGCCTTAAATGGTGATGAAAACACAATAAATATTATTGTGGTGAAAGAAAAACTAAGAGAGGAAACATCTAATGTTGTGACAAGGGGGCAAGCTTCGAAAATCACTCTACCTATAAATGCTCCAAGAATTGTTCTACCAAACCAAGCTTCATCTTCCTCATCAAAACAATATAACTTGGTAGATCGATTAAAATGAACACCCACTCAAATATATATTCTTGAGTTGCTAAAACTATCACCTATTCATAAGGATATTTTGGAGAAATCCCTATTAGATACCAATGTACCTCTAAACTTAGAGGTAGATAAATTTCAAAATATGGTGGGACACCTTATTGCACCTCATTGCCTATCTTTTCATGAGCAAGGTTTCATGTCACTAAATCACCCACAAAACTTGCCTTTGCATATAGAGGTCTTGATTCATAAGCATAGGGTGAAAAGAGTCCTCATTGATGGATGAGTCGACTTGAACATTTGTACCTTAAACCTAGTAAAAGCCCTAGGATTTTCTGAGGAGGCTATTGACCCAAAGAAAAAGATAACTATAAAAGCTTACGATGATGAAGAAAGAGCTTCCAAAGGAGTCATAGTACTTCCTATTAGGGTTGGCCCAATACAGAAAGAGACTATTTTTCAAGTCTTAGACCTAAAGCTGACCTATAATATCTTACTAGGAAGACCTTGGATTCATGAAATGCAAGTCGTGCCTTCTACCTATCACCAATGTTGGAAATTCCCTTATCTAGGGTAAGAAATCATGGTAAGCGGGGACTCAAACCCCTTTCAATACTGCAATAACATGAAGCCTATCAATGATTCTCTAGTCCCACATAATGTAGAAGGGTCCATACCCCTAAGAATTGAGCAAGGGAAAAGTTCTAAAGATCCTCCATCTTTAAAGGGAAAAGAAAAAGAGGAAGAAGAAATTGTTGTTGAAAACATTCAAAGTCCTACTAACCTATCTACATCAACGAAAGGAAAAGAAAGGGTTAGTGAGGAAGGTACTCCTGAGAAGAAGAAAGAAGACCAAGCTAAGTCCGTGCAAATCTATACCAAGGAGGCCCATTACCAAAAAATGGACCATATGATGAAAAAATTTGAAGAATAATGTAAAATCAAACAAAAGGGTGTAGGCGAATACTCCTTATCAATGATGGACCTACCCTTATCTCCAAAGTCATATGGAAGACCATCAAATCTACCTCATAAATACAATGATAACTTTGTGAGGGAAAGTACATCATCTTCCATGGATGAAGAAGACAACAAAATCCTAAACTGGCTATACAAGGATGAATAATCAAGTGCACAAGAAAAATACATCCAAAATATAAGCATTCCCACACATCAATATGGGAAGGGATCTCAAATAATGAAAAAAATGGGATACAAAGGCCAAGGACCTTTGGGAACAAGAAATGAAGGACTTATCGAACCCATTAAAATAACATGGAGAGATAGCAAAGAGAAGATTAGATTAGGATACCTAGAGCAAGGGTATACTCAAAAGAACTATCCTAAGGTCTACAATAAAATATTACAACTAGAGTCACATAGTGATCAAGACTCAAATGATTTGGAATGGGATACATTGTCCAATGAATCATGTCAAGATAAGGGTATTTATGTCATTCATACTTATGCTCCTAGCAAAGGGAAAGAACTAATTGCAGCATCTAATCAAAATCAAGCATCAAGCTCGAGCCAAGTGGTCATAGATAATGCACCAATTATAGAGGTAGAGATAAATCAATGGGTAGGAGAACCCTATGTACCATCATGGAGACCTACTATAGAAGAATCAAACTCTAGGTTTAGTCTACAAGATTTCTATCCAACAGAAACCTTAGAGGATTCTAGTGAGGAGGATTTTGACCCTAGTTCTCTAGATCATCTCGAAGAGGCACATGTTATAGACTTAAGCAATACAATGTTCAAACCTTCCAATGAAGTCTTGTCCTTAAACCCTATTGGCCTACACCAAAACATTGATCCTTTGACCCTAATATATCTAGAATTAATTGAATGGGATTTCATTGAACCTACCATACTCCCAACCTTCTTGAATGATAATTTGGTGTCCCAATACTTAAATGTGGTTGAACCTTCTTCTACCATGGAATATCATGAAGGAATGGAAAAGGAAGGTATATGAACTCTTAATCCAATAAAAAATGAAAAAAAGGAAAAAAAGAAAGAATCTAATGTTGAAAACCACATTGTGGAAGCATTAGATCAAAAAGAGAAAGAAATAAAGAATGATTCCAAAGGTGAAAACCCAATTGAGGCACCTAAGGAAGGGAGTTTGGATACTTTACCTGAGCATTATGAAGAAAGATATCCTATCTTGATTGAGCCAATAGAAAAGGTGAATATTGGATCAGAATTCGAACCAAGGATCATACACTTAGCAGCATCTTTGTCTAGTGAGGAAAGAATAGAATTCATCAAATTTTTCAAGGAAAGGAAAATTAATTTTTCATGGTCTTATGATGATATCCTGGAATTAGATCCAAAGTTAATCATGCATCACTTAAACATAAAAGAAGGAGTAAGACCAGTCAAGCAAAAGTTGAGAAAGATGCATCCTCACATAGCTTTACTTGTAAAAGTGGAGTTAGAAAAATTTCTAAAAGTTGAGTTTATAAGAGCCATTGATTATGCCCAATGGATTTCAAAAATCATGCGAGTCTCAAAAGTAGATAAGTCCATTAGAATTTGCACGGATTTTAGGGATCTAAATCTTGCATGCCCGAAAGATGATTTTCCATTGCCAAGTATAGACACCATAATGGATTTGACAGCGGGCCATTCCATGCTCTCTCTTATGGATGGGTTTAGTGGCTACAATAAAATAAAGATAGCACCTAAAGATCAAGATAAAACAACATTTACATGTGCACGGGGGACATTCTGTTGGAATGTTATGCCCTTTGGTCTAAAGAATGTAGGGGCAACCTATCAAAGAGCCATGACAACAATATTCCATGATATGATGCATAAGTTCATGGAGTACTATGTAGATGATATGCTCACCAAATCTCATTCAAGAGATGAACATCTACCCATAATAGAGAAAATTTTTGAAAGATTGGAGCAATTCAAAGTGAGGCTAAATCTGAAAAAGTACACATTTGGCGTTCAATTAGGGAAGTTACTATGGTACATTATTTCTGCAAAAGGAATAGAAGTAGACCCCGCTAAAGTCAAGGACATTATGGAAATGGGGGCACCTAGAAACATAAGTCAGATGTGATCTTGATGCAGGAGCATCCTGGGTGTAAGAGCAATCTTGCATCACCCAAAAATATTTATGTTTTTGTATTCAATAAGGGCTATCTTGTGTAGAGCTTCTATGTATGGGAACTTGCTATTCTTAGTAAGTTGGTCATACAATCTCAGAATGTTTTGATTTCACAGTTGGAGGTTCATCCTAGTCATTCCAGCCTACCAATTGAGTTTCATTGCCGCATCATCAGTATTGGTGAAGTTATTGAGGTTTTTGGGTACAAAATCTTTCAAGTCAATTTTGAAGGCCTTAGAGGCTCCGGATCATGATCAACCCCCGACTGACTGGCACTAGCACTTGTCAAGTGTTGTAGATCTCATCATGGCATTTCCAAAAAGTGGTTACAATAGAAAAATAGAGCTACGGTTAAAAATTTTATGGCCTCTAGAAGTTGGGTTACCTAAAATCATATTTTGTATTTCTTTTGAGCCGACCCTATTGTAATAATTGTGAAAAATAAATAATTTTATGTCTAGTCAGCCTAAAGGGCTAAATTTCTAGAACCTTCTCAGGCGGTGGAAAGTGCCTATATAAGAAAGATCTGTAGTGTTGTCTTGGGCAGTTTGGGATAGTTCTGAGTGGTAGATCTGGGTAATAATTCGAGGCTTTGTCCTATAGAATATTGTAAGGGAATGCCCATGTGGCTTTGCATATTGTAATTTTGAAAGTTTGTAATTCCACATTTGTGGAGATAATAAGAAGCCAATTTTCTATTCTTGCATATTGTTGTTGTTTCTCTATTTCTGTTATATGTTTGTGGTATTAAGGGGAGCACCCTTCATCAAATCTCTTCAAGGTAGGATCCAATCTATATGAAGGTTCATCTCTCAATTGGCAGAAAAGTGCCATAATTTCACTCAACTCCTGCATAAGGACATAGTGTTTAAATGGGATGAAAAGTGTGAAGAAGCCTTCAATTTATTGAAGAAATATCTAATGAACCCTCCAAATTTGATGCCACCTATAAGAGGCAATCCTTTGATTCTATACATTTTAGCGACCGAGCATTCATTAGGGGTACTCTTGGCACAAGAAGATGAATCAGGAAAAGAAAAGGTTATCTACTATATCAGCAGGACTTTAGTGAAATATGAGTTGAACTATACATTCATAGAAAGAGCATGTTTGGCTGTAGTTTTTGCTTCCCAAAAATTATGCCAGTATATGTTATCTCATAAGGTTAAACTCATTGCAAAGATTGATCCCTTAAAATATCTTCTTAGCAAAAAAACATTAAATGGGAGACTAGCCAAATGGGTCATGGTGCTAAGTGAATTCGACATTGAATAGGTTGATCGAAAATCAATCAAGGGCCAAGTCATAGCTAACTAGTTAGCAGAATCACCATTGCAAGATGACAATCCAATACAAGTGGAATTCGCAAATTCTAAAATTGTGAATGTTGAGGCAAAAACATGGCAACTATATTTTGATGGTTCCTACACACAACATGGATTAGGAGTAGGCATACTTTTGATTAATCCTCAAGCATCTACTATTCCAAAATCATATAAATTATTATTCCCATGCACAAATTATATAGCAGAATATGAAGCATTGGTCATTGGGATAAAACTAGCATTAGAATGGAAGGTGACAGAACTACAAGTCTATGGAGATTCACAACTAGTGATCAATCAAATCAATGATGACTATCTTACTAAAGTTGACAAGTTGATCCCTTATATAAATATGATTGAAAATCCAAAGAAATATTTCACTCTCATCACATTTGAGCAAGTTCCAAGAGAGAAGAATAAATCAGCAGATGCAATGGAAACTTTGGCATCACTTCTACAAATACTAGATCAAAGCACCAGATATGAATTCTTGGTAGAAGAAGTTGAGCAACCCGCATTTGACCCTACCCATCCTCACACTATTTGTGTATTAACCAGATATGACCCACCTTAGTATGTAGACATATATACCTATTTAAAAGACCAAATCCTACCCATAGATGAAACTAGGAACCAAAAGAAAAGCTTCATACGCCAAGCCTCTTGTTATACCTTAATATCTAACACATTGTATTGAAAAATTCTAGATGGAATGCTTCTTAGATGTCTAGAGAAAGAGGAATCAGATAAAACCTTATGAGAAATTCACAAGGGGATTTGTGGGTTGAATTCGAATGATCTAACCCTAGCTAAGAAACTTCTTAGGATAGGATATTTTTGGCCTACAATGGAGAAACATGCTTGTAACTTTGCTAAAAATTGTAAAAAGTGTCAATATCATGGGAACTTTATACATGTACCTGCACAAGAGCTTCATCCTATGATGACACCTTGGTTGTTTTATCAATGGGGTCTAGATTTGATAGGGATGATTCATCCACCATCTTCAAATGGGCATAAATTTATCATCACTACAACAAAGTACTTTACCAAATGGGTGGAAGTTGTACCCTTATCAACTGCAACAGGAAAATAGATAGCCTTGTTTATCTTGAATCCCATAATATGTAGATATGGTGTCCCACATGCCATCATCACGAATAATGAAAATCACTTCAAAAACAAAGACTTAAGGAGTTATGCACAAAATTCCACATGATACACCACTCTTCATCAATCTATTATCCCCAAGGTAATGGGCAAGCAGAAGCAACGAATAAAAACATCTTAAAGATATTGAAGAGAACATTGGACAATTTAGGTAGAGATTAGCATATAAAAATAAACCCGACCTTATGGGCTTACAGGAAAAGTATCAGAATGCCAATAGGAGCTACACCATTTTCCTTATTCTTTGGAACATAAGCAGTTTTACCTTTGGAGGTAGAACTTCAATCTTTGAGAATATCTCTACATGGGTTGATAAGTGAAGAAGATTATAGAGTTTCTAGGTTACATGAACTAGAACTGCTAGATGAGAAACAACAACAAGCATTTTATCACTTAAAAGTATATCAAAACTGAATGTCAAGGACTTATAACAAGCATATCAAGTTAATAACATTCCAAATAGGAGACCTAGTTTTGCGAGAGAATCCCAAGAATCAAGCAGAAAGAGAGAAGAAAGGAAAATGGGAAGAAAACTGGTTAGGACCTTATGTGATCACTTCATCTTTTGGGACAGACACCTATAAGTTAGCTAATTGTGATGGAGAAGAGTTGCAAGAAACTATCAATAGCATTCATCTCAAGAGGTTCTACACATGAAGTAGATGAAAGAGGATAAAGAAAAAAAGAGTATCAGAGAGAATCATATGGAAAGCATCATATTTATTATACATAGTCAAGAGATATTTGAAAAATACCAAAAACATTTGAAAAGTAGAAAAGAAAAAACAAATCAGAAATGCAGAAAAGATTAAAAAACTATGGAAAATTAAGCATGAAGAAAGAAAAAACAATCAGATATGATCTTCAAAAAGATGTTTTTTTGGTGAAAACCTAGAAAATAGGTGCCTTGATGATATGAAAGGAGAAAAAATTGAAAAAAGAGAAAATAAAAAAATAAAAAGTACCTTAGTGATAACCTATCAAATAGGTGCCTTGGTAGCCAAAAAAAAGGAAAAAGCTTTAAAAAGAGAAAAAGAAAGCAAGATCCATTCAATCAGTGAAAACTTGGTAAACGGGCACCATTGAAAGTCCAAGTCAGTCGCATACCTAGCAGTCATCCTTGTAAATATTGCATTCACCAACATTTGTATATATTGCATAATAAAACCCCACAGTTGCATTTGCAAGTACCTAAACATTTTGGTCACCTAATCTGCATATTATCCTAAGTCCCACAAATGTCATCATATCAAACTGGGGGCAATCTACTCTAAAGGAGGAAGGATTCATCAAAAGAAAAATTCAATCAATCATCGAATCAATTCATCAAGAATGCAAGTAAAACACTCAATCAAATCCTCATTCCAATCCAATTTGAAACCAAATGCAAAATTTGATCCGAGAGCTTACATGACCCTATCTTTATCAAGATTAAAAGTATGAAATGGATAGAACTACACTTGAAATATGGATTTGAAAAACATTGCAAATTTTTTCTAAAGTGTTGACTTGATTGATGAAATCATGTCTTTCTAGCGAATCAATGAAATTTTTTAAACTAGATAAGCTATGATAAAAGCATGATATTTTATAGATTTCTGAATGACTATCTTAAAATAAAAGTTTTAAAGCATGTATTATTTGTCTAAGGATGTGATCATCAAAGAATCATCGAGGACTTGTACATAGGATGAAACTAAGATTTTTGTTTGTTTACGCAAAAGGATACCTTGGCTATTTTGATGTTCAATATCATAATACCAAAATCCACTTGCAAAATAGAATCTGAAAAAATTGGTATTCACACTCTCATGATTGGCTTCAATCAGTGATAATCAGACAAGAAAAGAGATGGGAAATAAACAAAAGAGGTGCAAAAAGTATTCATATCATCATGGTTGAACTAGTGATGGTTGTACTAAAAAGAGGAATTCCAAAATTGCTCAATGATGATTATAAGCTCCAAATTTTTGAATAGTGATAGTTAGTTGCATACATCTTAGATTAAATACATTTAATGTATTTGCCTTTCTTAGCTTAAAAATTAATTTTCAAGAGGGAAAGAGAAAAGGGGTGTAGTCAAATAAAAAATCAAATGAGCATAAAAAACTATATGTGATCGAGTCTGTTGGAAATAAAAAACAAAGGTGAATTCCATTAGGTCATGAGCATTTGTTAGATTCATGTTAGCTTGCATTAAGTTGCATTCATTTTAATCTAAGTTCATTCTTTATATTTTAAATCATCTTCATAACGTTAAAGTGTATTAGGTTGCATTCATCATTTAAATCATGTTCATTAAGTTCATTACATTAAGTGGGATTCATTTCAAACATCCATTGAATATAAGTTCATTGCATTATTCATATATATCATTAGATATCATTGCACATTCATTAACATCATTACATTATTCATTGCATATGAAATCTAGAAGCATTAATCATTAAGTATCCATAATTATTATACATTACATCACATAGGTCCATTACATTGCATACCATAAATCAATTGCATTCACATATCAAAATAAATACAACCATAAAATCCATAACCATAAATCACATCATTAAACCCATATTGCATTCATTTCATCTATTCTATGTTATATAAGCATAAATAGAACATGTGCATCCATATCAGATCAAAACTGCATTCTGAAAAGCATAAAACAAAGCATACAGGAGATAGAATCATGTAGATCTGCATATCATAGTAAAACAACTGAAAATGAGATCCAATACATCATGACATCATATAAATTAAATCTATCCAAATGAGTATCGAAGTGTATGGTATCATCATCAAAACATCAACTGAGTATCAAAGTCAATGGAATGATCATATAATGCAACATCAGATAAATCAAAGTATCAACAATATAAAAAATATCAAAGTATCAACAACAAAGTACATCAACTAATCCAAAAAGATACAATAGAGTTCAAAGTGTCGATATAGAAAATGAATGAGATCATATACATCAGTGAAAGAATAACATGAACCATCTCAAATCATAGATCAACTGGCTGAACCGCCAGCACCATCACCATCAGGACCAGGAGCACTATCAGGAGGATGACTCAAGCTCGACTGTAACCCATGTCGACTCATCACTACCATAAAAGCTTGTATCATAGTACTAAGCTACCTAACCTCCTATCTAATCTCATAGACATCTAACTGTAAATCTCAAACCTCTGGTGCAACTGTCGGAGCCTCTGAACTAGGGACCTATGTAGAAGGAGTCTAAGGTGGAGGCATGGATGAAGATGGTATAGTAGAAGAAGATGGCATAGTAGAAGAAGATGGAATAGATAAAGATGGAACAAAAGTAGAAGAAGATGGATGAGATGAAGAAGATGGCATAGAAGCATAAGCAAAAGTAGGTGCATGTGCTGGAGGAGCCTGTGGAACACACTGTGGAATAACCTATGCCCACTAACCCTGAGCTTGATCTAATAACGCCTGCACTGCCTAGGCATCTAACTATTGCTGATGTCTAGCCCTGTGACAACCCTATCTGACATCTAGATCTATGGCAACTCGATGTAATACTCTATCAACACCTCGACCCCTCATCTGAACACCACCACCACCACCTCTCAGAGAATGGGAGCAACAAGAATCACTGGCATCAACACTCTACTTGCTCTGACTGCTCTATGACCTAGTCATTCCTGACAAGATTGGATCCTACCTCCACCCCTACCACCATCCCCATCTCCATCATCATCAGACTCCTCATCAATGCCTGGAATCCTCTCTACAAGATTTGTAAACCTCAAAAATAGGTTCCGAGCGAACCAGTCAGCATAATTATCTATCATCCCAACATCAATAATCAAACTCCTCATATCCTAGGGAAGATGTCCCAGCTTCTCAATCTCCTGGAAAGCTATCCTAAAATTAACACATGGACCCCATAATAGCCTCTCTACCTAAAATCTGGCATATATAGCAGAACCCTATGGCATGCCCTGAACACAACCATACTGTCGTAGCACTCGTCAGAAATAGAATCTCTCTATAATGTGAATTAACTACCCTATCATCCACTAGGGAGAGAAAATGAAAGGAATTTTTGTGGCATCCTCAGGCCAAACCTCACATCCAAGATATGGTCACCAAAGGACCTGATCAATGTCATCAATGAAATAGTGCCAGTAATCTAACTTGCCCATGTGGGCCTGCACAACCATACCCTCATACATCTAAGCAAATGGCCATCCCTAATCTCGATGATTGGCTGCAATAGGTCATGTCACTAAGAGATGCTCCCAGGTCCAAAGCTGTAACAAGAAAGCTCCTATTGAAAGAGTGGAAGACCACTGATACACAACTGTGTGCAACTCGTGATAAAGTTGCGCTAAGACACATGATCCCCAATCAAAGCGATGAGGCTAGGCCATCAAGTCCTCCAGAATAGGACCCCAACCGACTGCAAAACCATGACTTCGCTGATCTAGTAAGAGGAAGCCACTGATCAAGGCACTGAGAACTGCTAGAAGAATAGGAAAAGAATGGAACTGAGACCATTGGATGTGATCATCACCAATGGTAGGATCCTGGAAGGCTCATCGACATGTTGCACCATCATAAACCTGATCATAAAAGACTAACTCTCCTCGAGTAGGAATCTATAGGATGTGATACACATCCTTAGGGGTGATCGTCATCTCACCCATAGAAAAATGGAAGGTGTTATGTTCTGAGTGCCATCACTCATCCATAGCAGTAATTAGACCCCAATTCACTCAAAATCAAGGGAGAACCAGAAGGAAAGATAATCCACATCAACCTATATGTCTCTGATCCACACTGCTCAGATCATCAATCATACTAAATGACAACGGTTACAAACCTCGGATGGCTAGTGACTTAAGCACTGTCTGCAAAAAGAAAGTTAAATTACATCAATTTTGAAATATTTTATTATTTGAATTATCCTAAGTAAATCAAATATTTAGAAAATATCAAACCACAATCAACTTTCCTAATTCTATTTAGAGAGGACGTAAAATTCATCATCATCCATCATCTAAATCTAGATTGACAGTCAAGCATTTAGATTATAATTGACTAAAATTGACATCCTAAGACTTTCTATTCAAATCAGGTTTACTACCTACACCAATTGATTGATCAATGATTCTGAACAATTCGGAAAACTAGCTAAGTCTTTAAAATAATTTCCTACCAGGGCAAAAGCACTATTTAATTGCTTAAAAGTGCTAAAATGCAAAAGCACTGTTTAAATGTTCCAAAGTGTTATTTAATTGATCATAAGTGTTATTTAAAGGCATACGCACCAAAACAATTCATAAGCGCTATTTTAAAAGCTAAACACGCTAATTAAAATATCATAACCGCTAAGAATTTCAAAAGCACTAAAGTAAAATTTAAAAGCGCACAAAACCCTAGAACAACAGTGTAAATGCACTATTCTAATACGCAGACGTGCTATTTCATTGCATAGAAGTGCTAAAAAAAAGTAAACGCGCTAATAACATTTGCAAATGCGCTATTTCATCATTAAAAAGCAAAAAAATAGGGTTTTTCTCTAAGAAAATCCAAATTTTTTTGAAATCTAATGCATAAATTTGAAATCTGAAAGGATCAAGCACTTACTAGAGGTGGGTACATCACTGGCTGCTGAAACCATCACCCACGCTTGAACTTATGCTCATGAATCAGGATCACCATGTCGGAAAGCTTGGAGGAGTCAGAGTGAAAAGTAAAAAGTCAAAAGTGAAAATGAATAGTGAAAGTGACTTTTTAACCCTTTATATAGCCATTTTTTACCTTAAAAGGGCATCTTTGACTAGAAAATATCTGTGAACCCAAATTTTTCATCAAATCAACCAAATCAGGGGCATTAGTCATCAAAGGAATGCAAAATCAATATTAGAAATGAAATCAAAATTCACTTATAATTTGACCTAAATAACACAAAATAACCTAAATCGTTAAACTTTTCCAAACATCTATCAAATTTCATTTCATTTCCAAGGGGGCATACACTCAAACAATCATAAACATCATTAGCATCATCATCAAATCAGGGAAATGACCATCAAATCAGGGTGCAATCTTATTAGGAAATTTTTTGCTAATCAATCGAGAGGGGCAATCAAACATCAAATCAAATCAAACCAGGTACCATATCAGTAATCTATCATCAGATAGACCATTAGAACAACAAAATCAAAAGAGCATCATCAAAATCTACATCTCACATCAAAATGACAAAATCAACCATCAAACACAATCAGGACTTTTCATCAATAGAATTAGGACTTTATATCAGTTGGATCAAGACATTCTTTGAATTGACACGCTTCGCACGTCAACTCAAAGAGGGGCATTTGTAATCACCTAAAAGTGGATAGGATCATTCATGTGAGTAATCAAGGAAAACTAAGGCCAAATAAAGGAAATTGAATTAAAACAAGCATCTAGCCAATCAAAATGAAAATCAAGTTTTAATTCAATTTAATTCAAAATCAAAAGCCATTAAATCAAGTTAAATCAAATAAATGTGCAATTAATTCGATTAATTATATAGTTCAATTTAAATCAAATCAACCCATTCAAGGGGTACACATGGCTAAACAAATGAATTAAAATCAATTGATTAAATCCTAATTTCTCTCAACACCACATGGGAGGAAAAAGCCTCAACCAATAGGATTCCAGAATCAAGCTCACATGGATCAAGCCTCAAATATATCTCAATCACTCAATGGGAAATAACATCTTGTCCACTCATCTTGTCTTCTTGTCCCAAGCTTTGAGGACAATCCATTTAAATTTTCTCCAAAGGGTGGAACCAAGGACTTAACCCCAACTCAATCATGATCAAACCCAACTACACCCCCTACCATTGCCAAAATCTATAAAAGCAAGGCTAAATTCACTCATAATTCAATCCACAAATCTAAGAATAGCATCAAACCTCTTGCAAATTAGAGCTAGAAAGGAAAATCTAGGAGCTAATTAGATAATTTTAATTTGGAATTAACATTGTTATTAGATTTGCTTATCATTCTCGTTTTAGGACTGTCACTAATGGAGGCTTGTTGAGAGCTTTATCATTAGCATCCCTCAATAGAGATCCATAGAGTGCTTAATTGTCAATTATTAGCTGAAATAGATTGCTATTTGTGGTAATTTAGTGTTTATTTTGAATTATTGATGATACTAACCCTATGAAGGTACTTTTTCTAGTACACACTTACTTCCAAAACTTTTGAAATATTTTACGGATGGTGCATGTCCAAACCATAATTCATAAGGAGTCTTGTCTGTATCTACTCTGATCTGTACTCTATTCATAATATACACTATTGTTTTTATTTCTTCTCTCCAAAATATATTTTCTACATCATTCTCAAACAACATAGCTCTTGTTGCTTTAGTTACTGATATGTTTCTTCTTTCAACAATACCATTTTGCTTAGGTGTTTTAGGGGCTGAAAGCTGTCTCTTAATGCCATTCACTTCAAAAAAGGTATTAAATTATTTTGAAGTAAATTATCCACCTCTATTAGATCTTAAACATGTAATCTTCATCCCTGATTCTTCTCAACTTTGTTCTTAAGCAATCTAAACTTATCAAATACTTCTGATTTTTCTTTAAGAAATGCTACCCACATCATCCTAGTAAAATCATCAACAAGAATCATAAAATATCTTTCACCGTAGAATCCTCTTGTTCTTGTGGGACCACTCTGATCTGTATGAACAATCTCCAGTTTTTCTACCATGGTGAACTTCTAGGTGGGAAAAGAACTTCTTTTCTATTTATCCATACACATTCCTTGCATGCCATATTATTAGGTTTCACAATTTTAGGCAAATCTATTACTACAAATGTGGTACTTTCTTTCACAATGTTATCAAAGTTTATGTTACAATTTTGTGTCATAACCAACTATCACCAACTTAAGCAATCAAATATATCATCTTAATCGGATTCAATTGAAATATATTACCTCGGGTTCTTTCTCCTATTCCAATCATATTACCATTCTTATCCTTGATCATACAAGTCTTTTCAGTAAACCAAACTTGATATCCCTTGTCAACTAGCCATCCAACACTTAAAATATTATGTTTCAATTGATCCAAAAAGTAAACATCATCAGTGTTAGTCTTTCCATCAAGAGTAACAAATCCTATTCCTTTTATTTGACAAGGTGCATTGTTTCCAATTCTAAGAATTCCTCCATCATAATTGTTAAAATTAATAAACTTATTCATATCACTAGTCATATGATATGAACAACCACTATCTATAATCCAATTAGTCTTCTTTTCAACCTGTGATACTAAATCTTTTTCTTCTTTGACTTCTATTTCAGAGTTTTCTTATTTTATTGCAACATATCCTATATCATCACTTTTTTTATCACATTCACTTAAGAATTTCTCAATACTAGCTTCAAATTCTTCATCATTAGCATAATAACACTCTTTAGGTCTTCTAGGCTTAAAGTTCTTTTTATATTTATTCACTCTCTTAGGACATTTAGATGCAAAATAACCATATTCTTGACAATCCAACATTTAAAGATTTTCTTACCTTTTGGTTCTCTCTTCACAAGAAAGGCAATTCCTTCTTCAATCTTTCTATCTTCTTCAGTCTTAGATATGTTGCTACTTGCATAATCTCCACTGACACTTGCACTTCTTGACAAAGTAGGGCGAACACTAAGTGGGCTAAGTACAATTTCAATCCTGGGAAAATCTCTAGATTTTCTCAAACTTATCTCCACTTCTTCCAATCTTCCAAGAAGAGTCTCTCTAGTGAATTTTTCAGTACAAGGTATGACTTTTTCAATCATCTACATTGTCTTCTCAAATACTGGGGCTAGAGTCTTCAAGATCTTCCATATGATTTCATCTTCATTCTTATTTCCTTCACAAGCTTTGATACCTGCAACAATCTCTGATCTTCTACCAATATAGCTTCTAAAAGATTCATCTTCCATCATTTTAGCCTCTTGAAATAAACATATCCAATTTAGTAATCTAATTCTCTTACCATGTTTATCACCTTCAAAAGTAGATTCCAAAGCTAACCAAATTTCCTGAGATATCTTTTGAGTTTTTACCTGACTGTATTCATTCTCAAGAAGGGCTAACAAAAGTTCTTCTCTGGAAAGTATGTTACACATGAATAGATCTCTTTCTTTCTCAGTGTAATCCTCAATCTTTTCTTCTTCAATGATACATTTCTCATTTTTTTTAATCAACCAATATCCTAGTCCTAAACATAGCAAATGTGTCTTCATCTTCTCTTTCCAGCTCTCATAGTTAACTCCATCAAACTTAGGACTTTCTTTTTTGAAGTAAATCACCATGGATCTCCTTAATCTGTCAAAATTTTCTTTCAAGGACCTATCACTTTGATACCAATTGTTAGAAAGTAAAATCCACCAAGATAACTGAGGGGGGGGGGGGGTGTGAATCGATCATCTAATAAAAACAACTTTTATTAACCTTATTATATCTAAAACATGTAATCAACATAAATAAGAACCATAGAAAGATAATCATACAGAATGACACCAGATATGATAACTAGGGAACCTCTTGATCATAGAGTAAACCCCAGTGGGGATGGTACTCGCAAAATATGTACTAATATGAAAATTACTTGTGAGAGGATGGACTATGTTAGGAGTCTTATGAAATACATTTAGTACATATCAATCCTTGCTAGGAGACTTTGAATCCATGTGAGGAGATTATAACCTTGTTAAGAGTTAAGGAAGACAGAAGGACCCACTGTCCAAATAGCTTCAAGGGAAAGATCATTGAACACGTTGTTCAATTGATCTTTATATTATCTGAACAAAATAATACCAAGAATCATTAATCTCAACAACTTTTCTCCTCCTCTCTGACTGTGCCAAAACCACACCAAATGCTTCACCAGATCTCACTACCAAATCTGCTCACTTCACATCATACATCAATCACTAATTTGCATTATTTATCTTTACATCATCTCATCATATATCAATCAAGGAAAACAATCCTTCCTTTATACCATGCACAATATTTCATATTTGAGTCAGCCAATTAAGCTTAACCAATTACAAAATACAAAACATTACACATCACATAATCTTTCCATAATCACATAAGACTCTCGGCTCAAAAAATTATTAAATCATTGCACGTGCAACCTATGACTATTATAACTCATCCAGGTCACCTCCTCAATTTCTTCAAAATTTGTATAACTTCTCTTGACTAGATTCTATCGTTGTTAGGAGATATAATCTAATTATCCCAAACTGCTTCTCAGGAACATTGTTAGAATACAATTTCCACTAGATTACTCATAACTGACACAAATACTTGAATTTCCATACGCGCTCTTAACCATGATATCAAGACACCATACAAAATTGATGACCTACAAATAATTGAATGCATTGATGAATTGAAGAGATAGTGATTAGAGATCATCGAGCTATTAAAGTGATATGTAAGATGATTAAATCAGTCAATATGTTGTCATTGATGTCAACTAGTTTTGACTATACTTATCATGATAGTTACAAACATCTGAACATCTATAGAAGGAAGAAATAGTGAAGAAATGAGATATCTACATAAGGACAAGATGGATATGATAGATAAGGATAAGGTATACATTGGGTAACTTATTGATGAGTCTATGGAATCATATTGTTGACTTAAGCATGTTGCATTATTCTATTATGGAGAAGAGATCATAACTGAACAAGTTAATGTGGTTGGTAATTAAAGATGTTAGTATACACTGAGTCAGTCTTGTGTATATTGAGTGATAGTAATAACTGAGTTAGTTATCACCAATGCATTCAGTATTAACTGAGTATGGATGAAAACATTAAATGTTATAACAACCGACTGAAATTGATGAGCTAGAAATTGCTTATGATTTTGAGGTAAGAGATGAAGTTTGTTATAAGATCCACAGCTAAAAAAATTCAAAGATGATCGAAGGGAAGAGAATGAAATGTTTTATTGACACATCTATTGATGACACTTGAAGTGGAAAAATGGATGATGGAGATTAAGAGGCAAAATCTAATGGATGAGATGAAAATGGTTTACACGTCTATTTAAGAGACATGAGATTCATTGTTGAAGAATGATAGATGAATAGAGACTGTTGTATACACACTGAACTAAGTTCAACTAAAGAAAGATACAAATAAGACACCTTATGAGTTATGGTTTGGCTACACACCGAATGTAAGTTATTTCAAAATTTTTTGAAGCAAATGTTACATTTTGAAAGATGATAGAAATGGTAGATTTGATTCTAAAGGTGATGAAGGAATATTTTTAGGATATTCTACTAAGAGAAAAGCATACAAATGTTTGAAAAAGGCTACTAATAAAATGATTGAAAGTGCTAATGTGAAAGTTGATGAGTTTTCTGAGAAGAATGATGAAGAAAGAAAGAAGGAACTAGAAGACTATGGTAGGTTTATATATATTGAGAATCCAGACTATCTACCCAAGCCACAGGATGAGTCTACTGAGTGATAGGAAAATGCTACCAAGAATCAACAAATGAAAACTAAGAACTAGGAAGATGCTACCGAGGAAGAAAATGAGCCTGAACTAAATGATGAGCAAAGAAGAGAGAAAGTACTAGCAAGATTTGTTAGAAGATGCCATCCACAGAACTAGATTATTGGAGACAAGCAAGCTGACATGATGACACGAAGTAAGTTAAGATAGAACACATGTTTAGTTTGTGAATTTGAGCTTAAGAATGTTAGAGATACACTTGAGAATGATGAATGGATTAGGGAAATGAATGAAGAAATTGAAAAAATAGAGAAAAACAAAACATGGACATTGGTACTGAGACCGAGTGATAAAAATGTAATTGGTACTAAGTGAATTTTTAGAAACAAGTTGAATGAGAATGGTGAAGTAACTAGAAATAAATCAAGACTTGTATGAAAGGGATATGCAAAAGAAGAAGGTATTGACTATGGCGAAACTTTTGCACCTGTAGCAAGACTTGAAGGAGTTAGAATATTACTTGCATATGCTGCACATAATGGATTCAAAGTATATCAAATGGATGTGAAATCAACATTTCTGAATGGAATTATTGACAAAGAGGTCTACATAGAACAACTTGAAGGTTTTTTTGATCAAAATCAGAAGAACATGGTATTTAGATTGCACAAAGCAATATATGGACTGAAACAAGCACCAAGGGCATGGTATGTGTTGGAGTAATTTCTAGGTTTTTTGAGAAATGTCTTTTATTATTCCTAATTGACATCTGAATCATGCATGTGTCTCATTAATTTTATGTGTTTGCAAGAAATTTTCCAAAAAGGTCCGAGTCTCAAGATTACCATGTGCAAAAATGCATGCATGTCCTTACCCTAGGTCTTTTTTGTCTTTGGTATGGTTTTGTCTTTGAGAGTGTTCTTAATTGTGCCCTAGCTTTTATGATTTCATGTTACTTTCCCGGACACTTAAGTTCTTAATGTTCACATTATTTTTCTTTTTCCCTTTAAAGTCTCCTTATCTCAAAATAAAAATGACAAGTCTTATTTGATTTTGAGAATGAGCAATACGGTTAAGACTTTATCTTGTTTTATGTTGTCTCTGAATGTCCAAATGATGGGTGGTTAGTGAATTTATCTAGTGATTCAACAATAATGCTTTCTCTAGATCTCGTGATTCTTGGCCATTTTCTTTAAGCATCCACTGATTCAATGCAGCGGTTACCTCCTATTCTCCCAATGTCATGGTGAAGTTCTATAGTATTTGATGATTCAATGAAGACCGTTGATGCAATTCTTAATCGACAGTTGTTATTAAGTCTCAAGTTAAAGGTTGTAGTTAGTAAAGGATTCATCGATTTAGTACAACATTTATCTCATGATCTCTTAATTTTGACAGTTAGTGGGTTAACATTCAGTGATCCAATGAAAAGGGCTTTCTCCTAATCTCCAGATTCCAGTGGTTAAGTTTGAAACATCTACAATCTAGCAACAAGGTTATAAGAAAATGATAGTTTTTTCAATCATGTATTCTCTAAATGGTTGGTGGTTAAGGTAATTTTTTTGGCAATTTAGCGAATAAGGTATTCTCTTAATCTCATAAAGTTGGCGATTAGTGACTTTGCATTCCAAGAATTAGCAACAAGGCTTAAAGTAATAAGGTGACAGTTATCTCCTATTCTCATAATAAAATGGTCAAACCTTAAAACATTTGGAGATTTAGCGAGGGCCATGGATGTTAATGAAGATCAAAAGATGGTGTTTAATCTTAGAAGCAAACCAAGATTGAGAAGGATATCTAGAAACTTGGAGATAAAGGCTTTTTGTTGAATCTCGCAATATAACTAGGGTTAGTGATAGTGTCTTGAGATTATGAGAACATAGTTATCACTGAATCTCGTGACCAAGCCCGAGTTAAGTAAAACACTTAGAGATTGAGAGATGTAGTGTTCGCTGAATCTTGCAATACAACAAAGGTTCAAGAGAAGATCTGGAGATTGTGAGACTTGCTTCAGTTGTTGGATCTCACGATTAGATGTGAGTTAAATTAAAGTTTGAGAGATCACACAAAAGATTCAGTCACTCATTCTTGAAAAGTAAACCCAATTAAGATGAGTCTTATGAGATTCTGAGAATGTCTTTAGTTGCTGGATCTCATGATTATATCATAGTTAATTTAAGTATTTGGAGATCATGAGGTGCCTTCAATTGTTGAATCTCTAGATAGAGCCTAGTTGAGTTATCATAAATAATAAAAGAAAAGAGAAGTTTTGATGTGGAAAAGGTACCATGATGTGATGAAAAAAGTAACAAACCAGCCAATCAGATTTTAAGTGAGGGTTTTTATGAGTTTTCAAGTGCTTTAAAGTAACAAAATGGTAATCATTCATTTTTTTCTTTCTTTCCAAGTTTTAAATGAAACTTGTTAATATCTCACATTATGGCTAGCCTAGATTTGAATTTGGTATCATGTAGAAGTGAATGCTGAAGTGAATTAAGGAAGATTTGTTGCAATCTTGGAAATTTCTATGCATTAAATGATCAATGATATATAGATAGGACATTCACACATTCAATGAAGTTGGGGCCATTGCAGTGTGTAATTGAGCATAAAAGATTTGCAAAGCCGAGTGTCATTCAAAAATTGCAAAAAATGAGTAAACCTAAGCCTAGCCAAGCCTCATCCAGTGAAGGAGTGAAGGAACAGGGAGATGAGTAGAAGGGAAAGCCAAATGTTTCTGAAGAATTCATCACGTTGCTCCTGGGTTTCAATCAAAACAAGAAGGCGAGTGATGAAGTCTTTGTTGATGACATGTCAAATTGTAGGGATCCTAATACCCCTTCTTGCTCTAGTTTTATGTTACTCAATTATTTCTACAATAATCATTTTAGACTTATCCCAATCTACAATGCATGGACATTAGGTATGGCCAAGCTCACAGTTCCTGATGTTTTCCTAGATATTGACCTCATGTTTGAAATAGCCAGGAATTATGATCCTATGTCTAAAACAATCATGAAAATTGACCAATCAACCCTAGTTACTTTTGATAGGGGGTCCTTTATGAAATCTTTCACCTTGTATTCCTCTTCATCTACTGAGATTGACCTAAGAAAGGAAAAGGAGAAGTATGCAAGCCAGGTAGAACTTGTGAAAACCCAGGTTGCCTGTCATATCCATACGATTGGTAAGTATGTTTCCCTTCTCCTTGCACACATGAAAGCTCCCTATGAGTTTAAGGCCCTCCATTTTTATATGAAATATCTTTCATATGGATTGTGTCAAGTTCTGGGGATAGATGGAGATGAAGAAAGGCTGCGAGCTGATCTATTGATGGTGATTCTGGATATTCAGAACTCACATGCCAACATAGATTATGATTACATTCAATATGTAATTGACAAGATGCATGAGGGTTTGGTGAGCATCAAAGAGGGTAAGAAGCCAATAAAATTCATGCACTACTCTCTTTTGATGCATATGATCTTGTACTACAATGTGGATAATATCGATGTGCACATGCTGAGACCCAGAACAATGATGGAGGGACATCCAAATCCAGTGCAACTATGGTGAAGAGTGTGGAATTACACCTCTAATCAAAATGAATTATGTGGTTTCCAAAATTGGATAGTCCATCCAATCCTGAACCTAATGGGGACAAACATTACAAGGCTTTCAGTCAGAATGCTTGGGCTTCTTAGGCCTAAAACATTTGTTAACAACTGGAAAATGGGGCATAATTGGGGTGATTTCTATTTAGGCCAGACCTACACATTGATTAAAGTCTATGGTTTCCCACAACCCCCTCAAATACTTCCAAAATATGTGCCACCATAGGTTTCCTTGCTAGAATTCATTTGGCAGTTGATATGGATTGATAAAGAGTACCTGGCTCCACACAGGAAAGGAACTTTTACTCGACAATTTAAGTTGCCAAGTTTTCTAATTAGGAAAATAGAATTGCCACAACTCAGCATGTGGCTGAACCATTTCAAGATGGCCTCTATTGTATACATGTATGTGGATTTAGAGGACTTCATAAAAGATTCCAAGAAGTTTCTCATCCCCCACATTGGTGCTATTAAAGACCATGAGGGATGTGATGATGAAGATGTAATCAGAAACATGTTGGATGAGGATGATATTGGGAGGAAGATCACCGAGTTCTATGACCTTTTGAACTTGGAAGCTCAAATTAAGAAGGTTGGAATTGTCTTTGGAGGGTTTTTCCCAAACCTCCCCTACATGACTAGAATCAACAGAATGGTGGATATGTATGAAACCCTCTCAAATTAGTTGGAAGTCCAACTTGAAGAGAAGCAAGAGGTGAAAAAAGATTACTCCTCTTTAGAGTATGAGGAAGGTAGTGAGGGCTCGTATGAAGAGGATATCCCTCCCCAAATAAATGAGCCTCATGTTATTGATTTAGACCAGGATGCTCCTAAGACAGAAGATGCACCTGAGCCTCCTTAGAAGAAACAAATAATTGAGGAAGGAGGACACTCAAAAGGGAAGAAACAAAAGAAAGAGATTGATAGGGTTGCAGCCCTAGTGCCTGGTGATAGATCCTATTATCATCATATGAGAAAGAGTATCAATGAAGGAAAGAAGTTAGAAACATAAGAAGAGGTTGAATTTCCCCTCCTTCTATGAAAATATGAATGGGAAACATATCAAGAGGAATTTTTCAGTGAAGATCAGCTCATCAAAAGTGAAGAATTCAAAAGTTTCTTGATATGGATGAAAGAATGAGAGGTAGCCAGTCAATTTACTAAAGGCATTGATCCAGATGATGAAGCATTGAAGGCCCTAGTTGCATATGATCCTAAATCAAAAACCATTTCTATTGATGATGCTAGGAAATTGGCTAAATCTAGTGGAATTCTATTGGTGCCAGGCTGGGACTTAAACTTAGCATTCATCATAGACTAGATAAGGAAACAACCAGAGGGAATTTTTTCATATGAGGCCTAGATAGGAGAAATGATAAGAGGGTGTGGTTATGACCCTAAGTCTTAGGCCTTGGAAATGTGGTCTCTTGCTCCTAGGACTCAAAACCCTCCCTAGTTAGCATTGAAGAAAAGATGGAAGGAAACAAGATCATCTGGATAGTCTAAAAAACCAATGATCTTGAAGTATCAAAGGCAGTGACTCATTTTTTTTTCCCACCTAAATGAGGCCAAAACTGTACAATTATCAAATAGTTATGGCAAACTTTTTGATGAGGCCATTATTTTGGCAAAGGTTAGGGAAAATGGACTAATGAAAATAAAGGCACTGGAGGATGATCTTGAAGAAATAAAGGTTAAGCTTGAAGAAGCATCTAATGCCACTCCTCCTCCAATCTTAGAAATTGAGGCTGCAGTACTTCTAGTTGTTGAGGTACTTGATGAGGCAATGGATAAATTAGAAAAAGACAAGTTGGATGTAGCCCTTAAGGCCCTCTCTGACATCTTGCAACATATATTTGAGGTAATTAAAGGAAAGATGGACTCATTCCATGATTCATACACTATGTTGCAAAAGACCAGTGAAAATGTAAAAGATGCCATGGCTACCTTGGAGCCACTATTTAGCATATGTTCTGGTAGAGGTGCCCTTTTTGAGAAGCCTGAAATGTTGCAACCACATCGATCATTAAATATCTACCTTCGATTTACAAGGATGATGGAAACATCATAGATATTGAGGAGTGCAAATCAAGTGTGAATCATTTGGTGACTAGGCAGGAGGCCTTCCTTAACGATGATGGCACCTTAGACATGGACAGGTTCAACAACACTCTGGATGACATTTTTAAAGTTGAGAATGAGTGCACCAGATTTTTTGCTGATACCAAGGACATAACTGATTCAAGATGGGATAATTAGGTAAATTTTCTATAGAACTTGAAGTTATACACCTGTCCAATTGGAGGAAGTTGCAGCATGGGAAAGGAGCACAAAATTGAAGAAGAAGAAGCCAATTTCCATTGATCTAGAGGCAATGGAAGAAGAGTGAATTACAACTTGGCACCTGATCCTTGAGCACAGCGAGGGTAAATATCATAAAAGGAATGATGTATGTTAGCCGGTAGGCAGTCATCATTCACATAACAACTTTCAACAGTTACTTTGAATATACACAAATGAAGGTGCCACTTGAGAAGATTCACTATGAGTGGAAACAGATTTCTAGTGTCATTTCATTTTTATGTTCATGATGTAATGTATTTTGTTTTCTAGTGAAAGTCACTATCCTAGCCATCTAAAGCTTGTTACATCCTTTCTTTGAGGATTCCAAGATGGCTAGTGTATATATAGCAAGTTTTCTATTTTGTAGAAGGGTGGTGAAATACTTATTGTAAAGAGAGTTTTTGCATTGGTGTTTTGATTCTAAGAAATCTTAGTCTTTGAATGTACTGATATAGAAGAATTATCAATGAAAATATACTAAAATTCCTTGCATATGTTTTGGTGTCTTCATGTATGAATCTTGAGTTCTTTATGTATTAAATTTTTTAAGGCATATTTGATACATCATTTACAAGGTAGATAGTGGGGTTGATCTTAAGTTTCTTTCAAGGAAAGGGTAAATCTTAAGGGAGATTTCAGGGAATTCATAGTTTGTGTAGGAATCTAATGACATGATATGTCAATGAGAGGGTAATTTGCAAGGTATATTATCTAGGTTTTGGGGATATTTGATTTCAGGGATTTTCTGTAGATGTAGGCTTTTGAATCTAATGCCCTAGGATTTGACACTGGTCATTTCTTAAATTAAATTTCTCACCATCAACCAATATGAATAACAATTTATCTTAAGTTTTTTTGAATGAAATAAATGTTCTTATCTATGTCAAGTATGCAGATAATTGTTGTGATTCTTTAAAGAATTGAATCTAAGAGGTACACCCGCCTGAGCCTGAAGCTTGAAGTGAAGAAGGATCTAAATCCTTAATACCTTAGTGTTTAGTGTTGGTAGATGCATCTATTGGGACCATAAGAGTTATGTATCAGATGTTTTTTGATTCCTATTTACCATCTGCAATCTTAAGCACTAACAAAATTGGTGACTCTGCTAGGGATTTTAAATATTTTTACAATAAGCTTGTTACAGTTTACTGTTAACCATCTATTGTTTTACTTAAAGACCAGTTTACAAAAAATATCCCCGCAAGTTCTGTGGATGGTGACTCTGAGATCTGTCAAAATTAGCATAAATAAATTTTTGTAAGTATTTTGTCAAAATTACCATGAGTCGACAAAGATACACTAGGTCATATTATAGGGATCACCGATAAAGTAATATAGGTGATGAACTTCCCACACCTAGTAGAAATCAATGGTCTAAGAGAGGTCTATTTAACCATAGTTCTTCAAGACCATATAAAGAGTGTGTTTCAAGACCTATTCCTAAGGAAGCTCCCTCTTTCTTTGAAAACCCTGAGCTTCTTAGGAGAATGAATCCTAATCCAATTAGTCCTCCTCAGGAAGATGAATTCATAGATATAGGGTTTTTTCCTTCACTTGAAAGTTTAGACCAAACAAGAGAAACTTTTGCTATTGAGACTACCTCATATGATTCTAAGAATTTACAAGAAGATGTTATAGCTCTGAGGAAAAAAGAGTGGGAACAATTTCTAGAAATTGCTAAGAAAAGAAAGGAGTGAGAGCAGCAAATTTATGAGCTACTCATGGAGAGACAAGAACTCATGAGAAAAATAGAGAATAATGAGCTCCAAGCTAAAGGTCTAAATCAAGAATTTAAGGGTTTAGACAATGACTTTTTTGGTGATATGGGAGCTTTGAGAAAACAAGTTAGTAATAATGAGCCAACTCCTAAGAAGGATGAGTTTGAGGGTGAAGACTAAGTTTTAAGACAGTTGCATCCTTTAGAAATTAAGAGAAATGAAGATCTCAAAAATAACACAAGGGATGCATCTGACAAAGGAAAGCAAAAAATGGTTGGAATAAGCCTAAATGAATCCAAAAAGAGTAATAATATTCCTAATGTTGTGTCTTGGGCCAACTTAGAATTGGAAAAGGCTAGAAAGGCCAAAGAGGATTTGGCTATCCAATTATAAAAGTTGGAATTGGAGGCTGCTGCAGATGAGATGAAAAGGAAAATTTCTTTCCTACATGCTAACATGAATACAACTGCTTGCAACTCGGTCCCTTTTATTGTTGGGACAGTACCACAAAACCAACCATGTGGTCAAATGTCAAGTTTCCAAGCTTCAGGCTCCAAAAAAGTGGTCCAAGGACTAGTTCAAAATATCAATTCGATAGTCCCATTGGTTGGTGGTCCCATGGGAAATATGTTGTGTCAAAATAATGGAGGTGGTGGAGCCCAAGCTTCACAAAATTTTCAAAGGAGGCCAGTCCATTTGGACAGATACCAACCGTTATTCTTTAAAGGTATCCCTAGTCAACCGAATGTTATCCTAGATGAGGTAAGAGATAAAATCCCTAAGTTCATAGGAAATAATGTTGTCACCTGTGAAGAGAATCTTAAATATTTTAGAGATAAGGTAAATGACTATGAAATTGAGAATGAAGATGTTGTAATAAAACTTTTTGTTCAGTCGTTAATAGAAGATGCTAGGGATTGGTATAGGGGTCTGCCTGGAAATAGCATTACATCATGAAATGAACTTGTAAAAGGCTTTACGGAGCAATATGATGAACATATCAATTCTACTAATATTCTCAATGAATTAAATAACATAAAAAAGAATCCCAATGAGAGCATGTTTGAATTCAATGGTAGGTTTCAAAAGGCAATGTACAAATTATTTCAAGTCATGAGATTAGATGATAAAGTTTGCCTAACCACATATTTTAATGATTTGGATGGTAAAATGTCTTATCTCTTGAGAGAAAAAATCCCACATACTTTGAGAGATGCTTTCAAGTTAGCAATAAATGTTGAATGTAATTGGAAAGCATTTGGTCAAATGTACAATAGGGATGAAGGAAGATTGTGGAAAGAAACCAAACCACATGCTACATGACCAACCAAAGAAGATGACAAGGTTAAAAAGTTGGCAAATGTTGTCAAGGATCTCTCAACTAGGATTGAAAAGGGTGGGAGAGGTTTTTAGGACAATAGGCCATCATATCAAAGGTAGGAGAGATTCCCTAGGCTACATGATCATCCCTACAAGACAAATTGGAAAGATGGGAAGCCCATTTTTTATACTCATGAAACTCAAAATGGAAGGGATACCCCTGATCCTCTAAAGAAAAATGCAGCACATAATGTAGAAAGTATTCAATGGTGTGTGGCTTGTAATATTCCTCACTCACCTTATCATTGTGTTGTGGCTCAAGCTTTGAAAGAAGAAGCAGAAGGCCCACATGCAAGAGACAATGAAGGGTCTAAAAAGCCTACAGTTAACATGTTTACCACCAAGAAAGTGGAAGAGTTTTTATCTTCAGAAGATGAAGAAATACTTGTTGATGTTGATTATAAGAGAAGAAATTTCCCAAAAATTGAGAAACAAGTTTTTACCTAGTCTGATCAAGATGAGTCTGATAATGATGTTTGCAAAATAAATGTGATCAGACTAGAGTTAAGTAGTGCTCACTGGAGAAATCCCAGTGAAGAAGAAATCAAGACTTTAACTATGGTCACCATTTCTCAGGCCAGATCCTTATATAACTTGAGGAATAGAAAAGTGGATAATGATCAAGGAGTACTGAAGTCATTTTTTATTAAAGATGATTATCAAAATAAGGTTTCTCTGAAACCAAGTTCTATTAAAGGAAAAGATGGTAACAACAATAAAGAAGAGCCCATTCTTGTTCAAGATACTAAGAAGAATGAGGAAGTTGCCACAGAAAAGAGAAACAAAAGAGTTGGTAGGGGAAAAGACTTGTCTGGTCTTTGTACTGAACACCCACATTTTGACATGAGACATGCCCTATCTCAAATTAAGGTCTCAATCCCCTTGTTGGAAATGTTGAACATAAAAGAGCATAAGGCAGCAGCCTTGGCTTTAATAAATGAACAAGGAGACATTCTTGTTATATTAGAAAAGGGAAATTTAGTGGCTGGCCCTGAGATAACTAAGTATATTTCTAAATTTTGTATTTGAAACATTGTGACTCAAGAACCATCATTAATTTATCCTTTCTATATCACTTTGATTGTCAATAATCTATTGCTAAAAATTTGCATGATAGACTCTGGTGTTGTAGCTACTGTGATGCCCTTTCATGTTATGAAGGAGCTAGGACTTCAAGTTGATGTATCCAATGGAAGGTGTTATGCCATGGATAATAGAGTAGTTCCTATGGTAGGAACCTTGGTGGGAATAGAAATGAATATTGTTGCATTCCCTAAAGCTACTTATAAGATGGATGTAGTTGTAGTTGATACCAAGCCTCATTATGGTATGCTACTATCAAGACAATGGACAACAACAGTGGAAGGAAAACTACAACTGGATATGTCATATGCTACTATACCTATAAATGTTACTGAGGTGAAGTTGTACAGAGAGCCTTTCTCTTTTTTCATGGTTGAAATGGTAGCACCTGAAGATCTAAATTGCTATGTTGACATTGACATAGAAAATTTCATGGTTGAAGAAATTAAGCCACGACTGAAAAATATTGATCCAATTGTTGATGAGTTGCTATTATAGTGAAATGGACTATGGAAAATGTACTTTGATGGAGGATGCTCTAAAGAAGGATTAGGAGTTGGTGTATTGCTTGTGTCCCCATCAGGTACTACTTTTAAGTACTCCTTTTTGTTGACTTTCCAATGCACTAATAATACTATTGAGTATGAGCCATTGATATTGGGATTAGATATTGCCACAAAACATGGTATAAAATATTTGAAAGTTCATGGAGATTCCCAATTAATCATAGCTCAGATCAGATCTAAGTATGTTGCCAAGGATGAAAAACTTAAATTGTATAGATATATTGTATGGGATATAATAGAATTATTTGATGCTTTCAATATTGTTTGGGTGGAAAGGTCAAAAAATATTATGGCAAATTTCCTTGCAAATGTTGCATTAAAGAATAATGATGTCACTCTTGTTGGTGTGTCAATGTTAGAAATCAAAAGCAGACCTACTATGCCTGACAATATTTATAATTGGGAAATTTTTGAGGATGATAGTGATATCCTTAGGTTTATTCAAGGCTTGGATTAGTTTGATGGAAAATAGATTGACTGTAATGCTTCAAAGGAGGTTGTTAATGGAAAGGAGTGTATACTTGGAAATGAAATTGTTTAGCTAGCTTATAATCATATTCCTAAGGGGTTAGTTGACCTAGAAGGCATGTTTAAAATAAATGACAACTACATGTCACAAAAATCCAATGCTAAGGTTGAGAATTTAGAAGAAATAAACTTAGGATCAGAGACATCCCCTCAGTTAGTATACATTGGAAAGAAGCTAAGTAGGGAGGTGCAAATTAATTGGATAAGAGTGTTGAAAAGGTATAAGCATATATTTTCCTGGTCATATGATGACCTTAAAGCTTATAGGGAAGATTTATTTCTACATGAAATCTCTTTAAAAGAAGATACCAAACCTTTTAGGAAAAATCAAAGGCCTATCAACCCCTTGCTAGCTACTAAAATGCAAACAGAGCTGGCAAAGTTAAAGGATGATGGCATTATTGAGCCTATAAGGCATTCATCTTGGGTTTCTCACTTGGTGTCGGTCAGAAAAAATAATGGGGACATAAGACCATGTGTTGATTTCAAGAACTTAAATATTGCTTCATTAAAAGATAACTATGGATTGCCTAACATGGAGGCTATGCTTCATAGAGTGACTGGTTGTGAGTTATTATCCATGATGGATGGTTTCTTAGTATATAACTAGGTGTTGGTTAAATAATCAAAATAGTTTAAAACAACATTCACAACTCCTTCAGGAACTTATGTTTATGTCTGTGTGCCTTTCAGTTTAAAGAATGTTGGAGAAACTTTTCAAAGGGTAATGGATGTAGCTTTTAAGGATCTTATCAATGCTCTTATGGTGGTATATCAATATGATTTGATTGATTATTCTAAAAGAGTTGATGATCATTGAAATCACTTAGAAAAGGTCTTGGTCAAAGCATTAGAATTTGGCATATCACTAAATCCTAAGAAATGCCAATTTGTTGTTACTGAAGAAAAGTTGTTAGGGCATATAGTGTCCAAAGAAGGAGTAATAATTGATCCTCAAAGAGTTGAAGCAATTAAAAAGGTTCCTGCTCCCAAAAACCTCAAAGGTGTGTAGTCTTTCCTTAGATAAATTAATTTTGTCAGAAGATTTATTGCTAATTTTGTAGAAATGGTTAAGCCTATACTCAAGCTTTTAAAAAAGGATGTAAAATTTGATTGGAATCTAGAAACACAAAAGGCTTTTAAGAAGATTAAGAAAACAATCCAAGAAGCCCCTATTTTAATATCTCTTGATTATTCAAATCCTTTTTCCTTGTTTTCTTTTGCATTTTTTCATACTATTGCAACAATTTTATTACAAAAAGATGGGGAAGGATTTGAGCATCCCATTGCTTTCTTTAGCAAGCCATTGCAATCAGCTGAATTAAATTATGAGCTAATGGCGAAACAGTCTTATGCATTGGTAAAGGTAGTTAAGGCTTTTGGAACTTATTTGGTTTGTGCTAAGGTTAATGCATATGTTCCTCATGCTGTAGTAAAAGACATTCTAGTTTAGAGTGAGGTCACAAGGAAAAGATGCAAGTGGATTAATAGAATCCACCAGTTTGACTTAGAGCTTCAAATTAGCAAGTTGGTAAGGGCTTGGGTTTGGAAAAATTAATGATAGAAGAAAATATGGACATGGCTCAAGTAAATAGTGTTACCATAGATGGAGGAATAGTTACAAGCATTGAGATGCACCCCTAGTGTACAAACATTGTGCATTTTATGAAAAATGCTAGCTGCCCATAGGGCCTGAATGAAAATAAAAAAAGGAGCCTCAAATTAAAAGCTCAAAAGTATGTGTTACTGTAGGGTGACTTATACTGGAAAGATAAGGATGGAATATTGCTCTTATGTTTGGATAAAGGGAAATCTAAGAAAATTTTAAAAGAAATGCACTCTGGACTATGTATAGGTGTGTTTTCTTTTAGTTGTGTGTTTGTTTTTTGCAGTAGGTTAGTGTTTTTGTGGTCTTCCACCCAGAGATTTTTGGTTACTTTCTATGAACTTGCTTTCAAGCATCCTTAGATAGAGCCACTGTTGGAGTGATTTCTAGGTTTTCTAAGAAATCATGTCTGTCTCATTTATTTTATGTGTCTACAAGAAATTTTCCAAAAAGGTCTAGGTCTCAAGATTACCATGTGCAAAAATGTTTGCATGTCCTTACCCTAGGTCTTTTTTGTCTTTGGTAGGGTTTTGTCTTTGAGAGTGTTCTTAATTGTGCCCTAGCTTTCATGACTTCATGTTACTTTCCCAGACACTTAAGTTCTCAATGTGCACTTGGTTTTTCTTTTTCCCTTTAAAGTCTCCTAATCTCGAAATAAAAATGACAAGTCTTATTTGATTTTGAGAATGAGCAATATAGTTAAGACTTTATCTATTTTTATGTTGTCTCTAAATCTCTGAATGATGGGTGGTTAGTGAATTTATCTAGCGATTCGACGATAATGCTTTCTCCAGATTTCATGATTCCTAGTAATTTTCTATAAGCATCTAGCGATTCAGCGCAGTGGTTATATCCCATTCTCTCAATGTCACAATGAAGTTCTGTAGTATTCGGTGAGGACCATTAACACAATTCTTCATCGACAGTTGTTATTAAGTCTCAAGTTAAAGGTTACAGTTAGTGAAGGATTCATCGATTCAGTGCAACAGTTATCTCATGATCTCTTGATTTTGACGGTTAGTGGGGTAACATTATGTAATACCTAAAATGTAGTGTTAAGGAATGCAAAGTAAACTAAACATTCAACAAAACAAATAAGATAAACACTTATGCTAAGACCTACAAAATGGAAGCAAACAAACTCAAAAGCAATGTAAAACCCTTAAGCAAACCTCCAAGATGTAGAAGATTTGTCCAAAGATTTGGATGTGTGCTCAAATGCTATGCTCAAGCTTCAATAGAGAAAATGGCATGATAACTTTGCTTCAATGGTGGATGAAAATGAAGGAGGAGAGCTTCTCTTTTATAGAAAGATGGATGAAATGGACGGTGGAGATAAAGGGGCAAAAGGGATATGAGCAATGATGGAGATGCATTCAAGGGAGAGCACATGGATTATGCTTTCTCAAATGCATAGCATTGTGACAAGTGTCACAATGGGGGAGGATGGAAGGAGAGGCACCTTTGGAAGGTGTGAGGGGACAAGTGTGTAAGAGGTGTAAGAGGCTTTTGATTTCTCATAGGAGGATGTGGAGGTGATGCCATAAGGGGTTGACTTTGGGGTGGATTAGCATTCTTTAATCTTGGATTATGATTGTGCACATGCTTAGGAGGTGATTAGGCTTGGTAAGTGGAGGATTAGGGAGATGTGATGGGAGGAGAGAGAATGAGTGAAGGATTATTAACTAAGCATGGATTATTAGCTAGTAGGGGGAATTAGAATAAAATATTTTATTTAATTTCAAGTGGGAGGAAAAGGGGATTTATGAATTAATTAATTTAGATAAAAGTATCCATTTAAATTAATAGAGGAATAGGGATTTAATTAATTATCAAACTATAAGTTTGTCATTTTGATAATTAATTGGGCTATAGTTAATTAATTAAATTAATTAACTAAGGGATGACATAAATTAATTAAATAAATAATATTTAATTAACAAGATGTCCTAGGAAAAGACTAAATATGATTACTAAATTATGTAAGCAAATTTAGGTGTCTACATTTTGCCCCTCTTCGACGTAGTGTTAAAATAACACTATTTCAAAGATGTTTTTAACAAAAGAGATGACACGAAGAATGGACTAGGTAAAAGGGTTGCCCCAGTTATGGGTCAAGATGTGGCTAGATGATGCCCCCTCGAGGGGATGGTGGGGAAAGAAAAAGGTTCCCTCAAAAGGAAAAAGGGGTGAGAGAAAGGAAGAGTGCGACAGGCTAAGGAGGCTCATGAACAAAGGAAAGAAGGGTGAAAAAGGCCATGAGGCACGAAGATGGAAAGGAACAGGAGGAATCATAGCATCCAAGAGTGAAAATGGGGGTTTGGGGAGGCCTATATAAGGGCCAGAGGGGTCAAAATCAATTCACTGGCACACCGAGAGCTTAGAAATCATGATTGCAGAGCTTTGATACGCAAGGACAAGATGGCACAGCGAGGGTGACCGACACACCGGACGGACATTGTGAGACATGTGGTGCAGAATGAAGGGCCTGACCGATAGGTAGGATCAAAAAACTAAACCTTTCATTGTGTTTTTGGTGCATTTATTGCACATTTTAGGTTAGAAAAGTGCATTCTCATGGAGTGTGTGCCCCGCGGGAACGCTCCTACTCTAGCGGGAACGCATTCTCGCAAAACTTAGTTGGGGGTCCAAAATCTGGGAGGGGTATGCACTTTTTGCGGGATCGTGAAAATCATGGGAGGGGTTGCAGGATCGTGGTCTCACAAGAATTTCTTGCGAGAATGCGTTCCCACGAGTCTAGCAACAGGAGGCTAAAAATGATGTTCCCGCGGGCGATAAGAAAATGGCTAAGCGGCGCGGGAATGTGTTCCTGTGTCACTGGGAGTTTGGCGGGAATGAGGGGAGGGTTGGTGCTGTGGGAATGCGGGGACAAAAAACTCTATGGGAATGAGAGGACAAAAATTTGTTTAGGCTTAGCTAGAGCAAGTAACAGACATGCTAATTTGGCTTGGATGTAGTGGTCGTTGGATCGGCTGACGAGTCAAGAGAGACGGGTAGCAGTGCTGATTATCTTGGAGCAATTCACAGTGGTGGACTGGGCTTAGGTGGATGCATTGGGCTTAGGATATCTAGTGCGGATGCCACACAGATGGACGTACATGGCACTAGTGATAGCATTGTGTGAGTGCTGGCGGTCGGAGATGAGGACATTTCATCTACCCACTAGGGAGATGATGGTGACATTGGAGGATATATATCACATCTTCTGGTTACCGGTGTGAGGGGTACCGGTGGTAGCCTATGTGTACACATAGGCATAGGTAGTGGCCTCACTACTAGGGCTAGGAGTAGTGTCGATATTGTGACATGGGCAGCTAGCATTAGCAGAGCATGCCACAGTAGTACTAGCGGGATGATGGGTCCACTACTATGTTTTGGGATTAGTGTCAGGGTATCTCTCCCTAGACACAGATGGGAGGAGTATCACACTATCACTGATTCCCATGGTTGTGTAGATTGTGGATGTAGGGGTACTAGTAGCATGGGGTACACTGATGTTGGCAGAGATGTACCGTGACCTTCATTAGATAGTTTATCACAGAGTGGGGATGATGGGTAGGAGCTTTGGATTTTCTTCCCTCCTATAGGTTTGGGCTTAGGAGCACATAGCAGTGCTGTGGCCTTTAGGCTAAGTGGACAGACAGGCAGAGGAGCCTGCGACATATAACTGGGGAGACCTAGTGACATACCATGAGGTGAGGGATACTGACTTCTAGCGGGAGATGCTAGATAGGATCAGGGATGGGATCACATGTCATCCATACCTTGGACAGGCACCATGGGCTGAGAATGCATGAGAGCTTCCATTCACTATGATGTCCACACACCTTATAGGGTGATGAGACTATATTGTGGAGTAGTACAAACCGAATACGACATCTTGTCAGTTCAGATTCAGGCAGGATGTGCCACAAGGGGAGCGATGGTACCAACATGCTACCCACAAGAGGATGTCAGAGTTTGGGCCACCGATGGATAGGGGAAGACTACTGGCCACCTATCAGGCCATGCAGCCATTTGTCTAGGATTGGATAGGAGGGGCGGTGGATCTAGGGATCACACCAACGTATGACGCCTGGTTCCAGCCACCTAGGGTAGTAGGGAGATCAGGGCTACCAAACGGTGTAGGAGGGGCACCAGCCATGTACAAAGGCTGGAGAGGAGGGGGGAGAGGAGGGGGAGAGAGGGAGAGGATTGGAGGGAGGGATAAAGGAGGGAGAGGAGGAGATGGGGATGGAGACAGAGATAGAGATGGAGATGGGATGGATGTGGATGGAGGAGGAGGGGATGGGCTACAGATACCGACAAGTCTAGCACTAGGATCACCACCCTGAGAAGGACCACCACCAGTAGTAAGATCTGGATCATCTAGGGGTGGGGGAGATGATGTAGCAGCATGCTTAGCCTCACTACAAGCCGCACATGATACCACTACGCAGATGCTCTGAGACACACAGTTGGAGCGAGACACTCTGAGAGAATAGAGGGATGGGCTACTAGGGGAGAGGGATGGGCTATAGATAGAGAGGGATAGCCTGACTATGCGCTTAGCACAATCCATACAGGATGGGCTGATGATGGTGGATGAGAGGGAGTAGCTGAGGAGGGAGAGGGATGCCCTGATCATAGAGAGAGATGGTCTGCAAGCAGAGAGGGATGGGCTATAGTCAAAGCAAGACCGGCTACTAGGAGAGAGGGATACTACTACATAGGGATCCCATGAGCAGTCAGGAGAGGTATCTCGCCTGCAGTGGCAGCTGGTGAGGTTGGGGGAGTAGATTGGCTTCTATTGAGGGTTATATCTTGCATCTATGCCACTTGAGCGGGTACATCATTTAAGGGAGCTGAGCTGATCATTACTGATAGGCTCGAGTGGTAGCAGGAGGACAAGGTCTAGTGGGAGTCACAGATCAGTGACTAGTGGGAGCCATAGGGTAGGTGACAGGAGCCGTCGATCAGGCCACACACAGAGTCAGTAGCACTTGGCTGACAGTTTGGTACAGATGGTGGAGGTGGGGGGATCAGAGTCAAGGGTAGGGATGGACATGGATATAGGTGTCATTGTGATATCCTGAGTGGTGCACATGATAGATATACAGGACATAGGTACACAGGGTGCAATGATTCGGCCACCCATCCTACAAGTACCACCAGAGGCAGACCCATTAGCTAGAGATTTTGATATGCAGCCTCCCTTAGGAGAGGTAGATAGGCAGTGATATGCTACAGTTTTGATTGTATATGATTCATTTATTGGCGGAGGGCATAGTCCCGATTGTATATTCATATCTGTATTATTGGTATTATTATGGACTTAGACAGACATTTATTGTTTCATGCTTTTGGGTTGGGACATGTACTTTTATTCTTTGTGATGATTTTTGGTATATATATGATGAGCTGGGTGGGATATGATGTGTTATGGATGAATGTATGGATGCTTATGATGTACTTAACATGGATGATGCAAGATTTTATGTGATTTCTATATGTTGTGAGACTGACATGTGTGTGATGCTGGATGTGATGTCTATATGAAATATGTTATGCGATGTTTATATGAGATGTATGTGCTGACAATTTGTGGATGCAGGATGTGATGTAAATGCTTTTGTTATTCGATGCATGTATATGATGATGGAATGCATATGGTTATGGATATGTAACATGTGTTAACAATGCAAGATAATAAACTACTTAACAATGCAAGATAATTAAATGAACCTAATGAATCTAAGACAACTTAATGGAAGCTAAGAAATTGACCTAAAATGAACTTGTAACTATGCAAGATGAAAATGAACCTAAATGATACAAAATGAGATGGTAAATGGGATGAATGCACCTAAAATGAACCCTAACAATGCAAGATTAACATGAATCTAAATGAGATGAATACACCTAAGAATGAATCCTAACAATGCAAGATTAAAATGAATCTAAATGAGATGAATGCACCTAAGAATGAATCCTAACAATGCAAGATTAAAATGAATCTAAATGAGATGATTGGACGAGATGAATGAACCTAACGATGCAAGATTAAAATGAATCTAGGATGAGATGACATAGTGCAACCGAGGGTAGGAGTGGGAAATGAAATGAATGCATGAATGTAGATTAGAGTGTGAGGGTGAGGGTATATGGAATGGTCAAAACATATCACTGCCTAACTACAACCTCACTGAGAGAGGGAGGGGACAATGGTTGAAGGGGGATATATGCACAATCACAATCCAAAGGTCAAGAATGTGAGAGGGAGGTGAGAGAGAAGCTCTTGGGGGGGGGGGGAGTTTGTTGTTTGGGATGGTTCTTTGATAGGGATGATGCTTTGATATTGGATAGGGATGATGGGATCTCTATTCAAATGTTTGATAGGGTGGAGGATGTTTCATGAAGCTTGAGTGTGGGATGTTCCGAGAGAACACCACCGTGTAGATTTGAGCACTTATTTTGATATAGCAACAGAAGAGATGAACCACAGTTACTAGGAAAATGAGGTCATGTTGCAAGCATTGCATAAGACTGATGTGAAAAAGACACTCAAGGATTGCCCTAGCATCACACATGCATCCCAAAGGACACATGGGGGGAACGATGCTAGGGAAACCACATACAAACAACATTTCCCAAGTGCACCAAGTAACCCAAAAGATCACAAGTGGAATGTGAAAGGGTCATGTCTGACTGACTCACAGGCAGAAGCCAAAAGATCACAAAAGATCATGCCCCAAAATAACACCTCCTGTTGCAACACACCATGATATAAAGGATCGTGGTGGCCTTAATGGGAGTACTCAACTAAGATCACAAAATCAACTGAAAAGATAGAACAAGCAAACTAAAATCAATGCGATATGACCAAAAGATGTCCTTTTCCAAAAGAGATCAACTGACTATGGATGTTGAGATTAGGTCAAACATGGAGGAAGGATGCATCCTACAAGGACCTGGTTGATGGGTATTGACCGCATTGGGAATTATGGCTAGGCAAACAAACAACTTTCAGAGAATCACAGTGACACATGATACTTGTTGAGGGAACATTGCTGGTTTGAGATCATTCAGGTCATGTGCTTTGTGAGAAAAAGGTGTTGCGAAGATGGTATGTACAAGATAGAGACACTATATACAGCGAATATGTACAACATTGTAGGAAATGGGATAGCGAATCTTGTGTGCTGGCGCAATGGGGATGACACCTTGGGAACAAGGGATGGGTGAGTCGGAAATGAAAAGTGGCAAATGGATGGGGGGGGATGGGATTTTGATAGATAATGATATGGTCCATTATGTATGGTGCCTATTTACCAGGTTTTCACCAACATACTTGCCCAAGGCACTTGAATTGCCAAGTTTTCACCATTGGATGGGATTTTTCTCTTTACTCTTTTCCATTTTTTTTTTTGATTTTTTTGATTCATCAAGGCACCTGTTTACCAGGTTTTCACCAAGATGATGATTTTTTCAGGACATTTTATAATTTTTTAGGATTTTTTTCAGGATCATATTATGGTTCAAGCATAGAACCGCTTCAGATGTATGATATTAATAGGATCATCAAGAGGCTCCCCCTCAGGTGTAGACAACTGATAAGCTCCAGAACTGAAGCAAGTTGTCACCATGTAGGGACCTAACCAGGTGGGCTCAAACTTCCCTTTCTTTTCATGATTTGCTTGTACTTTCTAGTTCTCTTTCAGGACTAGGTCTCCCACTTGGAACTGTCAAGGGTGCACCTTTTTATTGAAGCTCCTTTTAAGATGGTTTTGGTACATGATCAGGTGATCATAGGCCCATTGCCTCTTTTTCATCTAGCAATTCTAGCTATGTCAGGTGTGCCACATGGTAGTCTTCATCTGTGATATAGTTCTTCATGGACATGCGGAGTGAAGGGATTTCAACCTTGATTGGCAGAACAGCTTCAGCACCATATACCAGAGAGTATGGGGTGGTGCCTGTGGGAGTACAGAATGAGGTGCGATAGGCCCAGAGGGTAGGATTGATTTGCAAATGCCAGTCATGACCAGAATCATTGACAACTTTCTATAGGATTTTGAGGATAGTTTTGTTAGTTGCCTCAGCCTGGCCATTCCCTTGTGGAAAGTATGGGCTAGAAAAGTGTTGGTGGATGTGGAATCGGTCATAGAGCTTTGTAACATGCTGGTTTTTGAATGGAGAGCTATGATCTATGAAGATGGTGGAGGGAATTCCAAAATGACAAATGATGTGGTAGAGGATGAATTTGGAGATTTGGACACCAATAGTTAAGTTGAGCGGAATTGCTTCTACCCACTTTGTAAAGTACTCGGTGGCTATAATGATATACTTGTGTCCATCAAAAGAATGAGGGTGGATCATGCCAACAAGGTCAAAACCCCAACATGAGAAAGGCCACGGAGGTGCAATGGGTTGTAAGTCCTACGCGGGTGCATGGATCAAATTGGCATGTTGTTGGCACTATAGGCACTTCTTCACGAACTCGTAGGTGTCATGCTCCATGGTTAGCCAATAATACCCAACTCTAAGTAGCTTCTTTGCAAGGATGATACTGTTCGTGTGAGCACCGCAAATACCAGCGTGAACCTCTTGTAAAGCCACAGTGACCTCATTTGAGTCTAGACATCAGGAGAGGATGTTTTGATACCCACGATGATATAGGGTGTTGGCTACAAGAGTGTAGCGGGATGCTCTGTGAATAAGGTTATGGCATTGGGTGTTTGTGAGGTGAGGAGATATGATACCATTCTTTAGATAAGCATGAATGTCATGGTACCATGGGGACTAGGGACCAACCAAGACGCATACCATATCAGTATCAGTGTTCTCATAAGCGGGCATGTGTAGTTGCTCGACTAGAAACTCATATTATGTAGTGTCATAGGGGATTTCCAATAGTGAGCCGATGGTGGCCATAGCATCTACTGCCTTATTCTAAAGTCTTGGTACTTGTGTGAACTGTATGCTGACAAAATGTTCTTTGAGTTTATCTACAATCTCTTTGTAGGGTAATATCTTGTCATCCTTTGATATTTGTCGAGGACCTACTTAATGATCAATTGGGAATCTCTGAAGACTTGTAGTTCTGTGATATTTTGTTGAATGGCAGTTTTAAGACCTACCACGAGGGCTTCATATTCTAAGATGTTGTTTGTACACATGAATCCTAGCTTGAAGGATTTTGGGATGTAGTCTCCTTGAGGGGTCACAAACAGTATACCTACCCCTGATCCATGTGATGTATATGAGCCATCAAAATATAATTTCCACTAGGGTTGTTCTTCGATCATATAAAGATGCTCATCTGGGAACTCCATTTTGAGAGGGTATGCATCGACTAAGGGGGCTTCTGCAAGCTGATCAACAATAACTTGTCCCTTGATGGCTTTTCAGTCAACATATTGGATGTCGAATTCACTGAGAAGCATAACCCATTTTTCCATTCACCCTGTAAGTGTGGCCTTTGATAGCAAGTATTTGAGCGGGTCGACCTTGGAGATTAAATTTACTGTGTGACTGAGCATATAGTGGAGAAGTTTCTTAGTGGAAAAAATCACTACCAAGAAGGCTTTTTCCATTAGAGAATAGTTTAGCTCGTAGCCAACTAGTGTACGACTGATATAATAAATAGCCTGCTCTTTTCCATCATCATCGAGTTGTGCTAAGAGTGCCCCCAACGCTGTAGTAGTTGTAGATATATACAAAATGAGGGGCCTTCCTGGTGTTGGTGGAACAAGAATAGGTGCATTCACATAGGTGCATTCACCAAATATTACTTGAGTTTTTTGAAGCTGCGCTGATAGATGGGATCCCACTTGAAGGAGGTATCCTTTCATAAAAGATGTGTGAATGGTTGGCACTTATCTACTAGTTGGGAGATGAATCATCGAACTGACTACAACTTTCCTTGTAAGCTTCTTAACTATCTGAGCATTCTGGGAGGAGGCATTTCCATGATGGCCTTCACCTTTTTGGGATCAATCTCTATGCCACACCTAGACACAATGAACCCCAGAAGTTTTTTGGATGTCACACCAAATACACATTTCTTTGGATTCAATTTCAAGCCATACTTGCATAGGCAATTGAACACATCTTCGAGGACATCAAGGTGTTTGTAGCATGTTCTGGATTTTGCTAGAATGTCATTGACATAGTCCTCGAGGATCTTATGAATCATGTCATGAAAAATTGTGGTCATTGCTCTCTGATAGGTAGCTCCCACAGTTTTGGGCCCAAATGACATCATTTTATAGAAAAATGTGCCCCATGGTGTGGTGAAAGCAGTTTTGTGTTGGTCTACCTCTGTGATTGTAATTTGATTATACCCTAAGAAGCCATCCATGAGTGATAACATCTCATGCCCTACAGTGAGGTCTACAATCATGTCTATGTTGGGTAGTGGAAAATCATCTTTTGGACATGCCTTGTTGAGATCTCGAAAGTCAGTACAAATTCTTATATCACCTGAGGGTTTGACGACAGGCACCATGTTAGAGATCCAGTCTAAATAATCAATGGCTCTGATGATTTAGCCTGAAGGAGCTTCTCAAGCTCTGCTTTAACCAGCAAGGCTACTTTTGGATGCATTCTCCTTAACTTTTGTTTGACTGGTTTGGTATCAGGATTGACTGCCAGATGATGAACGACAAGATCAGGATCAAGTCCAGGCATATGGGCATATGACCATGCAAAGTTGCCTATTGATTCCTGAAGGAGGGCCTCCAGGGCTATCTCTTTTGCTTCACTTAGAGTTGCTATGATGTATGTGATCCGAGGGATTTCCTCTATTCCTAGATTGATCGGCTTGGTCTCTTCAATGACTATAGATGATTGTTCTGACCAGTAATCCTAGATAAGAGGAAGAGGCAAGTCTCCATCCTCCAGTGCCTCAAAGAGATTTTCACTATCGGATATACCCTTTGTTTTTACTATTTTTGAATCAGGATGTGCCCCAGAGGGGTTTTCACGTGAGGAGTCTTTATTTTCTTTTTATTTTATTTTTGCGGCTAGAGACTTCCTCTTCCCCAAAATACCCCTTTGGGTTAAGCTGATATACTTCAATTGATTCCTACCCCCATTCTGATTGCTGATCTATGGCACCCATGAATCTTAGGACCGCTTCCTCACTTCAGAACTCATCAATATGTACTACACTCGATTGGTCCCAGTCTATAAGGTTGGGATGAATGAGGGGGAGGTCAATGAGATTGATGGTGAGTTGACGAAGGACAGAATTGCCTAGGAAGGTTTTGTCATCAAAGATATCATCATAGGACCATTTGTCTTCCTCTTCTGGAATGTCTTCGACTTCCACGAGTTCATCTTGGATCCTCAAAAGGGTTATGTTGGCAAATTGGTGCCCCCAGTCATAGCGTCGGGTCCTCATATGTGCAGGTGAGGGGGATCAAAGCTGAGGCCTTGGGTCTCTAAATTTTTACAGGCTTCCATAGGGTCTTTCATTCCAGCCTCGTTAGGTCCTAGACCTCCTCCTTGATAGTCCCATTGTTCAATTGCCCATTTGTGGCGCTATGGGGTATTTATCCTTAAAGTATCCAAGGACCTTAGTATCTGGAGGTGGAGGATCTTTATATAGCCATCGGTTGATATCTGGGGCCAACTCTTGATTGTTCAAGATTCCATTGAAAACAAAAGAAGATGTTCCCATGGTCTTTATTTTGGGACCCTCCTGAGGAGCCTTGGTTTGGTGGGAGGGTGTCCTTGTGTGTGTAGGATCCAGGGGAAGAGCCCCTACTGCAAAAAGCATCAGTGAGACTATATTCTCCGCAGCCCTTTTTGTTGATCTTGATAGAGGAGAGGGTGGAGGTGAGGGTTGTTTCTGGATCACAGTGGATTGGGAAGAGTGCTGGTGACAGATGTGCCAATGTCAATTCTGGGATAATGAGTGGAGTGGGGAAATGAGGCCTCAATTGCATGATAGTATGCAAAAGGTTGGGGATTTGCATGGATGGTGATTTTAGTGCCTTAATAAGGGAATTTGATGCACTGATGATAAGTGGAGGGACTGCTTGGATGGAGTGGATCCAGGGATGACCAGGAGGATGTTGTAAGGGAGATCAAGATCAACAATGTGGCACACTATGTCCTATGTGACAGGACCAATTTTGATTGGCAACAAAATGGTACCTTCAGAGGTACACTTTAGATTATCATAGGCTTGATGGTGATCACCTCATGGAGATGTTTTCTTCTATGAGGCCAATCTGTCAAACAAATTTTAACGTGTAAAGATTGGGGGTCGAACCATTATCTATCATGACCCGTTTGATGGCAAAGTCATTGATCATGATGGTGATGCAGAGTGGGAGATTGTGATCTAGGTCAATGGATGGCATGTCAGATGGCTAAAAAGAGAGAGTGGATGGTGTGGATAGTTGTCCCACAAGGTTCTTGAATTGGATGGCATTGATGTCTGCAGGGACGTGGGCCTCTTGAGGGATTTGTTGAGGACTTCTTGATGGAGGGGTGATGTATGAAGGAGATCAAGGATGGAGGATTTGTGCGGGTGTGTTCCCAAGGTGTTCCAAGAGGTTATATTGTGCATTGGGGATGGTGGGTAGTATTAGTGCTGGTTACAGATATCCAGCCTCTTCAGGTAGTAACAGCACATTGATTGTCAGCACCTTTGACATGGATTGCATTCAAATTAGCGTCAACTGGGAGATACAACCAAAAAAATTATCATTAATTTATGTAAGTAGTGGTATAGTCTTTCCCATCACCATGGTCACCTTGTTTGCCCTTATCTTGGCCAGTGGGAGGGGTAGTGTTAACTTGAGCCTTTCCAGCATTGTGTTTAGGAAACACATTTTGGTAGATTTGCAAGTTGGCATTGGGTGATGCTTGGGTAGGAGCATCGACTGTGATCTCCTTTTTATCTATAAGGTCCTGGACATAGTTCTTGAGCTTCATGCACTTAGCGGTAGTGTGTCCCTAAACATAGTGGTATTCACAGTATTCATTATCTTTGTACCAGGCCAGCTTGGGTGTTGAGTCATCATAGGGATGGATTTGTGGATACACAACCAGGTTGGCGCTCACCATCTTGTGAAAAATGGTATCCAAGGGTTCTCCAAGGGGTGTGAAGATGCACTTTGGGTCATTCTGAACATGGGGCTTGTTTCATCCTTGGGTAACAGATATAGCATTGGTTTGATTCATAGGAGGCTGACAGGGTGGTTGTTGGTAGGTAGGTGCTTGTTGTTGGTATATGGGTGCTAGTTGTTGATACATGGGTGTTTGTTGTTGATATGCTAGAGGAGTGGGATTAGGACCTGCAACCACAACTTGGACATTCTTGGTGTCTGTGGCTCCATCAATGACCACATTCTTATTCTTGTTCCAATATCGAGAATAGTCATTGTTTGGTCTGTCCTAAGAGCTTTCTTTATAGTGTTTGATGCTACTATCATCCAAAAGAGCTCATTCAATATTCATGCCTTTGCCTTTAATGTCTTGGTAGGTCTGAATGCAGTTCATCTTCATAGAATGGGATAGCTTTTGGTGTAGATTATCAATGAATATCTTGGTGAGGTGTTTTTCTCGTGGTTGGTATGATAATCTCATGGTGAGATTCTACCATCGTTGTAGGTAATCAGCCAGAGTTTCACCTCCCTTCTATTTGGTATTGCACAAGTCCAATAGGGTGAGCTCATTCTTGATGTTGTGCACATATTGAGCAACAAACTTTTTCAAAAGTTCTGGAAATGTGGAACAGACCCATAAGGTATTTTGTAGAACCATTCAAGGGCAGGCCCTCCTAAGCTCTTGGGGAAGAGTCACATGAGAAATATGTTGTTAAATGCCACCTCCTAGCATGCCATGTAGAATTCTTTGACATGGTTAACTGGATCACCCTTCCCTCGATACTTGTCAAACTTTGGTGTTTCAAAATGTTTAGGGAAGGGGATTGTTGTGATTGATCTATCGAATGGATACAGACAAACCTCCTCAAACTTGAATGTCTTAGTTTCAGTACCAATCTTAATCTCTTTGATGACATTTCTCATTTCTTCCTACTCTAACTTGGCAGGTGCTGGAGTGGGTACTCCCAGTGAGAATGGGTGGGATGGCGCAGGTGAATACGAAGGATGTGTGGAAGATATGGTGAGCTAGGGAATGGGGATTGCCTAGTTGAAAAGGTGAGCTGAAAGGGGTTCTAGCTAGCTTGTTGAGTGATGTATTGCTGGTGCAAGGTGGGTGCATGCTGTGGAAAGGCTTTCTACTGCAAGATGAGAGGATTGGCTTGTGGAATCAGGAAGTATTGCTACTATTGGGGAGGTTGGAAGAATGGTTGTGGTTGGGATTGGTGATGAGCTTGACCAATATAAGACAGGTGCATACCGCATTGCTGAGAGTGGGGATAGTAGCCTGGGTGTGCACTATAGGTGGTTGCATATGGGAGTTAGTGGGATGGGTAGCACCGAGTTGCTATGATTGCAGAGGTTTGGTTTGCTAAGTGGTGGATGTCCCACCGGGCGTGCCAAAATGTAATACCTAAAATGTAGTGTTAAGGAATGCAAAGTAAACTAAACATTCAACAAAACAAATAAGATAAACACTTATGCTAAGACCTAAAAAATGGAAGCAAACAAACTCAAAAGCAATGTAAAACCCTTAAGCAAACCTCCAAGATGTAGAAGATTTGGATGTGTGCTCAAATGCTATGCTCAAGCTTCAATAGAGAAAATGGCATCATAGCTTTGCTTCAATGGTGGATGAAAATGAAGGAGGAGAGCTTCTCTTTTATAGAAAGATGGATGAAATGGATGGTGGAGATAAAGGGGCAAAAGGGATATGAGCAATGGTGGAGATGCATCCAAGGGAGAGCACATGGATTATGCTTTCTCAAATGCATAGCATTGTGACAAGTGTCACAATGGGGGAGGATGGAAGGAGAGGCACCTTTGGAAGGTGTGAGAGGGGGACAAGTGTGTAAGAGGTGTAAGAGACTTTGATTTCTCATAGAAGGATGTGGAGGTGATGCCATAAGGGATTGACTTTGGGGTGGGATTAGCATTCTTTAATCTTGGATTATGATTGTGCACATGCTTAGGAGGTGATTAGGCTTGGTAAGTGGAGGATTAGGGAGATGTGATGGGAGGAGAGAGAATGAGTGGAGGATTATTAACTAAGCATGGATTATTAGCTAATAGGGGGGAATTAGAATTAAATATTTTATTTAATTCCAGAGTGGAGGAAAAGGGGATTTATGAATTAATTAATTTAGATAAAAGTATCCATTTAAATTAATAGAGGAATAGGGATTTAATTAATTATCAGACTATAGGTTTGTCATTTTGATAATTAATTGGGCTATAGTTAATTAATTAAATTAATTAACTAGGGGATGACATAAATTAATTAAATAAATAATATTTAATTAACAAGATGTCCTAGGAAAAGACTAAATATGATTACTAAATTATGTAAGCAAATTTAGGTGTCTACACATTCAATGATCCAGCGAAAAGGGCTTTCTCCTAATCTCCAGATTCCAGTGGTTATGTTTGAAACATCTAGCGATCTAGCAACAAGGTTATAAGGAAATGATAGTTTGTTCAATCGCGTATTCTCCGAATGGTTAGTGGTTAAGGTAAATTTTTTGGTGATTTAGAGAATAAGGTATTCACTTAATCTGGTAAAGCTGGCAGTTACTGACTTTGCATTCCGAGAATTAGTGACAAGGCTTAAAGTAATAAGGTGACAATTATCTCCTATTCTCATAATGAAATGGTCAAACCTTGAAACATTTGGAGATTCAGCCAGGGCCATGGATGTTAATGAAGATCAATGGATGGTGTTTAATCTCAGAAGCAAACTAGGGTTGAGAAGGATATCTAGTGACTTGGAGATAAAGGCTTTTCATTGATCTTGCAATATAACTAGGGCTAGTGACAGTGTCTTGAGATTATGAGAACACATTTTTCACTGAATCTCATGACCGAGCATGAGTTAAACAAAACACTTAGAGATTGAGAGATGGAGTGTTCACTGAATCTTGCAATACAACTAAGGTTCAAGAGAAGATATGGAGATTGCGAGATTTGCTTCAGTCATTGGATCTCACGATCAAATGTGAGTTAAGTTAAAGTTTGAGAGATCATGCAAAAGCTTCAGTTGCTTATTCTTGAAAAGTAACCCCAATTAAGATGATTCTTATGAAATTCAGAGAATGTATTCATTCGCTGGATCTCATGATTAAATCATAGTTAATTTAAGTATTTGGAGATCATGAGGCACCTTCATTCATTGAATCTCTAGATAGAGCCTATTTGAGTTATCATAAATAATAAAACAAAAAGAGAAGTTCTGACATGGAAAAGGTATCATGATGAGATGGAAAAGTAACAAGCGGCCAATTAGATTTTAAGTGAGGGTTTTTATCATTTTTTTAGGGCTTTCAAGAAATAAAACAATAATCATTCATTTTTTTCTTTCTTTCAAGTTTTAAATGAAACCTGTTAACATTTCACCTTATGGCTAGCCTGGATTTGAATTTGCTATTGTGTATAAGTGAATGTTGAAGTTACTTAAGGAAGATTTTTTGTGATCTTGGTAATTTCTATGTATTAAATGATCAATGATATATAGACATGACATTCATGCATTTACACTTATTAGTTTTTAGAAAGCAACTGTCAAGATAGGGGCCATTGCAGTGTGTAATTGAGCATAAAAGATTTGCAGAGCCAAGCATCATTCAAAAATTGCAAAAAATGAGTCAACCTGAGCCTAGCCAAGCCTCATCTAGTGAAGGAGTGAAGGAACCAGGAGATGAGTAGAAGGGAAAGCCAAATTGTTCTGAGAATTCATCACATCGCTCCTGGTTCCAATCAAAACAAGAAGGCAAGTGATGAAGTCTTTCTTGATGACATGTCAAATTGTAGGATCCTAATACCCCTTCTTGCTCTGGTTCTATGTTATTCAATTATTTCTACAATAATCATTTTAGACCTATCCCCAATTGCAATGCATGGACATTAGGTATGGCAATCTCATAGTTCCTGATGTTTTCCTAGATATTGACCTCATGTTTGAATTAGCCAGAAATTATGATCCTGTGTCTAAAAAAGTTAGGAAAAGTGACCAATCAGCTGTAGGTTACTTTTGATAGGGGGTCCTTATGAAATCTTTCAGCTTGTATTCCTCATCATCTACTGAGATTGACCTAGGAAATGAAAAGGAGAAGTATGCAAGCCAGGTAGAACTTGTGAAAATCCAGGTTGCCCATCATATCCCTAGGACTGTAAGTATGTTTCCCCTCTCCCTACACACATGAAAGCTCCCTATGAGTTTAAGGCCCTCCATTTTTATATGAAATATCTTGCATATGATTGTGTTGAGCTCTGGGGATAGATGGAGATGAAGAAAGGTTGCGATCTGATCTATTGATGGTGATTCTGGATATTTAGAACTCACATGACAACACAGATTATGATTACATTCAATATGTAATTGAAGAATGAGGAAGTAATAACAATAAAAAAGAGCCATTCTTGTTCAATATACTAAGAAGAATGAGGAAGTTGCCATAGAAAAGAGAAACAAAAGAGTTGGTAGGGGGAAAGACTTGTCTGATCTTTCTACTGAACCCCCAACTTTTGACATGAGACATGCCCTGTCTCAAATGAAGGTCTCAATCCCCTTGTTGTAAATGTTGAAAATAAAAGAGCATAAGGTAGTAGCCTTGCTTTAATAAATCAACAAGGAGACATTCATGTTATATCAGACAAGGGAAAGTCAGTGGATGGCCCTAAGATAACTAAGGAGATTTCTAACTTTTGTGTTGGAAACACTGTGACTCAAGAACCATCATCAATTGATCCTATCTATGTCACTTTGATTGTTAATAATCTGTTGCTAAAAATTGCATGATAAACTCTGGTGTTGCAGCTACTGTGATGCCCTATCATGTTATGAAGGAGATAGGACTTCAAGTTGATACATTTAATGGAAGGTGTTATGCCATGGATAATAGAGTAGTTCCTGTGGTAGGAACCTTGGAGGGAATATAAGTGAATATTGTTGCATTCCCCTAAAGCTACTTATAAGATGGATGTAGTTGTAGTTGATACCAAGCCTCATTATGTATGCTACTATCAAGACAATGGGCAACATCAATGGGAGGAAAACTACAATTGGATATGTCATATGCTACAATACCTATAAATGGTACAAAGGTGAAGTTGTACAGAGAGCCTCACTCTTCTATCATGGTTGAGATGGTAGCACCTGAAGATCTAAATTGTTGTGTTGACATTTACATGGAAAATTTCATGGTTGAAGAAATTAAGCCACGACTGAAAAATATTGATCCAATTGTTTGAGCTGCTATTACAATGAGATGGACTATGGCAAATGTACTTTGATGGAGGATGCTCTAAAGAAGGATCATGAGTTGGTATAATGCTTGTGTCCCCATCAGCTACTACTTTTAAGTACTCCTTTTTTTTGACTTTCCAATGCACTAATAATACTCCTGAGTATGAGGTATTGATATCAGGATTAGATATTTCCATAAAACATGGTATAAAATATTTAAAAGTTCATGGAGATTCCCAATTAATCATAGCTCAGATCAGATCTAAGTATGCTGCCAAGGATCACAGACTTAAATTGTATAGATATGTTGTATGGGATAGAATATAATTATTTGATGCTTTCAATATTCTTTGGGTGGAAAGGTCAAAAAATATTATGGTAGATTTCCTTGCAAATGTTGCATTGAAGAATAATGATGTCACTCTTACTGGTGTGTCAATGTTAGAAATAAAAAGTAGACTGATGTGCCCAACAATGTTTATAATTGGCAAGTTTTTAAGGATGATAGTGATATCATTAGGTTTATTCAAGGCTTGGATTAGTATGATGGCAACAAATTGACTGTAATGCTTCAAAGGAGGTTGTTTATGGAAAGGAGTGTATCCTTGGAAATGAAATTACTCAGATAGCTTCTAATCATGTTCCTAAGGGGTTAGTTGAACTAGAAGGTGTGTTTAAAATAAATGATAGCTACATGTCACAAAAATCCAATGCTAAGGTCAAGGATTTAGAAAAAATAAACTTAGGATCAGAGACATCCCCTCAATTAGTATACATTGGAAAGAAGCTAAGTAGGGAAGTGCAAATTAATTTGATAAGATTGCTGAAAAGATATAAGCATGTATTTGGGTAAGTGCACAAAGATGGGGACCAAAAAGTTGCCACTTTTCTTTTTGGCCCCCCATCACACATAGTGCACATGTACTAAAGGGCATGTTCCCTATAGGGTGCACACCCTATGGCTTGGTTTTCCCAAGCCTTAGGCTTGGGCAATGCAAAACAAAGGGTGTGCGCCAAATAGGGTGCATACAAATAGGGCGTGCACCAAATAGGGTGCACGTGCTTTGTAAAATGCCAAATTTTCACCCCCATGCACTATGAAAATCATAAATTTACATAGGGTGTGTGCCCTATAGGGCTTATGCCCTATATAAGATATAGATTTATATAGTGAGAGAGAGAGAGGGGGGGGTAATTTATACAAAGAGAGGGGGGTATTTTATACAAATAAACATTTAAGTATAAGTTTGATAATTTTAATTTCTTATACTTTAAGTTATATTTGTATAAATTATAAAATATAATGCTTTTAGGATGTTTGGGATAGGTTCCAGCTTCATAGGAGTTAACATGCAGATTCTAGATTTGAAAAATTCTAGACTTAGCCAAATTTTAGGATTCAGCAAGCCTTTAGCAGGGTTACCTCCAAAAATCCATCATGGATTTCTAAGGTCAAACTAAAGCTGGCAAAAGGATTCCCAAAGGGTTTTAACTCATTTTATCACAAATCACTTGATTTCGACCCCATCTCTATGACAGACTTAGCTTATCTCTCACCCAAATCTCTCTCTCTCTCTCTCTCTCTCTCTCACTCTCTCTCTCACACACACACACACACACAAACATCACCCTCTCCTCTCTCTCTCATCACCCTCTCTCTCCCCCTTATCTACTCTCTCTCTCTCTCAAATATCTCTCTCTCTCTCT